>KZ308244.1:701035-1064830 GCA_000376725.2 Ladona fulva
AAATCATTATAAAATATTTGCTTCCAAAAATTAATCATATAAGCACTCGATAGAGAGAAGTCTTGCGATAGAAATGCATTTTGCATACGGAAGGGATTCAAATCTATATAATAGAGTAATTTAAAGAAATTTCTCTTAGTTCTCCAATGAAAGTAATAATTTAGAGTGGAGAACATTGAAATGGTTGTCCTCTGTAAAAATTCTGCTTTCTATGTTGGTACGATGTTTTCTTAACCGAAGATTCATTCAGCAAAAGGATATTTCCACATGCATTTCCACTCTCTAGCATTTTCAACACACCTACCTACAATCCCCTTATAAAACCGAGTCTTATAGTTGCATTACCGCAGACGTTTTGCATGTCTGGTCTTAAGTTCAAGTTATTTGTAAGAGTGATTCCAAGATATTCAACTGAACGGATTACACGAAGCTAATTTTGTACAGGTAGTTTTGATGCTATTGTTCCCTTTCGAAGAAATTATCCACAGAGTATTTCCTTACATGATGTTGCTATTTTTCGCACCATCTTTAACATCGCTGCTTGATAAATCTCTATATATTATGGAGTCATTCGCAAATAATCTCATATTTGGTTACATGGAATGTGAGACTTTCAATCTTAACCTCGCCCAAATAAATACGACCCATTACGCTGTAATACCCCATTAATACGGTCCAATTACGCTGCCTTGAGGTACGCCAGATGTAACTTTTACTTTATTTTTTAACGATTGATATTAAAACAAGAAGTAGAAGCTAGGATAGCTGGGAAACAAACGGCTATCATAACCAACGAAACCTTCAATGTTAGCTTTCTAAGTCACGTCTTTTTCTATATATGCCTCGATAGCTTCCGAAACAATCGTCATCTGCTTCCTCCCTGCTAATCACCAACTATTAATGGACCAAACTGAATTAGTTTTCAGAATCTCTCGTCCATATATTAATTTGCTGTCTCTTTTCTTATATCCAACTCTCAGCAATACATAAGAAAATTCATCTCGGCCCATTCCCACCATCATTGGAACCGAAACTTGCATTTCCTATTACCCTATTCCCTTCGCGATAATATAATTTTCCGGAATGTAACCTCCGAGACAGGCCTGATTGTATTCCGTTAGAAGGAGCTATTGAGCGAATGTTAAAGGGAAGCAATCGTGGATTAGACGAAAACCATCTCCAGCCTTAGAAAGGAAGAAATCCCGCAGCATATTTTATATTAGAAAGAGTAATTTGTTTAGCAGCAGATGTCGCTTTCGTTTGTTTTTTTACGTCGGCAGTCAAACGGCACTGTGAATCGTAAATTCGAGCGTCTCTCCCAAACAACTTTTATTTGGGAGTGCAACGGCTTGCGTGTGACCCCCGTTCACCTCATTCCCCGCACTGCGTGGATCACACCTGCGCCTCGGCGGCGGTACGTGTGGCGCCAAATACCCATTTCAACATTTTAATTTGGATATTAAGCAATGGCGACATTTTCCTCGACCACCAGCAGCCGCAAAAGCCATGCTAACAAAAATCTAGCTTTATTTGCGCAGCTTTGCGTTTATACCATAACTATATATGCTGGGGCCTACTCAGGATTTGTTGCTAAGGGAGGGTGATTCGTGGAGTAAAAGCTGTGTTGCCAACATTCACTCGGCAAGCCAACCTCTAATTTAATTGTACCAAAGCTTTATATTTACTAATGTTGCCTGAAAGTCACCAGTGTCGTGTGTGACTATAAATGGGTACTTAGTTACAATTTACCTACCATAACCTCGAATTTTAAAAATTCATTTTAGCTATGGCGGGGTGTACGTATACCCCAAACCTCCCCACCAGCTTCGATATTGATATGTATATGAAAGTGCAATGAGCGTCTCCTGAGAAAATTCTGTACGGCACGCGTTCCTGTGTCGATTCATAGTTAACTAATTCTACTAAAAAGGAAGGTTTCCCAGGCCTTGATATGTTTCACGAATAGGTTATTATTGGTTGAGCTTCTGCGATTAACGTTCTATTTTTTAGCTAATGAAATAGCTAACCTTTTTTCGAGATAAGATGAATGCAATTCGCACAAAATAATCGTTGGTTCGGATTTGTGGATGTAACGTAAAAAAGCAGGATGACTTTGATGAGAATGAAAGATTGCAAGATCTGGAATCTTCCCGTGTTGAGTTGAGTTTTTCCCCATTTATGTCCCCCAGTTTAAAATCGGAACTATCAAAACACAAATGCAGAGTGTTTAGACTTATAGCAACCGCAGAGAGATCACAGAAATAAACTACGGCTCTCACATGTAGAAGCAAAATTTTCAATAATGAAGGAGAATATCACATCTAACCTTATCAATTTAATATCAGCCCTTACGTGAAAGCATGATTTTTTTTACTGTATCAAATGCGTAATAGGGTTCTGCTGGCGGTGATACTTTTTCGAAAAGTATTTGGAACATGAGTGTGTATTTTTTATTTGAGGTGCGTCGACGGCTAGGGTCACCGTTTCTAATTTAGACTACTTGATCCAGGTTCGATCCAGATCGAAAACAGGTCGTTCGTTAATAAATAAATAGGTAAATAAATAAATAAAATTAAAACATTGATTAAAAATGTTGGGGTTGAAATACTTAAAATACGTAGATACCTAGAGTGAAATAACTAGGTGTAAAATAGAACTTAGAATGTGGGGTTAACCCTTTATTTGCCTATACAGGAGCTTAGGAGGTTTAAATATTTGGAACATATCCTCACTAACAGAAATTCAGCCGTTTGCAAGCAACTTTTACTCATGTGTTTGTATGGCTGCAAGTTTACATAGACTTTGCAACCTCAATTAAAAAAATTAAAATCAATATTCCTGCGACCAAAAATATGCCCATTTCCTTTCTCATGCATTACATTATTCCTCGAGAATTTTCATTTCTCAACCTTTTCCCTTATTAAATTCCTTTCCATCCTTCGAATATCCAATTCCATTAAATCGAAATTCCTTCCTCAATTACGCTTCATTCTTCCATAGAATATTGTTTTCCTCTTTAATATGTTTCCAGATATTTTTAAACATGTTTGTCTTTCCTGTTTGTGCTCTTATCCTACTCTTATATTTTTGTTTTTCTCTCCAATGTACGTGGATCATGACGTGTGGGTGAGATGATTAATAAATACATTTAAAGCCGTAGAAATCTGCTCAATTGGGTAGAACAACCGCCTAGTGAGAGATATCGAGTCCCAGATACGGCAGACCTTTTCACGTACAGTCCTTTCCTAGAATTTAAATACGTGTGTAATTCATCGTTTATATAAAATTGTCCCATAATACGAAAAACGCGAATGTTCAAATACACGAAATACACCTGATAAGGAATACTCATGCAAAGATTGTATTGCATTTTAGCGTTTTTATCTTTAATATCATTACATTAAGTCGTAAATACAGTCATAAGCTCATTGATATTTGAGGAAATGGAAAGTAGAGCGGATAGATTGTCGATAAAACGGTGCGATGATTGACAACTGCGGACAAATGTTCAGTAATTAACTTCTTCGGAAAAAATGCAATTTCAATGATTGCTCGTACAGGCTCCAAGGAAAAAACAGCAATAGAATCGATAGAATCTTGAAGTAGAAAATTTACCATTGTATACCTACATCTGTATATATATAATTTGTATTATATACTATAAACATTATATACCTACATCTGTATAATATCTGTATACATGATAATAATAGGCTAAAAAAATAGTCCGAACGCTCGGTGTTTTCACCCCCTGCCACACGCCGTAAGGCGGCTTGCAGGGTATTTATGTAGATGTAGATGTAATATGTGGAAGATCATTTAAATAACTGGTCAAGAGAATACTCCAAAGGAGTGAAGAAGTCCCCCAGGCGATCGTATTTTGCGTTGGTTACGCCTCACCCTGAATATGAGTGTGCTATATATGATTCTAAAGTGTTTTATCGGAGAATTAGAAAATCTACAAAGAAAGGAGATACTTTACGTAAAGAAATATTACGACAAATCAGTGAGCGTTACTCAGATGCTTTAGGATGGGAATATATGTACGAGATAGAAGATGTAAACTAATTCTAAATTTTATCAGAGAAATTCAGAGAAAGTAAGTGTTTAGAATCTGCAGTCGATATAATTCGTCCTCCCTGTTACATAGGCCGTTCTGGTACAGCGAGAAAAATCAGAGAAAGAGATGATACAGCCAATCGCTCGAAGAATTCATTTTTTTCCGCGGAATACGTGAAACTAATCGATTAGGGGAGTTATGGTGCATGCACCCCATGCCACACGCCGAAAGACAAGTCGTCACTCATATGTAGATTCATTCAGAGAAAAGTCTATATTTACTTGTGCAGGTAACACAGAAACCGGCTCCCATTTAGAATCGAGTATTTCCTATTTTAAACGCTTTTACGTATTATTACGTAATGTTACCTGTACGTAAAGTGCAAGCCATGTATTAAACGTGCTTTAGTAATTTTCGGAGCAATTTTTGGAACGTATTGGTGTTTCTACATATAAGTAAATATTAAAGAGACGTTGAGCGAAATGCGCTATCTTAGAATACTGTTTATCAAGGGAATGTCTATAGGAGATTCAGTCTGTACAAAAGATTACGAAATAGGAGGGGATATTTTAACCGCTTCCAACATTTCAATCCGCTATTTTATATGCACTGCACCTTCCGCTTATATTCCTTTCTTCTCCCGAGCAATTTTTATGATTTCCAACAACAGATGGCGCGCAGAACATACCGCATGCGAGAGGACGGCACACGGAGGCTGGAATGGCTGGCTGCGCGACGAAAAATGGAGATTAAAGAAAGGAGGAAAGGATTTATGCCCGACTGTGTATTCCCAGGAAAGAACGTATTGCACGAGTTACTGCTGCAACATCCCAAAGCGGCGATCGCCTATTTAAGCGCTCACACGAAGTCACCTTTCGTTCCCTTTAGAATATTACCGATAACTTTCAAAGATTTCAGAGGTATGATACAAGACTTTGCGAACGATGAACCGAAACCTGCTCCTATTCATTCGCATTATTTGTAGTTTAGAATGGCTGCCTTTTTGTATGGTTTGCGCTTTTGGATTGCGGAAATGTTTCGAAAAGGATTTGCTCTGGAGGAAATCGAGGATTTCCATCCTATGCGTGGCAATTTCAAGTGATGGATTTGCGTGTTCTCTCGGAAAATAGTGGATGGAGTCGCGGACTTTATAAGAAGTTCATTGGAAGGCTTTATTTTGCCCAAGCTGAGGATGAGATAACTAGAGAGTACCCTAACTATAGCTGAGTTAGATTGGTTTGAATCTTGGTTGGTCTGATCTTTGATTGGCTGGTTGATTTATTCGTTCATTCGCGTCATATTTTTCTTTCAAGCAAAAATGTCGCCCTCTCTTATCGCCTAACTTTGGTAATTTTTCGCTATGCAATAAAGCAGCTTTTTATCAGATTGACAATTAGTCATGAACAATAAATTGTTTAAAGGGGGTAGCTAGCGATCATCGTGTCTGCATTGTAGTGGTGTACTGTTGTAGCTAAGATATTTCTGTATCGTTATAGTGTATCGTTTTATCTAAAAATATGTTTTTTAAAATTGCACACTGAAGTATTAGTGTAGTGTCAATATATTTTAGCAATACGTTTGCCACCAGACAATTAGTCCATCTGTAACAACCTATCAATATAAATAAAAAGGAATTTAAGAAGAAATGTACATAATTTCTCAACAGCACAAGAAATACTGTACCGCATAATTGGTTAATTTGAGTTGTTTGTATTTGGAGATTCCTACGAAAGAGGACTTCTTAAAGCGACTTCAAGTTCTTCCCCAAGGCCAGACTGATGGGGAATATCCCACTCTATCTCAAAGCAAGAATCGTCTCCTGCCGTTGGATGAAGATTTTTCCGTTCCGAGATAATTCAATATTCTTATCACGAAAATAGTCATCGTAAAAAAGTGTCGAAAGAAAGCCCCTAATACAGGAAGTACGAGACAGAAAATGTAAAGAACTTTTGGTCCATCACATGAGGCGAACGGTCGGCTAAAGGGGGTCGGAGTGCATTTAGGGATGAGAAAATTACACCTTATATATGGTTAGCAGGGCGTCTAAAACGGTATTTTTACCACATATTCCGTGCGATAGGGACTGGGAACGGAAAAAAACCTAATATGAAGCGGGAGCTTTTTAACGGGTTGATCCATCCGATACAAGTATATAGCTGCTAAAACAAGTATATTGAGGAAGAAATTAAATAAAAACTACTTCTCTTCCCGAAAATAAATAAGGATGAAATTAACGAGTTCACATAAGGATCTAATTGATTATTAAAATTTGTCGTTAATTTAACAAAAATATGCAGGGTGCGAATCCAGATGACTCGGACAAGAATATTTTTTATCTTTTCTATGCTAAAACTCTACAATATATTATTAGAAATAATGATCAAACGAAATAGAACCAAGCACCAAAGGAATGCCAGATGAATCCATTCCCATTTGGTCTTGATAAATCGTTTTCCTTTGAAATTGAGAGAAATATCATTACATAAACAAAAAAAAATTAAAGTACTTTGGTGGTTATATAACCGGTACGATGAACACGATAGTTGAATCCGAGATCATGCATTCCCCTGGTAAAACATATTTGGAATTTATGTACATGTCGACATCAATATGACGGGACCAACCTACGAGGTAGTAGAAGTGTTTCTACTTCAGCCGTTAATCAGAACCTAAGAATTAATTAATTACTTAAAATTTGCAAAATCAACGTATGCGATGAGGCATAATAAATAATCGTCAATAATTTTCGTAACGTAATCTTTAAAATATTATCAAAAGGTAAAAGCGGTATGCATACTATATCAGTCACCATCCTCTCTCGCAGGTATAATTTCAGACGTTCATTCTCTGAAGCCTTCTTTGCCACTCTCTTCATTTCTGCAAAACCTTTTCCATTCTTCAAACAATCAATCATCTTAACTCTCTCTTGTTTTTACTCTTCCTTCTTACACATCTCTCGACAAGCACTTTCTTCTTAATGAATGTCCAATCCAGTTTCTTTTCCTTTGATTGATTATTTTAATCCTTTTCCCCCTCCTCAGCCCTGACTTTGTCTTTCCTCCTCATGTTTAGCATCCTCCCCCATATCCACATTTAAAAAGACTCCATTCTTTTGTAATCATTCATAAGTAGGGTCCAGGTTCCACCGTTATGAAGAAGCACGCTCCATACCATGTGATTTATCATTCTTTTCCTGAGACCGATATCATTTATACGTGTTAATATTTTCTGCTTTCCCGGGGAATTTTCCTTCTTATCCCTGTTCCACAGTTGTGTCAACTCTGTACCTAGAAATTCGTACTTCTCCTCCTTTTTTATCCTCACACCTTTAACAAATAGTTCCAGCACTTCATCCCCGCCTATTCTAATCTTTCTGGTGTTGTTTAGGTTTATTCTTAGTGAATTTTATTCGATCGTTTGTTCTTTCGGCACGGGATTGAGAAAAATGTATCTTTTATTTACCTTTGTCTCAGTTTTATTCATGGTTGTGATAATATGAAACCTACAGAGGTATAAGGTATGCTGAATAACGATATCAATTAAGATTCCTCCTCATTCACTGTTACTAAAAGTGTTACTCATAGAGTCGTTGTCCTTCACTAACATGGACTTCTTCTGCTTATAGTATTCTGGCGAAAAAGAAAGCTAGGGCAAACTACCTCACTCATCATCTTGCCTAGTAAGCCTCATTTCCTTCTCCTTGCTCCTCGTAGCTAATGGGAAAGGGGATGAGGTCACAACCGGCCTTCAAGCAGATTACTTGACCGATAGAATCTTATTCTTATTTGTTTTATCATTTTTTACTATCTCCTTGCATTCTACGGTGGCAATAAATAATTGACATGGGTAAAAATTCATTTAGTTATCAATATATGAAAAGGAAACCAAGGATACAGACAAAGTACTGTCCTAATATAGTAGTATTGTTAAAATTTCTTAGAAATTCTTTCTTAGATTCTTTTAAAAGTCAAACGCGTTGCCCGCTTGGCTATCCGGGAGCCTCTAAGTACTACCATTGTAGTAGTAGTATTAAGTTAGTTATTATTAGTTCGACTACTAGGTTATTTGCGCCTATACTTGCAAATTCAGTTCAACTAAAAATCTGTCAATAATCCAACAAAATTGACATAATATTATAAATNTTCCTCATCCTCTCTTTCCATTAAACTCAATCCGTGTATCGTAACAAAGCACCCAAAAATGTCTTTTTGCTTTCGATAACCTATAGTCTTTCCCACAGGAATAACAAGTGTGAAAAATAGCGATAGTCTTTCTTGTCCAATCCTAACGAACACCTCTTTTCTCACTCTCTAATCTCCAATTCATTATTGTTGTACAAACTATCTTTCACATTAAGGTCAATCATAAGGTACTATCATTAATAAAAGAGAGGAAAAGTACAGAAAATCTAAACGGATGGTGGAAAAAATGTTTCATGAGAATATGAAATGAAATCGGCACAGAATGAATTTCGGCAGAGGAGTGGAGCATTATTGTATCAAGCAGAAAATAGATTTAAAAGAAGGGATCCAAAGGGTGTAGAAGGCACTGTTATGCGGTACATCTGCTCCGTTTCAAATGAAAAAGTGCAGCGCCTCCCAGATTTATAGCCAAACGTAATCCCGAACATTAAATTAAGACAGAGTTTACATGCCCACGTAAAGTTACATTGGCGGGAAGTATTAATTATTATTCTAAGGGCGGCGGCACGGTACAGCGGGATTAAAGGAGTTTCTCTTGATTTATCGCTCTGTTTTGCTACGAAGCAGATCCCCGAAATGCTTTTTATGGCTGTTCCGTTTCAACAGTTTAATTACTCTCGCGCAAGGCGCTGTGATTTCCATAATCCCGATTTGATGTGTAAGAAATAAGCGACTCCGTTTTCGAACACTTGGGTAATTCCTCTTCTTTTTAATCGCTTTCTCCGCAATCAATTTCCCGACGGAGAAAATGCACTTCTGCGTGGTAATCATAAGGGAACTTCGACGTATGCGAATCTCTTTGGGAATTTTTTTAGGCAAATTTAACAAAAATATGCAGGGTGCGAATCCAGATGACTCGGNAGGCGGCCGTGCGTGTGTTCCCCAAGGCACATCTCTGGGACCATTCAACTGCCTCATCGACCTGCGCGACAATGTCATTATCCAAACAAATGGAATTTCACCGCCGCACCTTTGGCTCTTACGATAAACGCGGGCACCGCACACACGAGGGTTCGAACACAGGTCGGGGTTAAGGGCTACTTGCCAGCAACGTAAACATTGGCAGAGATTTACATATATATATATAATGGGTTCGCAATGTCATATTGTTTAAATTAACATAGTGTACTGCATTTTCAACAGTAACAATTGTAACCGTATTTAAATTTACGGGCTTGCTTTGCTGTGGGATAACTAACGAATTTCGATTAATTGATAGATGTGTTTGTATAGCGATGAACGCGGAGGGAAGGCGAAGGGCAATTTTTTTTCATCACGAAAATACTTTCTCTTTCCTTCAGTACCACCGATTTACGAAGCGATTAAACGTAAAACGAAAAAATACTGGCGCTTTTCAAAGATATGTCCGTTGCCTATAAAAAAATTGGAAGGAAATCTGCCGTAAAATAAGAAGACATCTTTGGAAATAGAATTATGGTCCACATGAAAGGGAACGAAGGGACACCTTTCCTCAGAACGAAAAAGTTCTCGGAAATGTATAAAGGGACTTTGGATGGAACTGGAAAGAGATCTGGAGATGATGAAATAGTCTCTCAAGTGGGAGTCAGAGGAGAATGTTACGACGGAAGGACGTTCAAGAGATCCTTGCTGATGCCTAATTGTGACGCATTTCAGAAGTGACGCTCAACAATTCCCGCACAAGCGATTGTTTCAAACTACAATAATATAGATCGATATTGTCGCAAGACTCTAACAATAATAGGATCAACAAGCATATGCGAACAACAAAGACAATTAAAAGTAGAATTTGTAAGAGAAAGTGGACGTGTTACCGGGAAATTTTTAAACGAACTGTGTTCATCCTGCAAATTTCTCTAGTGGAAGTGTTTAAGGACAAGTATAAACTGGATTCCTCTCAGCATTGAGCGTGTTTCATTTCAGAATTGGTTCTTCCATCCTTAATGTCAGAGTACTCCATCTTCCTCATCCTCTCTTTCCATTAAACTCAATCCGTGTATCGTAACAAAGCACCCAAAAATGTCTTTTTCCTTTCGATAACCTATAGTCTTTCCCACAGGAATAACAAGTGTGAAAAATAGCGACAGTCTTTCTTGTCCAATCCTAACGAACACCTCTTTTCTCACTCCATTTAATCTTCTCCGTACCTTCCCACGACCAAAATTAAAGAAAAAAATAGAAACCACACCTTACATACACAACCTCACTCAAATCAAAACACTTGCAAATATTTTTCTTTGCATTTATGAAAAATAACCATAATTTGCCATTGTAAATCTTGGATCTAATATCTTTTGTGTTCCAAGTTCCTTCCATAGCAATATTGGTAATTTCCGTAACCTATATTCACAAAATGGTTGATTTTATCGCTAAGCCAACGACAGACCTACCTTATACTCTCAGATTCGGGATATTGGAGTAACAAATGGTGCACCAAACTCTCTCGATACTTCATTTTGTAAGTATGCGAACTACTTCGAAAGGAAATTTTAACTTCTAAGAACACTAGACATCCAATTTCTCTTCTTAACATTTAATATCTTCAGCTGGCTTTCTGTATCGATATTTAAGGCAGAAACGTTTTAGAGAAGTTTTATTTCGTAATTATTATTTTTTGGTTATGACTTTTTCCTCGGAAATCTCTCGGTCAAATATTTAAAACTATCCTATTCGCATCCCTTACTGTTGGTATTTATCTGGTAACTGCAGCCAAGTCTTTCTATTTTCCTCTTCTTCTTTAGAGGTTTAATTCGAGGACCTTCAACATTTCTGAGACGCTATCTGTCAGCCCAAACCTGCCCATTAGGTAACGAGCTGCTCCCTTTAAAAATCTTCTAATTTCTCTTAGCGACGACTCTCACAAGAATCTTGCACTGTCTTCTAGCACATTATCGCTTAATTATGTTTACTACCGAACTTTGCAACTACGAGTCCTCAAAATATTTTCATATATCATTCTGGTGAAGGTTCATAAATTAATTAGTGACTTACCATGTATAAATATTTTGGGAATAAGTTCATAATTCATTCAAACAGCGCTTTGACGCAAAATTTACAGCTTTGTATCCACCTTACGAGTAATATTTTCTTTCTTAAGAAGGAAATTTCCGAAGATGACTTAACACAGTACAGCTGCAGCGTTTCTCTGCACGAAATTTCAAGGAGAAAGTCATTCATCACTCCCGGAGAGCGGGCCTGAAGAGGGTTTTTGTGAAATATACCAACTATGCACGTTTTCAGGATCCGAATGTTTTCCCGGAATTTTCTCTCTTTTGTGCGTTCCAAGGGGATTTTCGATTAGTTATTTTAGGCCGTCTTTTCTTTGGTTACCACACACCTCGTATTTGCTAAAACACTGTCTTGAATTGGAATAGTGTAAATTGTATGTAAGGAAACAATACAAACCGATTAGCTTAAGAGTTTTGTATGTAACTGTATATAGGGGCTGTGCTGGCGCTAGGTGTCTTGACGCCCCGGGATATAGCCTATGGGAGAGCTATTTAACTGCTTTATGCAAGAAACGGTAATCCACGAAGGTTTCCGCGCCTCGCCAAACATGCGACTAACGTCCAGCGTCGTGCCTCGGCTCTCTGGGCAACCACCCTAATCGCCCATGCCTCTGGCTAGCTCTGTATATGGAAGGGACAACAATATTCTCAACCATAATAAGGGACTAAACGGTGTATTTGAATCACTAAAATTTTATGCGTCTCTACGTCTGTAAAGATAAAGACCGAGAAAATAAATTCGTGTTTCCGGTGAACGAAGAAAGGCCATAAAATAACGATTGTATACAGCTGTGGGATTTGTCGTCAAGACGAAAGTGTTACATATGATGATTATTGATGAAATTTCAATTTGGTGCATAATTTGAATTAAAACATAAAAACATAAGTTAACCAATGGGTGATAACAATGAGGATCTTTGCTTCCCAATCGAGCATTTTTCGACTTCGTATGGTTATCAGATCTAATTTAATATTGCGAAAGAACTAAAGCCTGCAATGGAAAAATAATTACATCTTGGCTTAGGCTATAATACGTTTATTTTATACAAATGACGAAGGAAAAACGGTGGATAACCTGCATCGCACAACCGTTGTCAATGGTAATGGACCAATCTGACAGGTCACTGATAACGTGTGGTCTTGAGGCGGCCGTGCGTGTGTTCCCCAAGGCACATCTCTGGGACCATTCAACTGCCTCATCGACCTGCGCGACAATGTCATTATCCAAACAAATGGAATTTCACCGCCGCACCTTTGGCTCTTACGATAAACGCGGGCACCGCACACACGAGGGTTCGAACACAGGTCGGGGTTAAGGGCTACTTGCCAGCAACGTAAACATTGGCAGAGATTGAAGCCGCTGTCTTTACTACTTCACTGCAATATCGAATTTTCATGTGCACTGTCAAATAATATGCGATGCTGTATTATTCTACCCATTTACGTCTGTTCTTCATCTCGTTTTCTATGAATCCATATGTAGTATATTTAAAATTTTTAAAAACTCATGTAAAGTTAATCGTATGGACAACAACAATTAACATAAAAAAATGATTAATCTATAGAAAAGGAAAAAAGAAATTATTTCGTACAAAAATACGTCTTTCATGCTCAACTCCGAGAGAATATACTTCACTGAGGTATCATGTTATCACAATGGATGTCTTTTAAACGCTAGTTCAGATACCCATCATTACTTAGTTTACAATCTAGTTTTCAACAAAGAATTTGCTTTCTCGTTAGACATTAGGGTTCATAGTTTGATTTAACTACCACGTGTTGTATTACAACTATTTCCTTATATTCATCCCTTTACTTTCTGCCACATTTTCTCTTCTTCGAAACAACTTTTCTCTTCAAAAGGCCAATTTAACCCCCGTATAAATCAACTCATCTCTCGTTTCTCCAGGGACTATCGTCTAGATACTCAATTCTTCGTATTTTCTCCCATCATTTCATCAATTTCGCGAATCGCTCCTCCATCTTGATGCTTCAGCTTCATATTAAACCTCATTCCACCGTCGATTCTCTTTTATTTCCAGGAAGAGAAATAAATCTATTCACCCTCAGAAATTTCCCTAACGTGCATTTTTCAATCTTTGGTAGTAGATGTCGCCTGCACTCTATAATAGCGTGTGAACCGAGACAAATTGCTGCGTATTTATCGCAGAGTTTGATCAATACGGTACTTCTCGGAACGTCATTCAGAATTCAATTACAGTTAATTAGTATTTTCCTCGATAGATATGGTGAAGAGCTTATTATGACTCGTAAGAATCAAAGCTAAAAGTTGATATTGCTTGTTGAGGAAACTATTATTTAGTTCCGATTCAATTAACTATTGAATAGCGTTGAGTATTTCAATGTACCTCTTTTCTTATATGAATTTGTCGCACCAACCTACAATTGCATTTGCTAAACAAGTAACCTGCTTAGGCAGTACGAAGAGCTTAAATTAAAAGTTTAAAAGAGAAAAATGTTTCTTACTTTATGTTTCTTGTATTAGAGTTAATTGGAAAGAATTAAGGTATTCATATTGTTGTTGCTAGGTATATAAAAAGTGGATGGTTTGGTAAAGGTATTAGAAGAATTTTTAATCACTTAACTAAATATTTATATCAAGGATTAAACACGCTAAAAGTTTTTCTATTCAACGTTATTTTAAATTTTAAGTAAAATAATACAGATAAATAGAGCGTTAAATTATCAATCCTATTATTTTTTATTTATATGAACGAATTTATGTATTATAAAAGGAATTAATTCGTAAATAAATATGTCAAACAAATTCAAATGTATTGCATTCTAAATGTATTATCATGGTAAAATATACGAGCATGGCTTCAATCTGGTCGTCAAAGCGACACGGATATTTCAAGGAATAGTAAGCCCCCTAATAAGAATCTTTACCCGATTTCCCCTTTTCGGTTTAATTCTTTTTTGTAGCACCATAATTTATAATTTCCCTTTTAAAATAAATGGAGTCAAAATATAAAAACTTTATATTAATTTATTATAGAAGCAATAGTGAGTAATCTGAAGTCGAGCCTTATTACGTGCATGACACACCATATGTCCAGTTTTGCTGAATACGATGGTATGCCCCAGGAGGAAATATAGGTTTGTAGCATAGTATCTTGTACGTGTATGACCTATTTCATAATATGATTGGATCCCAGTTTCTGGGTTCACAAAGTTTGGTGTTCTTTTGGATCACGATTTTCACGATGTTCTTTTGAAGAATCGTAGCCCATCATCCGACTTTAGTCACAAAGAGTTAGGTTTCATTATTATTGCACACAGAGAGTATCAATGCATGGGGCCCTAAATTCGAAAATGAAAGATCACTCCCCGCTTAAGCTTGAATCTTTAAATCTTTTTCCCAAGCTACTTATAATTTTCCAATTGATGTCCTGACGACAATGCAAAAGAATGTCATTACTAAGAGAATTCAAGAAAGAGTTAGAGTAGTAGTATTGTGCTTCGACAGCTAAGATCATTTCATACGTATGGGCCCCTACTGTGAATCGAACCCGGGGCCACTTCCACCAATGGTGAGCGCGCAGCTCAATAGGAAGCCCGAAAGATCTGGATCTGTTTTAGCGATTATTTCTTTCTAACGCTAGGTAGAAAGAAATAATTGCCTCTCGAAGATAGCGCTGTTCGTTTATCGGAATGACAATATCTTTTACTTCGCCTAAAAATTCTGGACTAATGAATTTTTGGAAAAGCTTTCGTCGGTAATCAGACCTTCTCTCCTGCAGCGATTTCCACCCGAGTGATTTTATCATGGCCGTTCCATCGCGTGAATATTAGATCACAAAATAGCCCTGTCAGGAATGTCTGTACAGTCTTCAGCCTGATGGCCCACCACCATAAGCAAGGAAAAGCTTTGGAGAGGGGGCTGAGGCAACTAGACAGTATGAGGAACGAGGTACTACTAAGTTGCTTTTCTCACTGAGACAAAATGCTATAAGCGGAACAAGTCCACGTAGGTATATAAGTGAATCACAGTTACTCTATAAATAATACTTTTCGTAGCATTCAAAAAGGAGATACCTTAATCAAGGCCATTATTCAGCATATACATCAGTAGTTTTCTCTATCCTATACTAAAAGACAAATAAAAAAATTTCCATTCATCAGGACTTGGTAATAGGACCCTGTAAGGAATAAACGGCGACAAATAAAGTTTCTTTCCCGAATTTAATTCACTGGAACATTGTAAGTTTATATAGAGATGATAAACGTGAGGAAAATTGACTCCCGTTTCATTTCTCCCATCTAATGTCGCCTTTATATTTCTCCCAGAAGATCACCGGGCAATCCTACCAGTTATACATAAAGATGGTTTGGCAAAATTAGTCGAGAAATGAAGGCAGAAGAGGCGTTTGACGAGGGCCTTCGCCGTGTTCTTGCGGTTCCCGAAATTGGTGAACAGGAATTCATGGGGAAAGGCAGGTTTAGAGGAATGCTGTAGGAATGCGAGAGGTGAAGCCAAAGGGCTCTTAAATCGCTTGCGAAGAAAGATAAATGGGATGGTCGATACGCTCCCAACCATTTTGTCCCTAACCTAGCGCAGAACTGAGTGCGTCATAAAGCTTCTGGTGTTTAATGCGGTCCTTGAAGCATGTTTTTTTCACCCGAACCATCCTCGGTGACGATGTAATGGCCA
The DNA here is from genome assembly GCA_000376725.2 of Ladona fulva. Classification (NCBI taxonomy): domain Eukaryota; kingdom Metazoa; phylum Arthropoda; class Insecta; order Odonata; family Libellulidae; genus Ladona; species Ladona fulva. The sequence continues at coordinate 716,960 of KZ308244.1, forward strand.
ATCGTAACATGTAGGCTCAAATGCCGCCAGTGACGGTTAAGATAACAGACATATCGCAATGAGACTAGTTGTCTATTACGGTTACCATCTACGGAATACCAGCAGAATTGGAAATCCACCAAATAATTGCGATAAAAATCACAGTTCATCATCAAATACGGAAGCGAATGACTATTTATCGGTTAGGAAACGTGGGATATATTTAAGTTGTTTACTATTGTATTAACGAATGGTATTATTTTACTTGTACATAATCTGTCAACACTGGCTGGAATTTATGGAAATAGTTAATAAACTAAGAGCAATACACTTTCTAATTTCAACGTAAGATACAATTCAATGACCGATTTCGGCCAAAATGACCTGATGATGGCATTTTAGCCGAAACCGGTCGTTAAATTATATCCCATGTGAAAATTACAAAGTGCATTAGCGGCTCGTTTGCTAACGGAGGCTGTAGTTTGGATATCAAAGATGATCAAAAACCTGGGCTGGGAATAGCTTAAGGATACACATTACAGGCACAAGCTGTTGCAGAAATTTTTGGCTACTGAGTTGCATTACCGATTCCCGTACTTAGCGGGCGCGATTTTCGAGACCAGATGTCAAAGAGATTTCGCGAGATTTTAGCGAGAACGGATAGCTATTACTAGTCTATTTTCCTGATAGTATTGAGAGTACTAATCAGGTAGCTGATTAGTAGGTTCGGTGTTTTTCTAACCCTTGCCATACGCTAACGTAAATGTAATTTATTTGTTATACTTAATTTACTACTTAAATTCTATAGTTGATCTACGAATCCTAATATTACGCAAAATTCTATAACAAGTAAAATTGTAGCTGCAAATCGTATAAAAATCTTAACTCTTAAGTCAAGAGCATTTGATTTATGTCTAGCAGATATTACTTCTTACGTCAATTGCTACATACAGCGTTTTAAAAGAGCTTTGAATGCTTAAATCATTATCCAATCGAAAGAGGAACGTCTTGCGACTTCCCGATTACTTTTATGGATGAAGACTTCTCGTGTTTCTGACCGAATGATTCCGGAGAGAGGAGTCGAAACGTCAGCACTGATCTAGGAAAGAATCCAGCTGGAAAAAACGAGATGAATTCATAGCGAAAGAATGGTGTATTAGGTATTCCGTGGGCAATTCATTTATTATTTTATACATCCATTCTATTATACATATTATACTATAATATAAATTCTATACTTCAGGTAGTATTAGAATCACTCTAATGGATTTGATGGAAGAGGAGAATTTAGTTCCAATCTCGCCCAATTAGAGCCGATTGTTGTTATTATTATTAAGTATAGCTACAAGTTGTAGATCTTACCTGTAACAAAAGATCATTTTATCTGAATGAAAAGTAAGGTTCGAATATTTTATGGATTCAATTTTAGGTTTCCGAAAATTCGATTTTAGATGACGTTTTTGTTCATAAAGAACTCCTACAAGTTAATCTATCAACTGCCCTTTCGATTAGGTATTGCTACCTCGTATTCACTCCTTCCGAAATGCGTGCATAATGAAACGAGCTGTATTTATAATAAAAAATCGAATTTCAGTGGCCAACAATATTAACTCATGCTGCATGAAACAATACGTGCTAATTATTGCCACAACAAAGGCGAACAAGAAGACTGGGCACCTTTCACACACCTGCGAACCATTCATTGCTTTACCAGGAATGTTAGCCATTGAAATGCACATACTTTTGTGAAATTTATGAATATCTTAATTTCAGTGCCCCAAAACAATGCGTGAAGAAAGAATGACTCAGAGGTAAAATTAGAAGGGAGACTTTTAGAAACTTTCCCTATCAACTCGCCTAAAAGTATGAATGATCTTTTTGCCCATTCTTCCTTGGGATATATCCTATTAATCTCGAGGAGATCATATTACCAACGGGAAATTTTTAAAATATACATAAGACATCGAATAGGATATGCAGCTAGGATATAGTTGCTATGATATAGTTGCTAAACATTTTCCCTAAAACAATGCAGGGAAAATTGTATTCTGCTCGATTTTGCCATCAAATATTGGAGAAAAAATTATCTACGGTACAGAAACGTTGGTGATAATGCCCTCCCGTACGCCTCTGGTGGCTTGCGGAGTAGATATGTAAATGTAAATATAGTACAATCAGCCAAAGGTTGCAAAGGAAGCGCTGATTTGACTATGTTATCGTCTGGAATGAAGGAAGATATTCGTTCTGACATGCCAACAAAAAAGCCCCGCCGATGATGTAAACAGAATATCACGCAGCTAATTCGTATATATGAGCGAAACGACAATACCTAAGCGTTCCCTCGCATGAGAATCCCGACGCGCATTTCAACAATGTGGATTCGTCGCCATGAACGAAGCAACAATGCAGGCGCGTATCTACAAACAAGGCGTCGCCAAAGGAAGCACTTGAAATCAAAGAAAAGCATCAGAGGTGAAAGAAAGTGCAGAGGAAAGGGTGGAAGACGAGGGCTTTGGGAGCGGTGCATTAGGATTGCAAATTCGACACCTCTGGAAATGAAAGGATGTGAGGGTTTGGTTGCCAATGGAGACAGGAAGCGGCTGTGTTTAGCATGAAAAAGCGCGTCGTCGTGAGGCGCCAAAGAGAGACGCGCATGCATACGTAATGAAGGGAATTACACCGCGCGCTCCTCTCAATGCTGATTCCCGCTGAATTTAGAATGCGTTTTTGCCAAAGCATCGGCGCCTGTTTATTTGAGGTCCCTCATCTTCCGTCTTTATGCAGCCGATACACCCGATACATATAATTAAACGATACCACATAACGAAAACGACACGATATATTATTATTGCTGATGCAATCGGTAATACAAAAGATTTCGACTATTATACTGAATAAAATGATGGTTAAGGAATTGAAATGACTTCAATTGCTTATTTCTAAAAAGTCAAAGACCGATACCATGAATAAATATAAACCTTCCATCTAATCTATTTTAATTTTATCTTCCATATGCGGTGGTACATACGTTGGTTAACCACGTATGATTAAAAAATGTCTCGGGAACGATGCAGCCTTCGGTTTACGACGCCTTTCGGAGGAAGATTGACAATTTAGAACTTCTTTTATGACTATTCATTTAATTGATGGTAATTTTTTTGTAAAAATTATAATAGAATAAATCATATGTAAATTGACTGTATAATATTGAAATTATAGTTGAATAAATCATATGTACTATAATTTAATGGCATTAAACGAGTTTTATCTCAATATTGGACATGTGGTGTGGTTGTGAAAAATCCGTCGTTAGCCAAGGTACCGTGGTACAAATAATTCCATGTAAATACTACTAGAACGGAGTCAAACTTTAAGTTCTCGCATTACGCACAATTAAAAGCATAAGTTACTCATAAGTATGTCAGATGTATAGAGTATTTTTAACTTGCAGAGGTAAGAACTATGGAATTATTTTCATGCCTTAGTTACTGATTCAGATCAATCGCTGTCATTATTATTATAAATTTATCACTGCCAGTTGGTGTATGACCTGGTGGCAGTGGGTACAATTGAAATAAATTACATTACATATAGGTTGGTAGATAGATTCATTGGAGAGGTTAGGCCCATGAGGGCCTCTCTTCCACCTAACATCGAACATATGTGCTTAAATCTTGATGTAATGTTAAACGTTTCAAAATTGTACCCAGCGCCACCGAGTCAATTGGTGGCGATGGGTATGTGAAATATGTGAAAATATATGATCTTCAAATAAGCACCGGATATCTTAAATACTTCACTAATTGAATTTTATATTTTGCATCTAGTTATTGCTGCATGTNTCTCTTCCACCTAACATCGAACATATATGCTTAAATCTTGATGTAATGTAAAACGTTTCAAAATTGTACCCAGCGCCACCGAGTCAATTGGTGGCGATGGGTATGTGAAATATGTGAAAATATAATTTTGTAGTGATTTTTACAACAAAAAGACTCCTTTACTATAATGAGATATCAGAAACTGAAACAACACAACGCTGAAGATGGAAGGAAGGCACAAGGAGATAATGTGATGAAAGGACGATGCAATGAAAGAAAAATTCTACATAAGTTTTACAGACAAAGGAAACGTCCTCATAACTTTTTTACCTAATGCAGGTGCTCAAAATATGAGTAATATTTGAGTATAATGAACTGGTAATTGTGTACTGCATTCCTAATGACCGAATACGTCGATGGAGACGGAGTGCGGAGATCCAAGGGAACACCGACTTCCTCATCACGGATTCCCTCCACGGAGAACCTACTACTCAGCATCCTACTTCCGCATCTTAAATTGTGTTCGTAGCCTAGCAATGACGTACTCATGATACAAAATCACGAAACTGGCAATAAATCCTTCCTTACTCATGGTGCTAGCTATAATCATACCCTTCTCATGCATTTTCCACCTTTATCTTCCGAACGCCAAGTACCTTTGTAATGTTGGGAATCCGTCAACTTCTTAATGCCTTTGTCTTTAACTAACTCTGGTGAATATGCTGTCAATTATTTTCTACTACCAGGCACAGTAATATTAATGTAACATAGTTTATGCTATACCACACAGTAAAATTACTATAAAATTTATGATCGACAAACGTAAAAATATACTCATGAAATTCCATTAATCAAATAAGTCACAAATCATCACAATATCCTCCTGATTAACATGTAATATGTTTCGCATTTAATGTTATTTGATGTAATTTTAATGTATATTCATAACTATTACGTATTGTAGAATGGTTACGGAATGTAAAATGCTGTTATTGTAAATAAAGTTAATGTAGATTTGGAATTACCCATCGTAGTATAATTGTAACCTATGGCAATGACTTGTCCTATATATACTTATGTATACCGTTGTATAAATAAATGTATGAGCATTATTATTTAGAAAGTACGAATGGAAATTGCATTTCTATAGCCAGCGTAGATTATTCACCGTAATTTGTTCTATTTCATCAAGTTATTTAAAATATACGAAAAAGAGGAGTGACAGAAACCCACTCGGTTCTCGCCAAATTCAATCTAATCTAACGAAGCAGGAAGCTGTGTGTTGAATCTGCAACTGCTGGTGGTTCTGCGCCTCTACTGCGACGAAAGCTGAATATTCGAAAGAGCTCGGAATGGAAAAAATTGCAAATTTACTTGCATATTTACAGTAATTGAAAAATATTTTACACACGCAAGAGAAATGTCAATCCCGACTCTTGCAACAGGAAATTAACCAAAGATGTATCCAGTAATGCAGTTTCCCAACCGGTGGAACAGACCTCATTAGTGATACCTAAGAGTCTTTATGATGGGATTCAAGTGGTTGTCATTCTATTTTATTGATTTTTACATTTTTTTCCAATATTTACTCAATTGCATAAATATCCACAAATATCAACTTCACCAATCTTTATCAACCTGATCGGAGAGGGTTTTTCATAAATAAACCAGAAAATAGAACTTAGTATTGAGAAGTTTTGAACGGAATAGAAGATAGTCACTGATAGGAAATATTAGTATCATTAAAATGGTTGGTTAATGATGTATATTTTAAATAGAAAATATTGAGAAATGTATATTTTTATTTTATGAACTGGAACGAGTCTGCGGAGATTCTACTCTAGAACTTAGAGGTTGAATTAATCGTACGAACGGCCACATCATCAGTTGATTCCAAACTTTCCTTTAACCCCCTTTCTCTACGGGTGTTTGCCGGAACGTTGGCTTTTTTTGTCGCCCTTAAGTTGCAAAGATTTTTCCCACACTCTCCTTTTTTCGTTTTTAATTAATATCTGAACATATATAATTACGACACACAATGTTCGGTGGAAGAGAGTCCCGATTGGGCGTAACCTTGTCAATATCTGTCTGTCTATCTATCTTTAGGTTTATCACAGTGTTGATCTTTCGGCTAAATTGCTATCGAAACGGATTCCCTACACGGATTTTTCTCAACAGCAATTGCAATTGTGGTTTGCATTTCTTCCATCATCAGATTGAAAGTGTCAATGCTCTATAATGCTATTATAGTAAACGACTTTCGGAAAGTACTAATGATCAGAGTATTTCTATTTTTTTGAAAACGAATAGGAATGCTACGTATGGAAGAGGAAGATGGAACGGGAGATGGATTAGCGATGGCGGTAATTAGCAGAGGGTCTTTGGGGTAAAAAGAGCCCCCGGTCTCTTCCGAAGCAAAAAAGTGTCTCCTTTCGGCGGAGAGGAAAAACTCCTTCTTGTGGAAGGAAATGCTTCTCTTGCTGATAATGGCTTCTTAGACCGCACTAAATTACATCAGACTTATTGCATCCATTGGCTCCTCCCGAACTCTTTTTTTTAGCTGCGCAAGAGACGAAAACCTTCGGTGGAAAAAAGTTTTTTATTGATATAGAATGACACGTAGATTTAAAATACCCTCCATCCTTCCAATCTTCGCATACTTCTTCTGACACATTTTCTCATTTTTTAAGCACTTCCTATCTTTTCATGTATTTCGCTAAATATGTTCATAGCTTATCTTTCTTTCTTCATGCTATATGCCTTCTATCTATTCAGGATCTCAATTGGATACACTTTTCTCGGTCTCCCTCTCCCTTTCAAGCCATTCGCGGTTCCCTTTTACTTGATATTAATCATTCTATGCGACTAAACCAAATTCAAAAAGTCCAATAGAGTATTTATACTCTGTCTTTCTTTCAAAGCAAAAGAAATCATACATGAAGTCGACGGTTCAAGGGGATACTTGATGGAAAATCACCTTGAAAGAGCAACGTCGTATTTTTTCACAGATTATTTAATCTACGACCGGTTTCACAAGCGTACTTGCATTTTAAGGTGATCCTAGAATGAAGATGCAAGTTAATTGTGAAAACCAGTCGTGGGTTAAATATCATGCGGAAAAAACGAAGTTTTTGTAATATAACTCATAAATATGGGTACAACGAAGAAATTTAGTAAAGCCTTGCTTTGGAGGATCTTTCTCTATGACACAGTGTTGTAATTTAGGGAATATGAAGATTACAGCGACAGAAATGTGGATTTGGCGACTTATATTGAACATTAGTTACATTTAAAAGTGATAAATTAAGTAAATGAAGGGGAGCAACTGATAAATGATCAATCCTCAGGACCAGGAAATCAAATTCTTCTAATAAGACATAGGAGCCCGGTTAGAATAATGGGAATGAAAAGTGTTGGGAAAGAAGGAAATGGAAGAAATAAATATATCAATGAAATGCAGAAAAGGATGGACCGAAGAGCGACCGAAGACAGGTTCACCATGGCCACCTTTCATCAAAGACCACACATATCTTTAACCTGCATTGAAACGCATTTCTATCTCTCCATCTATTACTCTACGCTCGTAAAAATTCTTAACAAGAACGATAGGAGACCTTTTGTTCATTTTAAAAAGTGGGAAGTAATTTACGATGCCATTGAATTTAAACTCATAAAATGTATGAAATCTCTCATCTGCTGCCTCTCGGCGTGAGGCAGGTGTGAGTGCATGTACCATAACTCTATCGATTGCTTTCGCGAATCGTTCGCGGAAAAAATGAGTTCCTGATGTGACTGGTCCTACTCCACGTACGGAGTTAGTTCTTGGCTTTTCGACAACATTATCGCTATATCCACGAGGATGTAGTTCTCTAGAATGCATTTAAAACCTCATAACAATACTATATACGATGCACCAACCATTCATCATTTGTTAACTCCTTCACGTTTATATGTGAAAATATATGATCTTCAAATAAGCACCGGATATCTTAAATACTTCACTAATTGAATTTTATATTTTGCATCTAGTTATTGCTGCATGTTCACTGGCGCAAATATATTGCTGCAATCTATTTTACTTTACTAAAATATTTTTATCTACATGCTGCATTGAATTTAAGATTAGAACATTCAAAGTTACCTACCAATTCTCTTCGGTTTTTAAAATATTTCTATTTAAGTGAAAGAATCATTCACCACGATTGTCTATTATGCTAAGTGCCTTTGGAAATCAAGCCGCAATTATTCTATTAAATCTTCTCATACTCAACAGCAGTCTATCTATCCTTTCGCAAAACTAATCCTCAGATCCACTCCATGCATAAAAGCTATTCTAACTATCTCACGATATTTTTGATAATTCAACGACCTTCAGAGTAAAACGGACATATGTCATGAATATGCTATTATAATTGATGTTTATGATCATTAATTACATACCTAATTTATGTTATCATCCAGTGATGGAATGATCGATGTCGAGTAAATTTCACAATTTAATTGTTCATAGTTTCAATGCATGAAAGAGTAAAGCAGTACGAAAGATAGGACTCTGGGTAAACCCAGCCAAATAAGGTATGATTCCTAAGCATCACAACCACTAATAGGGATGGATATCACCGTGACTGGCTGTACTATAACATCGCTCGAATTTATTGTATTTTGAGACTAATTTGACAAACTAAAGATTTAAACTGAGAAAAATTTCGAACCCCCGTTGAGTTTATGAAAAGGAATGTTACTCTAATTAGAAGAACACTCGAACCATTCTTTAAATCCTGAACGAAATAGCTGGCTCAGAGAATTACGCTGAAGTTATGAAAATGTCATAGCAAATGGATAATCAGGGCGGATATTCGTTAATGGATATGATTCTTTGCGAAGTGAAGCGAAGAAAATAATTAATACGCTTGAATTCTACAATAATTTTCTTTTCAACCCTATGTCATAGAGCGGTCCTATTTGAACACGACACTTCTAAGCTGCTGTTTCGTATGAAGAACACTCAGCCCTTGCGTAATTCGGGTCTCTGTAACCTGAAACGACTATGTGTTATTTTGGCAATTAAGCCAGAAAGTAGAATGTACGAGTATTGAATGTGATATCATTTATTATTATTATTAACCACTGATATTCGTGTTGTCCATTCAAAATCGATTTCTTCAGTAAATTGCCATTATGATTCAGAATAATGATAATTGTTACATTCCGTTGTATTTACGGAGGAAATATTAAATCATAAAGCGTTCGTATACGAGAATGAATACGTTGTGGTGGAATCGTACATGCACCCCTTCATATATGCTTAACCAGCAGTGTATTTCCTGAATACATATATTACATTTTAATTTCCGCTCAATTCATGGTCGTCCATTGATTATTCACAGAACACTTAAAATTCAAATTGAATGTCATCCCGTCGTATTACTGTTAGCAACGGTGCAATCGATTGATCAATAAACAAGAGTAACGGCGACTCCCAGTTCCCAATTTAACATCATGCATCAGCATCTAATTCTTTGAAATTCGCCAAGTAGGGAACACTAACGTGCAAATAAAACTAAAATTTTTATAATTCGCTAAGCAATTGGTTGAACTACAAAAACTTTGAGAAATTTCCCAACGCACTCACTTGTCATAGTGATATTTTCGTCCTAAATGTTTGGGAAAAGAATTCGTACTTTCATTTTCGTTACCATGGGAAAAGAAGAATTATAACTTATTAGAATAAGGTACGAGAATCTAAGTCATTCGTCATTAAAACCCAAAAACACCACTGCTATAATAAATCATCTACGAAATCCTTTTTCGAAATCATTCGAAGGGTCAGTTTCTTTGGTCAGAGTTTTGTCTTCGAATCCATTTAAGGGTTTCAGAACACCCCGTAAGGGAAGTTCCGGATTACAGATTTCTGGGAATCACCTTATGCATATTTCGGAAACAGAGCTTCTATTTTCAAGGGTACCACAGTTGAAAAATGAATCATAGAATATTTTCCAATGTTTGCCTCCAAACGCGAGTTTTGTATGCTGACATAAGGCTGATTCGTTTACAGTTGTGTTTCAATTTTTTTTTCATCCATCTAAGGCATTGCTAATTACAAGTTTGAATCTATTTTGCGATAACGTCTCTTTGGAAACTACGCAAGGAACAGGGGAATTCGCAAGAGAGTTCGTGTCCCGGATTCTATTTTTGTTTAACTTTGAAGGGGTTGTTTTATTCTTGAAAGCAAATACCTGTCATACACCAACTCCCGTAAGACGGATGGAGGAAAATTTCACCTGTATTATTTGTCCTTGGGCAGTAAGTATTCTCTGTAATTGGTGAAGGACCTGCGAAGAAGAGTAGAGTCCACAAAAGTTCGATTTCTTTTTTTTTTGACCGTGGATATATCGCCAATTATCGGGAGTTCCTATCCAATCAACGACTATTTACAAAGAGCAAAGACCTTCAGCTCGAAGACCGCGTCCTCGGAGGCAATCTTTACACTGAACCTTTTTATTTGGAGCAAACGTTGACCGGAAATTCTCCTGTTATCTCTCCCGGAATCAAATGATCCTTCTGTTCACGGAGCAATGTCTTTTTGTTGCTCTAAAAAAAAGCTCAGAGAACATTCTTCTTCCGCGCAACTTCTTGCATTAGTATTCTCTCCCAGAATTAATCCAGGCAATTCAACCCGAGTCCCTGGAATCCTAACGGGGCTGCAAACTGGATTAACGCTTCTTCGGTGCTTTTTTGTGGGCTACTACATTCTTCGGCTTCTTTACCGCGTTTTCCTATGCAATTAGGCGGTATTCTACGATTTGAATGCGAGGGAATGAAGATTGCGGTCTTACATGCATCTTAAACTCCCAACGATTAATTCTTATTGCATGAGGAAATAAAGGTATGGAGTGAGATAAACACCACCGCATTCCTGGAATGATTCTATTCTAAGCGGAAGGACCATGTTGTCCTGCAGATACAGATTTTTTGGATCGGTAACGTCGTAAATTGACTTTTTACTTCGGAATTCTACATTCACTGCCACACATCGGTGCCCTCTCAGGACACAGTGGCGATGAGTAACGCGCATGTAGTCCGAAGAAGTATGTAGTGTATAGTACAGTAGGTATATATAGTATTAGTATGTGGTGGTATAGTATGTATGCATGCAGTGTAAAGGTAGTATATCGTATGCATGTAGTGTGTAGGACCCTGCCACAAGACCCCGTGAAAAGAGTTGTTTGTGAATTAGAAAAGGTACTGAGAAAGACGATACGTTTTGTAAAGGATTGCTACGACAATTCAATTGTATACTGCAATTTATATAGATCTAACAAGCTCAGTGGAAATAGAGATAAAAGAAGGATAGAATGGATGTGCATCTTTATGAGATTGACTTTAAGAGAGGCTTTATTCGCTTAATATATTCAGAGAAAGTACGTTCATGGATGATCTAGCGGATATAATGCGTCTTCCCTATTACAAGGGCCGTTCCGATACTGAGAGAAAAATTGGGGAAATAAATTCAAATGCTTTGGACGGGAAAGTAATTGATTAGGGAGTGAGAGTCAAAGCGCATGCACACAAACACTCTACTTCTTACTCTAGATATATAAATACCAGAAATTCTTTCAATACTGTAAACATCTGAGATTTCAACTGCCGCGATAGTATGAAAGCGAGGTGAAACTGAACTTAAAGGAAAAAGGCAAGTGAAGGTCAGAAACGAAGCACCGGAGGAAAAGCACACAAACGAAGGGCTTAAGGGAATTCGTCGCTAAATTCCCTTTTTGACTGTCCTCTCCTAATTTCTCTTCTTAATTATCGTGTTCCTAAGAGAATTACCCGTTTGACATCTCTGCTTCGTTATTCTACACCAAGAACTGAGGACTGGAACAGAACATCTACTGGATTCCCTTCCTCCTTGTGTTGATCCTATTTCCTCAAACTACGCGAGATGATTGTAATGCTACCCCTACTTTGGTAATCTTAAGCAGGGGCGTAGCCAGGATTTGTCTGGGGGAGAGTTAGAGCCAGAAAGTAAACAATGTATTGCTAACACTCCAAGGGCAGGAATACTTCCGCCAAAGAATATAAAAATAGAAAATTCGTTTATTTTAACATGTATACCCTGCGAATCTCAGTGGTGTTTGTAATACATAAACGCGAAAGGACATCCTCTCGCATGCTTTCGTTTATTGTTGGCTCTGTTCTCATGGGGGGTGGTTTGAACCCCCAAAACCACCTCCTTTGTCAAGAATCTGCATGCTAGCAATAAATAAATTGTAAAGAAAGAAATTAATTTAGAAACCTTAACTACAGCTGCATTTTTGTATTGCACACGACCATCAAATGAAGCCAAAAATAGTGTTTTTCCAACAAATTATTATTTCTCTATCGGAAGCAGGAGCACCAAGTATACCTGTACTTTATATCTGTATTTATTTATCGCAGACACCAACAGCGAACACAAACGTCCTAACCCGGAAAAAACTTGGTTGGCCGGGACTCGAACCCGGGACCTCAGTGTCGGAAAGTGAATTTAAAAAATTGATTTCCCAAAGTCTCCATTAACATCCATTTATTGGGCAATTACAATGGTATACGTAAACAGTAACAACGTAACAACGTAACAAAAAGGAAAACCATTCTCTATCCGGAAAAATCTGATTATTTGGGACTCGAACCTGGAACCCTAGGGTTGGAGCGCTAGCCCGCTTACCGTTTCGCCACCGCGGCCAGTAAAATGATAACATGTACGACGTTCAGGGCGAAAATCAGCATTCACTCGATCAAAACGACCTTCATCACAACTTGCGAAAAGTATTTTAGCATGATGAAAGGCCTTTAAAGAATTCGAAGGGTATTTCTTTATTGGCGAAAGGACATGCTCTTGCTTATACATTAGTATGTACTATTACGCAGGATACTTCGGTACGTCTTAAAGGGAAATCCGTTGAGAAGAAATCGGAATCGGCAAAGTAAAGATTAAGGAAGAGAGAGATGGTTATATCCGGTGAAGGGAAATATGGAGGAGGGAAGTTTAGGAGCTTTTTTGGGGATCCTCTGAACACAGGCACGCGCTGTTTACCCTTTTTTGTTGAAGGAGAAAGTGTGTCCCTAAGGGCAAAAGGGTTCTCTCTCCATTAAAGATTCATACAAGAGGCGATTGGCTGTTCTCAGAAAGCTGCCTCTTCTTCCCCTACCGTTACTTGGTTATATCAGAGTTTTTAGCCTTATGCAGTCGAGGGGTATTACTACACGAGGGGCATGTGTAGAGGCTAAATCAAGAGTGATGAAGTAATAAAAACGAATTTATTTGTGGGTATGTGTGTATACAGTGTGATTCCCGGAATCAAGTTTTACAGCTTCTCGTATACTTTCGAACGATCACTTTTCTTTCGTATCCCGGATGAGAATTAAATGTGAGAAGGAACTAAGAAGTCTCAATCTTGCCCTTAAATAAATAATGTTTATTATTATTGTTTTTATTTTTAATCGGAAGCTCACTGTAAAACTAAGTTGTAAAATATATCCANAAGTTAATTAGAGTTAATTTTTGAAAAACTTGTTCTCAATATTTACAGTAATTTTTGGTTTGTGTATATATATTTACTAATATTTATCTGCTCAAAAACAAGTTGTTGGAACTGTTAATTTTTATTATATCTATGTATCATTGCACACTGAGTTTATTTTTTAATCTGAAGTTCACTGCAAAAACAAGTTGTTGGAACTGTTAATTTTTATTATATCTATGTATCATTGCACACTGAGTTTATTTTTTAATCGGAAGCTCACTGTAAAACTAAGTTGTAAAATATATCCAATTGGGAACCCGCCGACAAACCTAATACCGTTTGGCAGGACCCTACTGGGTTATGACACTTCTCTAAAAAATACAATATTATTGTAATTCTTCCATTGTAACTTGAAGATGTATTTAAGTATATTTAAATCATATTAAAATTATGAAATTATTAGAAAGTATTGTTATCATCATTATTGTTAATATATGAAGCTTTCAATGCAATAAATCAGAGCTATATTGTCGCCCAGCATTTTTTCTGCTAATAATAAATAGTCTCAACAAACAAATCGACAATAAGCGTTTAAATTGGCTTGCTCCCAATGAGCCGTTTCTGGAGACTTTTTCAACGCCTCGACGTAAATAAAAAAAGAAATTCAAGTGTATCTAAAATATCTGCACATCAAATCTGTAGAGAAAACGAAATATTTTATTAATACTTATGATACAATACTAGACTAAGTCCACAATATAGAAAACACATACATCGAAACCGGTTGCATATGTGTTTTTCTATTTTGCGGACTTAGTCTAGTTTTGTTTCATAATCTTAAATAATCTATGGAGATATTCCACGAGGTATCGCTTGATATGTTTCGTTGAAAACGAAATATGTCTGAGCAATAAATGTTAGAGGCATCCTCTCACAAGGAAAAGAATAACTGTTATAAGAATAACTGCTACAAGAATAACAGTTATTCTTCTCCCCCGAAGATGGCAACGTAATTGCCGAAATGCGTATTAAGAACAGCAGTTACAAAGCGCGAACTCAGAGAACACGAACCCCCACTGGCTGGAAAATTTCAATGGTTTGTTTACTAGCAAACAGTGGCTTTTTGGAACTTCTCGAACTCTAAAGATATTTTATGTCACCTTTGTGGGTCTTATGGAGCATTTCTTCTTTGCTAAATTGTCTGTCTTTTAATGCTCTACGCTGACGATTTACTCTTAACTAATAATTTATTTATTTTACGTCAATATTTTATTTATTTGCTTTCTGTGCTAATCCTTTCCTTTTAACTCTGATGTCTTACCACAGCCGTGTTCCTTTTTCTTACAGATTATAAAATATATTATTGAAGAACTGTAAGAAGGACCTCTGAAACCGGAAAGTAAAAAGGTTTTCATTTAGCAGGATATGTTCAAATATTAAAAATTCACAGAGCAAATGTTCTTTAATTAAACATGAAAAGATAAAAGTCGAGGTAGCCAAAAGTAAGTTATTCTTTTGTGGAAAAAAAAGAAACTAGATACTGTATCAAGGAAACTGTCAGTGCCAGAGCGTGTTGAAAGTCTGAATTAGAAAATAATAGAAGTGCAATCAACATTTGAGCGAATGGATTTGTGTGAGAGGCACCATAAAATACATGGGGTTTAACTATCCGCTTTATGCATATTAAAATTGAACCTGTGATATTATTATGCGAGCTTGTTACAAGTACCTAGCATTGTTACTAGTATCTAACGATGAAAAGTCACAAGTTCGAGGGCGCTCATAGTTTATTTAAGAGACAAAAGCAAAGTTGATTTTACGTGCTGATAGGAATCATAAGAGAGAAAAGATAATGTGTCCCTAGTGAAGGTGCCCGTTAAAATTCAACGGTGAAAATAAAAATGATACACGTAAATTTCACGTGCAATATGTCCATAGTAAAACTATTTATAAATCAGTATTATCGATAATTCCTCATATATCTTATACAGTGGACCTTGCATAGGTCTCAAAAGACCTATTATTACATAAACCGATTTCACAAGACGGGATCGCATTTTCAGTAAGGCGTGGTCTTACTTTTCGCTCCCTGTGGAATTTATGAATTGTGCATTACATCGTTCCAAGGAGAAAGAAGCTCGTCGCTTGGAAGAGAACGTCGAGTAAATGGCTTAACGAATCGTACCATACGGAATAATTATGTAAAAGCTTAACTTCTGATGTTAAGAAAATCATAAAGATTCCCAAATTAATTATTCATTTGAGTACAGTTGAAAATGTATGGATGAATTGATCTTGTACATTCCTGAGTATAAGTTCATTATTTTAGAGTCAATGTATAGCAGCCTCTTACATGACGTCAAAGTCTGTTCGAATTCCGCGCCAAGGCCGTGGCGTTAAGTAAAGTCTACTTCTACACGACTTCTCGTGTCCGAACCGGTTGGTTAGGGGACGGGCGTCCGCTACCAATGCTAAGGTTCGCGGGTTCGATTCCGTTCGCGGACACTTTCGGGATGAGAGGGCCGCCAACCCCACCGAAAGTTTTTTCAACCAACCTAACTTCGAACCAACGGAAAACTATCGGAATCTAGCCCAGCCTTTAGTGTTGGGGATGCCCTTTGTCCCCGAGCCAACACTCGGACCCGCGGGCGGGCGGCAAAATCATTCATCTTTTCCGCTACTTCACCGTATTTTTTTCCGCCCCTAAAAAAATAAATTTCACAGCAATTATTAACACCAATTTTGAATTACTGCACCGCCGAGTCCGAACTGCAACTGATGTAGGTTTTAGAAGCGGACGATTCTTTCGCGGCAGGAAAGCTGCGAAAAAATCGCCCGCAAATAAAAACGACAACAGTAGCAGTTCGAACTCGGCGGCACAGTAATTAAGAAGTGATGGTTGTGCCTGAAACTCTGAAGAAAATTGCACAGAATATTAAGAGAGTAAGCACAAAATCTAATGTTCTGCATAATTGTTGAGAAAATAAAGGTCAGGACCGACTTATGCAATGCATTCATCGATATCTCGTTTTTCCTTTTCTGAAACTAAAATGACTAAACGATAGTATGTTGGTGCTAGGCGCGTCTACGAAATTACTTTTTATTACATTTCGCATGACGTGATTCCGTGAGACGCGCCAAATTCAAGGGAGTAAGTTCGCGTTTTGTTACGGATTACCGAATTTACTTTACAGGAATCATCACACTTTAAATCCTTCGGTTTTTAAATCATCTAAAGATCCTCTGTTTAGTTTAAAATTGCAAATCATATATAAGGATAGTTATTTTTCGTCGAATTTTTTATCCAAGATAGCATAAAATTTGATAAATTACATCGATTTTCGGTATAGAAGTGTTCAGAGTAAATTTACTGGAAATTCACGCTGCTATCATTAAATTTTTGGTTGCTACAAAATTACATCTGCTTCAAAGTTCAGGAAGAACTCGCTGAATCTGCGAAAAAATGTCCTCAACCACCAATTGCCAAGTATAATGAGAAATCTAGCATAGAATTTGCTGCCGTCATTTTCGACGCAACGGGCCCTCTAGTAATAGTTTAAAATAGTAAAACGAATAACATAATATCGGTATGTACTGGAACTGATTTGTATATATTTAAGTGGATTATCTGACAACTACAAATGTCAGTGAATTCGATAGGTTACATTTCCCTTCACACAAATGTGCGATTGCGGTGAGTTTATAACGATGAAAGATATTTTCCTTTGAAAGTTTGTAGGCACGTGATAATTTCCACTCCGCCATTCTTAGACTTCTCCATCCCTTACGCGAGGGTGGATCAATTTGGTGGGAGGGTGTTCCCGAGTTTAAAGCCAGGTGGCGTTGCTGAGGAAAGTTAGAACATTCATCGACTGCTCCCACCTTTCAAACGACGCAGAACAGAGCTCCTAAGGAAGTTATAGGTTTTAATTTGAAATGCTATGGCATTAAACGTGTTTGATTCGTTCTGTGGAAGAGAACAGATCCAGCCGCGATTCGCTTTTTATTTAAGGATGAATTGGCATCGATAGGAAGCGAAACGAGAATCGTCAACGAAAAAGTATCGGTATTGCATTCATAGGCGAGGTGCAAATTTTTTACACATTTAAATGTACATCAGTACCCCGTAAGCCGCTATATGGAGTATGGCGGGGGGTGTGAAACTACCAAACCAACTAATTCGTATGCCTGACTTATACTAATCCGTATTCATAACCTGATTCGTCTTTCTAATATTATCAGGAAAGGGAGACCATTAACAGCTATCCGTTCTCGCAGAAATCTCGCGAAATCTCCTTATCGTCTGGTCTTGAACATCGCGCTCACTCTGTCCCACATTTCGTCGTGAGAATCATCGCTTAAAAATATTGACGAAAATATGGACACATCACATAAATTCTGTCGTCATAAACTGAAATCCGCAAATACACGCATTTCGAAGAGTTATATGAATTAATTTATCACTCAGACAACCGAATTGCATTAAATCTCTGGAAAGGCACGAACAAAAAATCTTTCTTTGGAACGCATGTTAATTCCGTCGTATTTCAAATGTATTTTGAGTCTACCTGCGGTAGGCAATTCCGAAGGAAAGTCGGTGTGCGTTTGCCAGGTCACTGCGTCGGCAGAAAGGAAATAGAATGTCATAGGAGATGTGAGGGAATGAGATTTGCGGAGATGACCTGGTTTTCTGCTCCAAGGAGAGTCAGAGTGGGGCTTACACGATCTCTCACTTGTTATCCCCCTTTGGCGTATAAATCCATCTGTGCTAGGAAAATACCCTTCCTTCTCATTGAATGCACGGTACGACTGTATTTGAAGATTTTTTCGCAAGGAATCGCCCATTTACAACGGAAAGACAACGCTAAGACATCTGGTACCAACATTTATTAAACAAATGAAATGAATGAAAAGTTTTAAAAAGTATGACAATAACTTGTTTCTGAAGAATACGCCGATATGACAGGGTTTGCATGTCATCGAGAGAACTAAACCCATCATAGGATAGTGGAGATCTTAGTTTAAGATCCCAGCAGAATTAAAAAAGGAACCAGATTCTGAGGAAATATTTCGGGTTCAAGAAATAATACGGAGTAAACTCAAAAACATTTCTACGGCAAAACTACGGCAGACTGATCTTTGATGCTGAGGAATGTGTATGCACTCTATAAGCCGTCTTTCAGCCTTTGGAGCGCATCTTTCCCTAATCGGTTTTCGTCGTTGGAAGAATATGAGGGGAATACGTCTTTCTTTTAATCTTTATCTTAAATGGGAAATGAATAGACTGAAGCTAGATGTAATTGGTGTAAGTGATGTTAAATGGGAAGAATCGAAAGAATATTGGTCTGTATTTTACAAATAAACTAGTACAGAATTGTCTAACGGAATTGATGGTGTTGGGTCCACTCTTAAGATACATTTAGCTATTACGAAAGGCTGACTGACAGAGTCTTGGGTGAAGCAAATGATGGGTGCGTGATAGAGGATTATGGTATTCGATGTAAGATAAATGGGAGACGATAGATGCTAGTTGAATTCTGTGGAAAATACAAATTAATTGCAGCAAATAAGGTAATCGTAATTTTAGTGACTCGACAGGTAAGGTAAATTTTTTCGTAGGCCCCCATCAGGAATCGAACCCGAAATCGCTTTCATCGGAGTCGAATGCGTTATCCACGTGGATATTCGGAAGCCCAACATTTTTTAAATAATACTAAAATTCTGTGGTGTAACCGATATCAGCTCAGAGCACAACCTATTAGTAATGAATACCAGGCAAATTCAAGGTGAAACTATTAAGTTTGTTGTAAGAAAGCAGGACGTACAAATGTGTAATAGATAATCAAAGAGAGCAAAAATTATAAAAATCTAGCAAACCTGATGATTAGGAAATGGATTATTACGAAAGAGACAGGTTAAAGAAAGGTATGATGACCTTGAAAGGGATTTTCAGACGGTACACATTGATTCAAGATACAGGAAGATCAAAGAGTTTGTAAGAGAGAAAATAGCTAACTGCTTCAAATTGAACGATCCCAGTGAAAGGAGCTAGAGGAAAAGGAGACACTTGGCAAGGTTACATTGAGACGCAATATTAGGGAGACGGTCTGAAGGAAGACGATATAGAGAAAGAAGTGGAATGAGGAGACAAAGCACTCAAGTAGATCAAAATTTGACAGAGCATTAATGGAGTTTAACTCCAAGAAGGCCGTAGTGGTAAATTGTAAGTAAAAAAGTGTAAAACTGAAAAAAATAGATGCTAGAACCAATTGATTCTAGACCTCATTTTTTCCGCGAGCGATAAGCGAAAGTAATCGATTAAAGAGTAATGGTGCATGCACCCCCTGACACAGGCCAAAAGGCAGTTTGCAGGGTAGTTACGTTGACAGACATCAGTTTGTCCAAGTAACTATTCCTACACAAGGATTCCTTCTGGATTCCCTACATTTCACGTATTGGATTTATCATGTTTTTATGCCTTTGTAAGGGGTGAAATATATGCATTATTATTGTTATGAGATGAGGCATTTGTTCGCCTAGGAGATGTCATCGAGGGTACGTCTACTGTTTGAATATATTAAGCTCCTTCCACCCAGACGACGAGCGTTAGCAATTCCGTTTAAAGCATCTGCAGTCGCGTAATATGTTTACGACCCCTTTTATGTTTAGTTGGCGAATTAAGCTTTCTCCGACTTGTGCTGACGTCATCAATGTCACCATGCCAACCGCCGCCTTTCTCCAAATAAAAGAGAGAGAGAGAGCGTCAAAGGTCTTGAAGGGGAGAGCGAGGAAAGGCATATTTCTTTCTCGGCGGAATTCCCTCAGCTTCCAATTAACCCCTCCCAATTCTCTTAAACATTCACGCATCGTGCATCTGACGGAATCGCTGGGTGAAAAAGGATTTCCCGATGCCTGGGGATATTTTAATGACCTTTAAATTATTTAAACATTGGACTGATAGTGGATGTCGAGAGTTTCAGTTTCGCAAAAAGAAATTTCGGCATTCGCTACATTTATAATTGAATCTACATCCCCCAGACGATTTCTTGCCAAATACGTTAGAATTTTTGTTTAGTAAATACAATAGATATGATTAAGTTTTCTTTATATTTGTTAAATAACAATCTAATGTAAACAGCTAATAAGACATAATCAAATGGACTTTATACTTTTAAGTTTAATTCCATGAAGACAATTGATTTTAGTATTCCCTCTCAAATTCAGCACTTTTTCACCTTTATTTGTTAACAACTCTACTCTACTCTTTCCTTTAGATATACATCCTTCGTAATATCTTTTCATTTATCCTCCGTTACACTTTAAGCTACGTAAATCTCTATATCAGTGCCTCATTCTCCACAATCCACAAGCCATTTCTCGGTCTTCCTTTCCCTTTAGAACAATTCCGATACTTTTTAATTTTATTCTTCCTTCAACTTTCCTTCCCACACACTAACGAACTTAAGGCTCCGAAATATGTTCCTCCGAATATTTCCCCGAAATGTTATTCATGCATCTTCTCTCTAAGCCCACCTTCGCTCTTTATTCACTCATTACTGTCACTCCGTTAAATTCAGCATCGCGAATGAATTCTATGGGTTCCTAGCGAACTTTCTCATCGGTGTCTACTTTATCTACTCCAATCCCGGTTCGTTCAATTGTTTTTCCGACTCTATTTCCTGATTTCATGAAAGCAAACATCTCAATTTCTGTCACCCATTAACTTTAACCTGACCAAAATGAAAGGTATTTCCGATCGGATGCGACGAAACTCCAATTATATGATGTAAAAGCAAACTACTTTTATATAGAAATTCAAATAAATTACATGTCCAGCAAGATATATACAAGGGGCTTAAAGTGAGGAACAATAGTTGAAATATGTTAATTCATAATGAACTACTTTTAACTTTTCTGTGAACATTTATTATTTGTAAGGGAGTTTTCTGCATTATTGTTGTAACAATGAATTGTTGTGACTTGGATATATATATATATTTATTTATTGCAAAAGGGTATTATTTTAGCTGAAAGGGGGCTTCCGGATAGCTAAGTGGACAACGCCTTCGAGTTCGGTGAAACCCGTCCCGGGTTCGATTCCCGGTGGGGGCCTACGTTCGAAATGACCTCAGCTGTCGAAGCACTTTTAACTACACAAACACTGTAGTTGAAAGATGTCCGTGCAGTGTGATATAAATTTTACAAAAAAGTTGCTAACTGACTATTAGTTCAACATTAACTAATTAATAATATTATTATAATTAATAACGAAATTGATGAGTGGTTTCATTCAGTGTCATCGTGTGTCAATACTGATTACGTACAATCTGCTATTTTGGAAAATCTCGACAAAATCACTCACAAATTAATTCAATAAAAGTAATGCATAATTAAGAACATGACGAGTTATTTATAAATAATTTAATAAGTCCAGTTGCGGATTTCTAAGAATTGAAAACTGCAACTCTCTTATAGTAGAACATTTACATCGCTCGTCGCGTAAGGAAAAAAAGGGAAGCGCTGCAAAGCAGGACTTTCGTTTTGACGGAGAGTTTAAATAGAATTGAAAGTCAATTTTTCAAAGGATATGATAATTGGTAAGGAGAGAAGCTTAAATGCGAACTCTTCTATCTCTTCCATTATGGAGTTAAGAGGGGCGTCAGTGAGAGCACCTGTTGTATGCAAAAAGAGGATCATCGAAGCATCTATTTGAGTCGAATCATCTGCCGGAAGATGAATGTGGAAACCAAGGCGAGTGAACACAATGTGCAGAGGACTCTTTGCAACGGAAGTGGGCTCGAGTACCTGAACACACAATAGCCTAGCGCGGAATATGATAGTATACATTTAAAATGCATTTAAATTTCCAGGAATAAACAAGCGCAAGTAAAGACAATCGGACTTTGTGCACATAGGCGTTCAAACTAGAATAAACGCGTAGGAAAAATGGACCAGGAAAAGTGGTTTTATATGCGACAAAGATCAGTTTACCAATTTAACACCTCTATTCATCCCTATGCATTCCTTCCATTGCCTAATATGCCGGCGACCACTATGAAGGCCGTGCCGATAATGGTGCCGCTAAGTATGTGCCACTTGGATTACTATTCCCCAAAAAAGATCTAATAATCCAATGCGAGATAGCTCAATTTGTAAGGGCACTCGTCCACAAAGTGGGAGATCCACGTTTCGATTCCCGGAACCAATAATTTTTTAGGACCGTTAATTCCTCAGGCTTAGAGAATTATTCAGCAGAGATTATATTGATAATAGCAGTGCTACAGGCAAAAGAGAACGATTCGGCTGATTTATTGGGTCCACAGCAATGAATTACGTAAATAAGATCTATTAAACACCTGAGCTTGAAACTGAAGGATACTTGCTGAGAAAAGTCGAATTCTCCACCGTGTCTTGCCATCTTTCATACGATTTCAGACTTATTATGGGTTACTCTTTATTTCGTAGCGATTAGCATCTCACGCCTTTGGTCCTTTCGATATAGTGGAAAAAGAACAATCTGGATCCGGAACCCGCCTTTAAAACTGGAGATCGCAAATTCAAAGAATCAGAATGAAGCGTTTCAGAAGAATGGCTTTATCAAAGCGCATCGTTTGTAAGTACAGTGGAAAGGCAAGAGAGCAATGCTACTCCAGTCTTGGATAGAATATGCGGATATAAGTGCTATTCTCCGAATGAAACCTCCTTCCTAGAAATTGAGATGCAATAGCGAAAAAAATTCCATCATAAAACAAGCAAGTTATACAAAATTCCTAACTTTATAATGCAAACTAGGAATCTTTGACTCGAAAAGATTTAATTACGTAAACTAAACTATTTAAGAAAGATTTTAATTGTTCAACGGTATTATTAAGGCAGTAGGGTATTTTTATTTTTTCAGAAATTGTATCATGAATGGCGGTTTCATATTATCCGAAGATATTTGTGGGGATATTTTCCCTAAAGCCGCGTCTTCATGGAAAATATTCTATGTCGACCCTCAGCCGGGTGCAGTGTCTACAAGGTTACACACACATTTATTCCCAAGAGTAAATGTGCATCCGTCTGCACACATCCAGGGTTCAGGTTGCGAGGTGAAGAGAGCGAGGCTACGTTGTTTCTTCGTCTGCATTCAATTTGCTCTTTGAACGTTTGGAAGGCATTTGCATAGTTATATTTATTTTCTTAATTGGGGTTTTCTTAAAAGTTATTTTTGTTGCCTAATTTTTTCCTTAAAATGGGAATTTAAATCACCACAAGATTGAGAATAACCTGTGAATTTCATTCATTGTCCTTCATGAACGAAGGACGGAGTTTTTCGTAAGAAACTGCAATGATAGCGCTTGAAATGAATGATTAAAAAGAGAAACACGTCGGCTGAGAGTAAGGTTAAAAGAAAGAAGAGATACAGATAATCTAATAACAATACGAATGGAAGAATACTGAAAGAATGCGTTAAGACGTAAAAACCTATGAATGATAAAGGGCTTTAAAGAAGAGGCAGAGAGTCCTGCGGTTGGAAACAGACTTGTGAAAGAAGTCAAGTCGGTTGTGCGCCATTTTCATTTGCAGAATATAATATTTTGACGTGCTTGACTTACCAGCTGTTTGCTCAGATACTTATAAAAGAGGTATCTTTTTGCAATAGCTTACGTATGTATCAAAATTCTCAAGATCCATAATAGACATGTCTGTATACAAGTTCTTTGCAATTATATAGTTTTGCTAAGTTAATGTGCATCGTTGATGTCCCTAAGCAAGAAATCCTATTCCATTTTGAGAACTACGGGAATAATAGTTGGTCTTATTATTCATATGACTTTTTTGTATGATTTACAATAATACATTCCATTAACAATTTAAATAGCACTTAATAACAATTCTGTAAATTAGCTATAGAAATTGAAGTCAGCAATAAGAGAAAATTTAACTATTCTCTACTACTGCTACAAGAATAAACTATCCTAAAGAAATTTACAGATTTCAAGAAGAGTCTTGCAGTTCACATTGCAGTATACGATGGTTTCCTTTGACCTCTTAAAGATATCCAAGTAATACATAATATCTATCCATAGCTAACGCATCATAATTGGAAATATTTATAAAATATATCGAGAAAATCATCGTCTTTACAAAGCCCTTACTTAGAAAAAAGGTTACGTATTCAGTTAATATGAGTAGTAACGAAATGTTCGGGTTAAAGTTTTTTTGTTGGAAACCTTAAATAAGGAAATCACAGAGTAATGAAACGCTTGGTTGAACGCAAAATGGCCCCCGATTGGCACCGTAAAGAATAATCGAGTCAATGATAAATTGACGTAATAACGATTTGAACATACAATCAGATCCTGTCATTTAACCAAATTAAAGAAGTGTCACAAATTCGGCAAAAAGCGAAATTAAATAATGCCGTCCACACTTAAGACTAGACTGATGACGTTAGGGTCTAGCGATGTCAGTCAACAGATGCGTCCCCACGTCAACATTCCGATCACGCACTCAATCTAGACTCAAAAATCAAGTATCATAAAATATTTTCACTCTAACTGCTGTTTCCTTCTTGTGCTAAATAAATTAATATTCATCGAAAGTAATAGATGATGGAACGGACCAATGGTGCAGTGCTAACCGATATATCGTGGTTTAACCGGTTACCTCTGTTAACCGGCCAAGACACAGTGGGCCAGCTGGCCAAAATGAAAATAATTGACTGTTAAAAACTCACCTGACATTTCGACTGGGGTGGAAGGCTGTCGGGTTATCTTGAACGGAGAACTTTGGAAGAGAACCTTGCAGGAGAGCGAGGCGGAAAACCAGCAGAAGGCAGAGCTGTAAGGAAGATGAAGATACATATTAGAGTTCTCATTCAAATCAAACTGTTGCTGAGTAAACATTATGGAGCTTCAGCTAGACGTAGCTTCAATTACCGCTAAATTTTAACTTCCTCAACGAGGTAACGTGATAATGTGCATACAGGGTTCGAGAGTCGAGGTTGTAGATTTACGACGCCGTCGAAAAGTTTCTTTCTTTGGGAGCCCAGATTTTCGCTGAGTGTTTTTTCGGATCTCCTTTTAGGGAAGATTGGAAGGGAATACGGGAATGGGAATATAGGAAGGAGAGTTTATAACAAATTATCACTTGTCAGAAGACAAAAACTGTCCACAAACCATATTGTTAAATTCTATTAAAAATACTAAAAAGTTTGTAATAAATAAACGTCGCTATTCAATTAGAGTTATTTGTAGATGTAGATGAACTATGATGATGTTTGTCCCTGCATAGATGCTAATCATAATGCTATGTGTATTCTCCATTTGATGTATTATGCTAATTATTTATTCTGCTACCTTTATGTATCGTACATTTTATGTACAATTTCATGCTAATTTTATATACATTTTCAAATTTACAATGTAAAATCTGTAATTTTAAATTAGGGTTGTAATGTAACCATAAGCTTTAAACAAGCAGCTACACACGAAATATCAACTTGCAAACAATTTTTTCAATGTTTTTTAGTGCTGAAAGTGTTATGTATCTAAAAAGTCTTCTATTTCATTCTAAAGGCTTCCGAACATATTTCGGTTTGAAACAACCAAAGATGATCGCTGTCGTCCATGCACATCTTCCTCGTTTTAATTAAAACTCTTTGCTAAAATAATAGACCAACATTTTATTACTTTTTATTGTTAATGTAGATTATCGGAGGGTATAAATAGCAATGAAATCTAAAGAAATATCAGAAAATAAGGCTAATAGGACATGTTCTACGCCAGATTACGAAATATATTAACTATACAACTGCGTAGAATTATAATCAACCTTTAAATAAATTAACCTTCTCAAGTTAAATTTACTGCAGTATTTGAAAAACTAAGAACTATCTAATGCTAAATTTAATATATTAAATCAATAGAAAAATGAACAAGATTAATTTGGCATCGGTCATATATCGGTAGCTTTCATCACAACTATGAGCGAGGTAGAGAAAAAAATAGATTTAGAATTAAGAATAATGAAGGAAATATTTTCCCAAATCTCACCCCAAAATACAGCAGAAAAATATTCCTTCATCTACAAATTGTACAAAGGGATTTTTGTCTTAATTTAGGATAAAATCGACCAAATTTTTGATAATAAAATCCAGAGTGGATAGAGGTTAAATCGAAAATTGCTTTTCTTTTCTTCAATGACGGAATAAACTGCATGTAGTCTTAGGAAGGATTGTAGGAGGAGTATGCTCAGGATAAAAAAAGGACAAATATTAAGGTCTGTGCGATGAATGTAACTCAACTAAAGGACAATCTCAGAAAAATATGAAATATGAGGTGTTTTTAAGATGTTTCTGACGCAAGGAAAGAATGAGTGGATGGCGGGATGACTCAAATGGTAAATAACGAGAATAAATGTAGCGTAAAAGCTTTAACGATCGGAGGAAAATATTATGAATTAAAAATAAAACGAAAGATGCCAGCAAAGATAGGAGAGTATCTTGGGACATTGTGAATAAGCAAAGAAGTAAATCACTTGCTGTAAATCTTAAGCAAAATTCGTGTGTCAGTAGCGTATCTTGACGTTATCAGATGGGGTTTTCTTGAAGTCTTTTTTTGGGAATAATTTTCCAGGCACAGAAAAGGAAAAAAAATTGTAAATTTTCCTCACGTTTTATTACATTAGTGGAAGATATACAAAGTTTATCGTCTGTGATTCTACAAAGTAACGCCCGAAGGTATTAGTTTTATTATAATATTTCTGAGCTTACGAAGAATTTTTCGGGAATTTACAATGCTTGTTAGAAAGCCATGAACTATGTACCGATTCTTTTATAGAAGTTACACCGCACAGCTTAGGAGTGTTCAAATTTGGCCAAATTAAATAGAAAACATAACAGCTGTTTGTTTGTTAGTTTGTTTTTTTTCCCGTTGTAGTTAAATTTTCTTACTGACTTTTATCCTGTTTTTTTTTTTTACTAGACATGTATCCTTGTGTACCTCATCTACCTTTATTTGATTTATTACTGTCAAAAATATTAAGAGATCGAATTAGATGGAATGTGACATGTGAATTTCACACAATAAAGACGTTATGAGCGAACGTGAGAGAGGTCGAAATATCTAACTATAATAACGGCGGACGAATAACATCGATTCCCTAAATACAGACCGTGGCTGTTCATTTTTAAAGACGCGTTTTCTTCTGTTAAAAATGGCTTTGCCTGTCTTATTCTATTTCTTACATCCCCGTGTATTTATAAGGGATAATGCATGAGCTCCAATTTAACAATAGCCGTGGTCGTCAAGGGTATGGGTTGTTTATCACCGAAAATTTGATACATTTTCCGTGTATTTTATCAAAATTCTCGTGATTTCGAGCCTATATCAATATTTCACGACTAAAATAAGAATCTATAATCATTTTCCTTTCTTTTGACACTTATCTTGATTACGCGTCACCATTATTCATCATTTGAAGATGAACTTAACGTATATTTCTTATGAAAACATATTATGTCCTCCTGGGTTTTAACTAGAGCCTTTTGATGTGAATAGTTTTCGTGGGCCTTTCAACCTCGTAGAAACATAATGCAGTTTGTTTTACATCTATACATCAAGCCACTTCTGGGAAAGATAGGGGGATGGACAGACGGACAGGCATTTTTCTTTTTATATACAAAAATACTTCCGTTATTACAGTAGACATACTGCAGTTATTTTATGATAGTATTGATATTTAATGGTGCAATGATATTTTTATAATTTAAAGATGTGTTTAGCTTAGTAATTTATACTGCTATTTCAACAAGTATTTTGAACTAGAATAAAAAGAACTTCGTAAATTTCCACAGTAAATGGTTTTATTCACCGACCGGTTTCGGCTATGAGGTATTTTGAATTTTCCTCCATTTTCATTTTTGTTCTATCATTTTTGAAATGAAAATATTTCTATTGTCAATTACTTTCAATGTTTTTTCTTCTGTGTTTCAGCGTTTTTTTTTTACCCTCCCTGTGGGTGTTTTCCGGAAAGGTGGGTTTTCGCCTTATCTATCTTATTTCTATCCTGTTTCTCTAATATAATTAGCAACTTATGAAGAAATGCGCGAAAAATGCAAAATAATTACCATGGGTTAAGAATAAAAATATTGACTGCTTGAATTCTCCAGATGGTTTTCTCCAACCTAATCCACCCACATGTCTATCGTCATCCAACCTTGGACTTTCTTTGCGATTCTTCACTTCCATCTTCCCAATACTGATTTCAGGAGAGTGCCGTGCTTTGCATGTTTGGTCAAACTCCATCTACAATATCCTCTAATAATATGACTTACACACCCGGTGGTGTTAGAACTTCCACTCGACATCAATTAGACGAAAGGAAGGTAAGGGATAGATAAATAATCCTTTCGTAGAGCGCGTATAAACGTTGAGAGCAAATGGATGAGCTGATGCGTATTGCAGTCACTACCGAAAGGAAACGGGATGTTTGGCGCGTTGCAGCGGACGAAGTACGTGGTGAAAGGATTTGAGGTGTGTTTGGACTTGCGAAAGGGGGAGACAAACCCCACGTGGGGGACACATCCAATTAGGCTGCCGTATCCTGAAAAAGGGTCGTCTTGTCCGCCCTCTCGCGATAACTACAATGAACTGGACCCTCTCGTTCATCACGGAATTCCACGGCCAAAAGAGGGCGAGAAAGATTAATAGACGGTGTGCATTTCGTTCGTCATCTGCCTTTCTTTTTTCGGCCGCGAGGGGGGGCGCTCTCCTCATTACGTAACGGCTTAAAGAGGGGAGATAAAGGAAAGGGGAAGTCGTTGTGTACGGTGCACTTTATGGCGATTAAATAATGATAGGGTAGCTTACGACTGACGCGTTGTTTGCCCGCTGCGAAATTAATGAGAATACGTCAATGTTTCCGGAAAGTTTGAATTTTGGATTTCCAGTCGACGAGTCGAGTTACTCCGTTGTGAAAGGGGCACCAGCGCCCTAAGCGGCGGGAGTTCGCAACTCCCCACCGTACAAAACTAACAGAAAGGAGGTTTAAGTATGAGGGTTTCCAGGGCTCTATAAAAAGTCGGCACCTTTCCATGAAATTATGGATTCTAAACAGCTGGAGACGGAAGATGGCGGGACGATTATGACGGTTAAAGAAAACTTAATCAGCTAAGTGTCCCCTACAATTTCCTGTCTTTGCAATCCACTTTGGTCGTATCTATACATATATTCATATTTTTAGAGCTATCCTTACTACTATTATCTTCTAATCAACATTTCTTCATAATCAGGTCGATCTATTCCGTCTACAATTTTCTATACTGTTCCCTATATAATTCATTCCAACAAGATTAAATTTTAGTTATATATCCCGTCGCCAATGGCGTATGGAAGGTGGTACATTAACACCTTACCTAATCTACCCTATTAGCATCTATGATGCTATGCGGGAAGAACAAACAGAAATTACTTCTCAGAATCTCTTTTTGGGATTGATTCCTTATAACGCTTATTTAGAACTGTAAATTACAGTGTCTTCTACTTCGCCTAAAAATCCCGAACGGATGAATTTCTCGTAAAGCTTTCATTCAATTCACTCAAGTGCTTCTTTTGAGAAACCCATCTTCCACGCGTGAGGTTGAATAGTATTGACTTTTAGATTACGTAATCGCTGAATCCGTAGATGAGGATTGCAAATATCTATACACTGCAGTCGAATGACCATGAACAAAAATCTGCACATATTGCAACAACCAATTGTGATTTTTTAAATTTTAAATGTGTTAAATATTAGTTAAACATAATTTAGTTACATATATTGTCAATTTATGTCGATTCGAAAAAAAATTGTAAATTTTCCTCACGTTTTATTACATTAGTGGAAGATATACAAAGTTTATCGTCTGTGATTCTACAAAGTAACGCCCGAAGGTATTAGTTTTATTATAATATTTCTGAGCTTACGAAGAATTTTTCGGGAATTTACAATGCTTGTTAGGAAGCCATGAACTATGTACCGATTCTTTTATAGAAGTTACACCGCACAGCTTAGGAGTGTTCAAATTTGGCCAAATTAAATAGAAAACATAACAGCTGTTTGTTTGTCAGTTTGTTTTTTTTTTCCCGTTGTAGTTAAATTTTCTTACTGACTTTTATCCTGTTTTTTTTTTTTACTAGACATGTATCCTTGTGTACCTCATCTACCTTTATTTGATTTATTACTGTCAAAAATATTAAGAGATCGAATTAGATGGAATGTGACATGTGAATTTCACACAATAAAGACGTTATGAGCGAACGTGAGAGAGGTCGAAATATCTAACTATAATAACGGCGGACGAATAACATCGATTCCCTAAATACGGACCGTGGCTGTTCATTTTTAAAGACGCGTTTTCTTCTGTTAAAAATGGCTTTGCCTGTCTTATTCTATTTCTTACATCCCCGTGTATTTATAAGGGATAATGCATGAGCTCCAATTTAACAATAGCCGTGGTCGTCAAGGGTATGGGTTGTTTATCACCGAAAATTTGATACATTNGGGTCTGCAAAATAACCGGAAAGGTTCGTGATTATAAATGTTTCTCATAATTGCCAACTCCGTTATATTTAGTATTGAAAGCTATTAATTACCTTCATTAAAGCATTTTAGTTCTAAAATTTTCGAAATTAATGATACCCACTCAATAGTATATGAAATCTAATGTAAGTAAAATCTCAATATCCACCTGAAAGCACAACATTTTGGAGGTTCTGCGAAACAAAAAATGAGTATAAGGGGGTGTCCAGCATACTAAAGTTCAAGGTCCACTACGCTTGAGTTAATTTGGAGAGAAATGTTTCCATATCTGTTCCGTGCACATACGATATTCTCATACTTATGAATTGCCATTATCGACATGGATGATGAATATTGAAGAGGCACTAATAAGCAAATTCCGCGTATGTGTCAAAGATTTCGTCTTTCATCGTTCAAATTCATATGAAAAATTTCCTCTTTCCATTGTTTACGGTAATCCGCCGAAGGAAAGTTGAGAAACAATCGCAGCGCAAGACTCGTGATTAGAAAAGATCACCGCAGAGAGCTCTTGATATCCGAAATCAATTCCTCGTCCAAATCATCCTCCACTTTATTTAGGCCGAAGATTATTTCAAAGGGAATTGCGCTTACAGCATCACCGATGGGACATTAAGAGATGAAAAAAGCCCCATCTGGATGAAGATTGATCAGTAGTGGGATGGATGATCATGCAGCCTCGAGGAGTGTTTCCAGGGCGACCATTCACTTCTCAACTGTCACTGGGATGCGAGAGGAGTGAGCGAAAGCCATCGAAACAAAAGAGAGAGCGATTGGAATTCTTGGAGGAGAGCTATGAATAGCTTTGATGAGGATACATTCCAGATGAGACTAGATGAAGAAGTGCCCTGCTGCAGATATCCGAAAGCTGCTAAATTTGCCGTGTTATACTACCACAATACGATCGTCCATCCTCTACTCCCGTAGTATAAGAAAGGTCAGTGACAAACTCTTCCCTGAAAAATTTTTCGTTAAGTCGGACTTGGAAAATAGCATATTTTTCTCCGTTGCTTTGTGCGCTCATGCTTAGCTAAGAACGGAGAGAAAGTCTGTCTTTCCCCTTGGGTAGATATTTAATTTTATATTTCAGTTTATATATCCTTACACACTAACCTGTTTACGGTATATCCACATGTTAGGTTAAACAATAGAGACGTACAAAGGAACTTAGATGAAAGAAAGATTGCTAGACAAGCACAATACGCTTGGCAGATTAAACTGAGATTTCTTTTTGAAAGTAAAAAATGGTCAAAAAAGCAGAAAGACCTAAAAACGAGATATCTTAGACGTGACTAGGATATAAACCACTTCCCTCTTCTACCAGATACCTCGTGTTTGTCAGAGAAGTGGTTGTTAAACATTAATTTTACTGCAATTCCAAGTAAATGAAGATTTCTCCGGAGTTCCTCAGGAAAATAAGGAACTTATAATTATAATTATGCTATAAATATACTATTATCATACTAAGGCACGACATATATTAAAAACTTTAGTTTTAGAAACTCGCAATAATAAAGCACGAAACTGCACTTTTTAAATTTTGCTTAAACAATATCTCAGAGTATTTTCACGTTGATTTTGGGAACTTTTTGAAACCCCTCTTAAAAAAAAATAAAAAAGAAAAAAAAAAAAACTACATTTTTTCTATTATATCATTTCATAGAATTTTCGGGAATTCCCAAAAAGATCACTTTAATTAATCTTCTATGATTATCTGAAATAATAGCTTTAACAACATGTGCTAAATAAGAAGAACTCCATGGAGATTGGGTATCTACCGGACCGGTTCGTGACTTAACGCAGTATTTCAGAGGTCTCGTAACATTTGCAGTGAAGTAAAAATGTAAAATCAGGACACATTACGTAAGTAAAATTTCCGAAATCAGGGAACGTTTTAAATAGTATTTATCAGTTACTGTTGAAGAAAACTTAACGATCGTGATTTTTAATCTTGTAACAAGCATACTCAAAGTAGAGCGTTTCATTCATTTTCCGTGAACTAGGCATCTGGCATCACGGCAACGTCAAGCATTTTCAATGCGAGAGTGAGAAATCACCACTTCTGGCAACTTGCTTCATTTAAGATAAATATTTCCTTAAAAAGCTCCAAAAGGATTTTTACAATCTTATTAAATATTTTATATATTTTCGCAACTCAGCGAACGCCGATGATCATCGACGATAACTTACCTAGTAAATCATAGTGAATCGATTTCTTAGATTAACTTGGGTAGTCTTGGATACCCTTAATGGGAGAACCATTTGTTTCCGAAACGCGCATAGGTTAATTCCTAGAAATCGGTAATACAGAACTTCCCCTTTGCCCCCAAAGGTCATTACCATCTTCCTACATGGGGCTTACGGGGTGTTTTTAAACATCTACATCTACCTATGCACCCTGCAAGCCGCCTTTCAGCGTATGGCAGGGTGTGCGTGCACGATGACTCTACCTCCCTAATCGATTACTTTCGCGTATCGATCGCGGAAAAATAAAATTTTAAACGAATTGTTCTAGCATCTATTTCGCTGATTCTTCTCTCAGATTCAGAACTATGTAACAGGGATGACGCATATTATCGGTTACATATTCAACAAAAGTACGTTTTCTGAGCTTATTTTGTTTAAACCTATCTTCTAGCGATTCCCATCCTGCGTTTTGAAGCATTTGAGTAACGATCACTGATTTCTCGTAACGATTTTATGAAACGTATCGCCTTTCGCTGCACTTTTTCTGAAGGGGGGATAACCCTTTCTGCAGGAATTTTCTGTCAATGATACAAACGGTTGATTTATAAGATCTGAAACTAGTAACTCGTGCATGATATCATTCTGGTGTTACGCGTTCCTTTTTGGAGGCTTGCTATACTGTAAGACTATGTAAATTTACATTTACATAAATACTCTGCAAGCCGCCTTTCGGCGTGAGGCAAACTTTAGATTGTAAACTTAGAGGGCAAACTTTAAATTGCAATAAACGAATAATGAAAAAATACATTACATTTTTAATGTATTTTTCCATTAATACCCAAAGTAGGCATTAAGTTTAATGCCTACTTTGGGTATTATATGGTTCTAAGAACCGATTTTCCCGATTTCTCGACTGCAGCTTTTTGGTATTTGGGAACGGGAGAAATAATCCCTAAGAACCCGCGGAGGGGAATTTCTCTAGACCCCGGAAACCTTATCCACCAGGATATTTGATATATCGATCTTAGCTTCAGAACACAAAATTTTCCCGTAAGAATACATTAGGCGGATTTTCGGTTTTTTTGCCCTTCCCTAAATGATAGAGAAGACATGTTTTGAAACGCGAAGCTTTAAAGACATCACTATAAGCTCCAAAGATACATGTATGAAAATCTGTCTGAGAAGTCAACGACCTGCATGCTGGTTGGACCCTTAGCTCCCCTAACATCGCATTTCAATTCAAAATACGAGAAGAAAAGAAACGATGGAAATGCTTAGCGTCATTTGGCGGTTGCCGCCTCTTGCGTCAGTTCCCCCTTGGGCAAAACGAGGGAAGATTTCGGCCTTCTTTTCCTCAGAATCGGATGTAGCAAAAGGAAGGGGAACTAAGAGCGAATCGAAGAAGATGGGAAATTCCATGACGACCCCTTTGAAAAGCCATCTCTCGCCCTTCCTTCTACAAATCCCCTTTTTTGTATGATACTACCGGTTCATCATTTTTTGAAGATGTATCAGGTTACTTCAAAGGAAAAATTAAAGGTAGGAAGGAGACAATTATGTAAGCTTATTTTTACGGGAGTGTGGTATTTTGACTATTCGTCAACATCTATACTTTCATAAATGCCCTACAAGCCGCTTTTCGGCGTGTGGCGGGGGGTGTAAACACCAAGCATTCTAGGTACCTATTTAGTTTACTGTTATCGCGTATCGTTCGCGGAAAGAATGAGAGAATAAAAAGACTTGTCCGCACTTCTATTTACCTTATTTTACGCTCATTATCGGATCGGCCGAAGTAGCAGAAGGGGGTCGCATGGCACCAATTACGTCTTCCGAAAAATGTGCTGAATAAGTGAACTGAATTTAGAATAACTGAAAAATGAATATCAATAACGATAGATGAATATAACCAGAACGAAGATGTTAATGCTGCTTATTTTTAGACGATTGAGGCTTACTTTGCAAGACCTATTACAGCGTGGACGAATTTATAAATTGAAAAATATGTAATAGCATGTATCTTGGATATGTAAGTAGCTATTTACTTTTGTTTATGTTTTAAGAATCTAAATAAAAAATGGTTGCTAATATTGCATAACACACCCGCGAGCCGCAGTAGGGCGAATGGCAGTGGGTGTGAAAATATCGACCTCCCTAATTTGCTATCTGATTTGCCTTATACTATCAGGAATAATATAAGAATAATAGCTAACCGTTCTATATAGTCCCGTGAATTCTCTTCGATGCCTGGCCTCGTAATTCAAATTCGCTGAGAACGGAAATCACGATGTCGCGTTTTTCGTCATTTATTTATTCATTCATTCAATACGGGCAGAGCCAAGTTAAAGGATTAAACAGTATATAAATATCTAAAAGGTAACGTGACCTCATCAACATGAAAACACCAATAATGAATAGAAATTTGTGCATATAAAAAATTAGTAAATAAAGAGAAAACAAAAAGTATAAGGAGTAAAGAGAACAATGAATAGTAAACGTCATGTAAAAGGGTGTTTAAGAATTTCTCGAAGCTCAACTTCTGGTTTCAGGAACTGGTAGTAGTATAAAAGTAAGCATCTATTGACTTGTCCGATACAAACTTGTGTGTTTTTATCGACCAATAACATTAGTATTAGTATGTAATAGGAGCATAAATACGAAAAACTGCTATTAACACCAAAGGAACAGGGAAGGACCAAATCAAATAGGGTAAATTACTGAAGTACAGTCTGAATGTACTGAATTGCTTTCAAGATGGAATAGCTAGTTGTACCTGAATCCAAAAGTGGTTGACACATATTGGGATGTATGCACCAAATGGTAAACCAAAGGAGTTTGGGATGAAAGTAAATGTCAGAAATACTAAAGTTACGTAATTTAGCAAAGGAAAGGAAGCCACTTTAGCAATCGGGGTTTATTGGGAAGAATGGAACAGGTGGATTAATTCCCCTACGTTAACCTTTTACTAGCGTTGGAATCGCTGGTGGGGTTTATAATGCTCGTTTCTGTAAATTAACGATATAGTGTTCATCTGGGTTATTTGACCCATTGATCGTATTTGATCTTTATTACTTGAATTTTATGACTCTTTATACGGCAACTGTGTTTCACATGCACAGAATGGCTTTGGTCAGCGACGGCCCATGATAATCACGTATATTCTTAAAGCCGAGCAGCAGTTAAAAACATTTACGAACGACGAAAGCTTTCATAGGTTGCAAAATAGAGAGTTGGGCAGTCGGGACAAGACGATATTGCTACGAATAAAACTTCCAATTCATAATAATCAATTATATTCAATAACTATTCAAGAAAATCAAGTTTCGCCAAAGTAAATTCCGATAAAACAGATTTTGACACGATTGAAGTGCATTAACATTAAAATGGCAGGCGTCAAAATTATCACGAAAGAAGAGAAATGAATTCCAGCTCATAATCGACCGAATGATAGTTTAATTTTGCTTTCAGCTGCAAATACTGGTGGAAACTACAGGTAAACCAATGCTTGTCTAACAATAACACATGTATACAAGAAGCTCTTAGTGTTTCGTAGATGTCCAACAGCAAAGCTTGATTTAAAAAAATAGGATTGAAACTAGATTCGTGATCTGCTTGGAACAACTTTTAATGCCTTGATCCGAAAAACCAGCCTCTAAACCTCTTTTAACCTTAGATATGACATTTCTCCTTTCTTCAGATCCAGAACAGCTAATGAAAACAAATTTCAAAAATATTTTCCTAAGGGCACTTTATTCGTGCGTAACCGTATGTAAATTTTGGAAGGAAACATACAGCATCGTAACAGCGATTTGGCTCTGAGGAATACGACACCAGTTACCACATCTTGTTGAATAAATCTATGCAATGAACCAAACATCCTTACACCTACATCTACCACATGAAGCCCCGAAGACGTTAATAACCAATTCGCTTAATCAACTTAAAACCTAAACTTAGTCAACATATATTTGAAGTCAATAAAATTTCGCAACCCCCAAAGCCTAATTACTTAACGACAAACTTCCCTTCCTCAAAATATTCCACTGTCAATCAATTAGCAACCAAATACCTTGATCTTTAAATAATGACATAAATCTCTTGGATAAAGCAGACTATCGTAACTTATGAATGTCTCAAAGCAACACGGAGGAAACAGCCCTTCTATTCGTACAAAGAAACTTCAGATGTCGGAATCAAAGCGGTGGAAATACTGCGGAAACAGCCTAATATGACAATTTGAAAGTGGAAGAAGAATGTGCGTAAGATCATGACGGAGAACTGATGAGGCTAAGGAAGAAAGAAGAATTTTTAAAAATGTCAATATAAGAAGAAATGTTAAGAATAAAATGGAAATATCACCAGAAAATGAGAACGTAGTACAAAAACATTTTATGACTTCTGAAATCAAATTTTTTGTCCAAGTGGAAGGATGTTCATACGTGGAAACGTGGTTTTCTTCTGGTACTGAATCCTTAAAAATCCCAACGTTTTTCATAAAATGTCCATTCATTGATTTTTTTTGTACAAAAATGAATGAACGATTTTATGAGACTTTTAACGAGTCTTATCCATGATGTGCAGTATGTTTGTTGAGAGGAATTTCAAGGAGTTAATCCGTTCATAAAACTATTCATATACCTTGTCACACCATGTGTGAAATCGCGTCTTAACTATGGTACCACTGGTAATATTTTGTAAACGGTAGTTTTGCTTGTTTTTTAATTCCTCAAAAATGTCAAATTATTAACAAACCGTAAATTGAAAAAAAAAGAACTGTTTTTGTAGCCGATACCTTCGAAAATTATTTGAATCACAGAGATTCTGTCTGCCAACCTCCAAGAGACGTACCGCAACAACTTCCATAATGTGCTAACGATAATAATCCAGGATGGCTTAGAAAAGTCCGCAATGGAAGAAATTTTACATGAAATGGTATATCGAGTGACAAAACTTAGGAATCGTATAAAGTACGATCACTTGATAAAGCGAAAAAGCGGCGCGGAAGAACATTTTATTTTATTTAACATTGTATTTCATAATTCAGCTTCGCGACGCACATATGAAATATGAATGATGAAATGAAAATATGGATGACTGGAATCGATAAAAACTGACCAACAATATGAAAATGGTTATTTTGATAGCGCACTTTAAAACTCTGCATATTCTTCTCTTGGCAAAATTTGGCATACGTATTTATCCTTGGGTATCCAGAAACTCGTACAGTTTACTTAGATTGTAATACGGAAATGTATAGTGTCGATAAAAAATTGTATAATCATTGTGAATCCCTGCGTGATTTGTTCCATAGTTTTTATACACCAGTGATGGTAGGGAAATCATACTGCTGTCAAGAACCCAAAAGTAGGGATGGAAAAATAATGGTCAGATAGTTCTTTATTTTAAATCTCCATAAAAATATTTACTCATGTAATGAGAGAATCGCATTGGTGAAGCCATTGTCAAGGTTGGAAAAACTTAATTTGATTCCATTTTGTCTATAATTATTCAACCGAAATGCAATTTATATCGCATATTTAAAGAATATCAGATATGCTAAATTTTCATGCTTGAAAGAAGAACGTAATGTATATAAAAACATTTTCTTGTAAATTCTGCTATTTATGATAATCACCAAAACTCTCAGCGGAAAGCATCTTTTTATACGTTATTTTCGAGAAAATCCATTAGTCTCCCAAAAATATTCCCTTTTCTTTTTCTACAGAGATAAACATCTTGATCTATTCTCGTCTCCTTGATCCTGACAAAGCAACTTATATAACTGCCCGAAGGCTAAAACAAGCTGATTGCTGAGCACTCCCACATAGATCAATCCATGTCAATCACAACAAATTGCCGGGATGTTATATACGGGCTTTAATTCCACATTCATTCTCATTGGAAAATGAAAGTTTGGCTTCAGTTATCGCCTTGGTAGTCAAGGGAACCGGTTGTTTAAAACTGGAAACTTTTGCTAAAAATTCACGTATGTTATCAAAATCATGAACTGTAGACTCTATTCTATAACCAGAATAAGACT
This sequence comes from Ladona fulva, assembly GCA_000376725.2. Classification (NCBI taxonomy): domain Eukaryota; kingdom Metazoa; phylum Arthropoda; class Insecta; order Odonata; family Libellulidae; genus Ladona; species Ladona fulva. Next base: position 756,055 of record KZ308244.1, read on the forward strand.
TCAATAAAATAACAGGTAGACGGGATTGTACATTTCCCACAGATTTAATTTTCAGACGACCGGTTTCAGCGAGTTATCACCATCATCAGGTACAGAAACAAAACACAGAAGCCTATTTATACAGGAGGAACGAGGGGAAGGGCTAAGGAGGGGGCGTAGGTGAAGAGGGGTCCTCAGTGCAAGGGTACTGGTCGTTGGAGGGAAGGATAGAATAGATCAATCCAGCGGAAAGCATCTTTTTATGCCTTATTTTCGAGAAAATCAATTAGTCTTCCAAAAACATTCCCTTTGAAAATTATCAAAAAGAGCTCTCAACTATTAAATACATTGCAGGGAAAAACGGTTACCCCACTAGCAAGTGATAGTAGGGAAATTATAATGCTGTCAAAAACCCAAAAGTAGGGGTGGGAAAATAATGGTCAGATAGTTATTTATATTAAATCTTCATAAAATATTTACTTTTGTATTTATTTCATGAACTGTGGTTAATGTAAACAGTAACTCCGCGGTGATCTACATTTTGGATGTAATTGCTGGAACGATCAAATGGCAAAAACGCATGGAAAAAGCCTAATCAAACGCAGCATAACTAAAATGAGATTTTTACTAACCGAAATGAGCACTTTGGCTGCCCTTCTCGAAAACAGCAGAGTCTCCTCGTTCCAGCGAATTTCCACTATGGTCCTGAAATAGAGTTTAATAGATTATTTACATATTTAACCAGTAAAAAAGAAGGAAAATAGTTCGCTTATATTTAATTCTATCTGAAGAAAACACTTTGTATGTCGAAAAGGTAACAACACTGGTCAATCTCGTCTCCAGAAGCTTGTACTACTTTAGTGATAAAAATGAAATAGCAATATTTCACATTTATAAAACTTCATACAGTAATATATAAACATCATAACATTAAAAAACACAAATAGATTTAATTTATTGTAAAATAGTAAAACTGGCTGAAATCTTCGAAGTCATCAGCTCAAAAATATTAAATTTTCAACTGATCCACCTTAGCTGCAAAAATCTTAAGAGACCGAATGAGGTTTATTAGACAACACGAGGAGTGAGGTAGTTTGTCCTTGACCCTCCTTGTGTCAGAATGCGACATCATTGGAACAAGCCCACCTACTGATAAGGAGTGATAATTTTCATTACATTCAATTGAGTAACCATGATGAAGATGTTGCCTTTCATTTCCAAATAGCTTTGATTTAATCACAGCCACAAAGAAGGAAAGAATAAGAAAATGAAAGGAAATGTACTTTTTGTATTTAAAGACAAATGAAATAACTGCATTTAGCATGGAACGAGTGGAGAGAATTTAAAGGAATTATTGACAATTATCGAATTGAGTAGTTAGATCGACTATTTAACATGGTTACAAAATGATTTTGGAATATTTTTATGAAAGAAAGAAAACATTCACTTATTTATAATATTTAATATATTCGTATTGTATTAAAGCAGTATTGCTAAAAGTGCTTCGACAGCTTAAGCCCAGGGATGGCTAACCCATGGCACCCATGCCTAAAATGGCTCGCGAGAGAATTATTTTCGCACCTAGAGCTCTGATGGCACTAACCACGTAATGTATTCGTCGCTAAGAATGAAGCTCCAGAGTAATGTAGATTCTGTTCGTTAGTAAAGATAATTTATGATTATTTACGTCAACTGCAAATCCAAAGATGGCGTAATAAACCAGATAATGCGGGCATTTCATCTTAATTTGGCACCATATTGACATGCAAGCCCTTTATCTTAATGAAATATGGCACTTTTACCACTAAAGGTTTCGCCGTCCCTGGCTTAGGCTATTTCGTCACATGGGCCCTCGCTGGGAATCTAACCTGCGATTGCTTTCTCGATAGGCGCGCACTACCCACCTGGCAATCTGAAAGCCCGTTTAATATAATCATATACTTATTTATAATTAAGACACGAAACGATGTGCCTCTAGATAGCTATATGTGTCGACTCCGGTGAAAACGGTATTCTCTAAGGGGGCTTACGTACGAAATGGCCTAAGCTGTCAAAGCACTTCTTAAATTACTAACGAAACGATTAAAAATATAACAATTATCAGCTTAGGAAGGAAATTAACTTTCCAGGAATTGTTGAGCGCCCAGGGATACACAAAGCAGAAAAGGACCTGAATAAGCCTGACGATGTCGGAAATAGAACCAATGATCTCACTGGGCTGATGCTCTTACCTATTGAGCTATCTTGCAAAACATATGTATGCATGCACGCTTCTTCAAAACTGAATCTGTGACAAATAATTAAGCTTCTATTAAGGAAAAATTACGGAGCCATTAAGCAAATATATCCAGTATATTGGGGTTCGTTCTTGGGATGGAAGTGCAGCAAATGAGTTTAGGAGGATAATGGCGGAGACAAAAGAAACTTTGATGAAGCGAAGGAAAGTGACGACGAAAGGCCTTCAAGAAAAGAGTGGTGGATAAGAAACGTAGGCCCTAAGAAAGGAATAAATCAGAAGATTGGAAGTCTTCGAGATGCGGGAGTGGCGTGAAATGGAAAAAGTAAGTTACTATTCATACAAAAACAAACGTGAAAGTGTTGAAAATAGCTGGAGAAAAGAGAGTTTTGATGAAAGTGCTTAAGCGAAGGGAGAGGAAACGGGCGGTGAAATATTTAGGGGAGAGGGAGGCTTAAAGAATTTAATTGAAGATGGGATACAAAGGAAAAGACGGAGGGGAAGTCAGAGGAAAAAGTTGTTGGATATTATAAAGGGTGGGATAAGTCATGGAGAAGTAAAAGAAAAGGCTTTAAAAAGGGGATTTTAGGGGGAACATAAAACTACCGAGAGCCGGAAAAATTAGAATGGTAAATGGAAGACAGTGTAGATTTTGGCCTACGGTTACTATAAAAATTACCAATTTTCCCTTTTGGGATCGGTATTCTAGTTTTCCGATGACTATCGAAAATAGCCTATCGAATATCTAATTATATCTAATTTAATAAGTATCAAAGGAATAACAGGTGTGAAAAATAACGACATGAGTAGGATAATAAGTATCATTAAATCGTTCCTAGTCTATTTCCTTGCTTCTTGAAGCATATCGCGATAAATTGAACATCATTCATTTATGGTATGTACAGACATATTCTCAACGGGAAACAAACGTAAAAAATGTCTGACAGGACCGAGACTGGGACTGGGACGGAACCGGGATCGAGACGTCTCCCGAACGCCATGCCTAATTGTACTGGCAGGATAACTCAATTGGCTAGAGCAGTCACCCGAAAAGTGGAAGATCCGTGTTCGAGTCCTGGTCCCATAAGACTTTTTTTCATGCCCGTTTCTCCTTGGGATATTCCTAGCCCCACACCTTACTGTGCAGAGATACCTTTCACCATTTTTCTTCAGTACATACATAAGAAATGTATTTTTTTTTCTAAGGAATATACTGACGTGAAAAATTCTGCCTTCCCTATCCTTAATGTATATTTACTTTGCTTTTGTCTCAATCTTCTTTGTGGCCGTTATTATATAAAAATTACCGCGGCATGATTGATGCTCATTCTGGTCACTCATGATTGAATGTTCTTGTATAGATCCCTTGGAACCAAGCTTTGTTCCATCTGTTATTGTTTCAAATTGTAACAATAGCTAACGCCATTATTCTCAGCATTGCTGCAGGTATCTAACATTGAATGCCCTCAACTGGTTTTTTGGAGTATATTTCGGATTGGGATGTTCTGGAGAACCACAATAAGAATAATGTAATAATAATAAGATTAGTTGTGATAATGTCATAATAAATTATGATGCAATATTAATAATAACAAGACATTAATAGCAAAACAAGAATTAGGACAATGAGTTCTTGAGGATGACAAAATAACGTGCAATACTCACCGTTTGATGAATGGCCAGGAGCGGTAGAGGTCGTAGGTCAAGTTGACCACCATCACAGTGACCCCAGTTTCTTTGGCGAGCATGGAAAGACCCCCAAGTAGGACACTCAGCCACACGCCCACCCCTTCATTGCTGCCTCCATTCCCACTGCCTCCACTTCCGTGCCTTTAAAAACAAAAGCATTTTATCAGTAAGCGTGTGTTTTAAATTCACAGATCCTATCATCAAATTCGACAATTTAACACTGTACATATGTCAATGGCTGCGCTAAAGCAGAAACAAATGAATCTCGAGAATGACCATCGTATGTTACATGTATGTATTTGCTACCAATTTGCATTCCTCGAAAAAATCCGTCGAACATCCTCCAGGTTCTCTACGTTTCCCTAAACTTATAATATTGATAATAATAAAATTAATAATGAAGAATTTATTTGGCGAATTTTAGTTTTAACAGACTATTCTCGGTCTCGGACTAGTCTCGGTTTCAAATCATGACGAATAAAATACTTATCATTTATCTTTTGGTACGGGATAAAGAAAAATGTATCTTTACTCTTGTCTCAGTCTTGTTCATGGCTTTGATGAGATAAAAGCTACTTAAGTATGAGTTACGCTGAATAATAACAACGTTAATTAACGTTTCCTATGCAATGATACGAAAAGTGTTACTCGAAGAGTCTCAGTGCTTCACTAACTTGGGCTTGTTTTCCTTTTAGCAGTTCGGCTCAGTAAAGAAAGCAATGGAAATACCTCACTGCTCATCTTGCCTTTTAGTCTCGTTTCCCTATCACAGTTGATGGTAGAAGGGATGAGCTCCCAACCGTGCTTGGAACTGAATAAAGATAGGCCATTCTTACAATTCTCAATTCTGCCATTCTTACAATTCTTACCTTTCTCAAGCCACGAACACATACAACCATGCCCTAACCAAGATTCGAACCCGGGACCTCGGTGTCGCTAGGCTAGCACTCTAACTATTACACCACCTAGGCCGGCAAACAAAGGATAGAAGGTAACCAGCGGTCAGACCAGAACTGTCCCGCCTGCTTACTCTAAGCGGCCCGAGACCTTCATACTTCCAAGTTATAAATTAAATCCTTTCCAATACTTCATCTTCATCTCCGAAAATTACATCTAAAGAACCACTTCATTGCCTAAAAAATTAGAATCACCCAAAACGTTTCCATACCCAGTCATTAAGATTGAAAGTCATATTGAGACATTTTCCCCACCTTCAACCACTGTTTGGAAGTAATCGACTAGTCAGTAGTCAGTAAGTTAAATTAGACTTAAATATTCTAATTATATCTTTTTAATACAATAAAAACCAAACGATCATGCAAACCAAATCATAAAAGAATTGCAGTGACCGGGATTTGTCCATGGGGCATTTAGAGCTAAGAAGTAGCAGTGCATTGCCTACATTTCCGGTTCAGGAATACTTCCGCCCAAAATCTAATGAAAATATAAACTGATTTATTTTAACATGTATACCCTGCGAATCCCCAACAGTGTTTGCATGGCATCATTGAAAGAGGCCATCCTCTCGCACGCTTTCGATTGTTGTTGGTTCTTTTCTCATGGGGGGGTTAACCCCTAAAACCACCTCCTTGGTGGTTTTATTCAAAATTTTCCTGGGAGACTCACTGTCAATCTCAAAATGTCGTTGTTACGTCACACTGTGTCGCTAGTGTATTAATATCTAGACTTTCCATTCTTAGACATGTACTATAGCCTAGTTTAAAATTATCCAAGACCCAGAAAACCTTTCCCCCAAAATTTAGAATACACTTTTGTAATGCATTTTCGAACTCTGCCTATCGCAATTACAGAGCCTCGTTACATATCTCGAAGATGACAAAGAATATTTCCTATGATTTTAAAACGCCTATCGTATATTGGTGTGAGTGCGTTCTTCCCTTGGATCCAATTAGTTTTAATTCCCAGTGATAATGAGTTTGAGCCGCAAGGGGGTGCTGTTTTCGGGCCTATCCACGTAATGGCTGTTTTAATGGCCTCAAGGAGAAATCCCTCTCATATAATCCTCCCAAAAGAAAGTTGGAGGATCTCCAATCTCTTATTTATTTATCTTTTCTCCGCGCAGAATCACGTCTCCCATTAATTGCAAAGCGGCTTTTACCTCTGGAATAATATTTCAGCTTCTTAACATTTTCCTGAAGTTTAAGGGAGCGCGCGGATTTGCGTGGATTTTTAATGGGAGTGCTTCGAATGAAGAAGTTGTTTCCTCCGAATAACTCTTAGACAATGTTTTCATGTGGAATTCAGGCGTCGCTAAAAATTTGGAACCGAATCTGTAATCGACGATGAAGATGGGAATCTTGACTGGATTTTTGTAATCGTGATACTTGAGTATACTCCGCGTGGTGATTCCTTCTAATTTAGTTTTAAAAAAACGGACAAAAGCGAAATTCATACGCAAAGTGTGTGTAAACGAACGTTTCAAAACGTAGACGCTTTTCAATCATTGGCAGTCGAATCGGAGTCAATCAAAAGTCAATTATATTTTAAAGTAGTCAGTAGTCTTATTTAGTTTTTAGATTATTATTATCATTGTGATTTTACTGAAGGTATGTTGAGTTTTATTGAATATGTTGCCATTTAAACTTTTAGTATTTAGACTATTGAGGAGTTTATTTGGGATTATACCGGTGATTGATAACACAATTAGTACTATTTTAACATGCTTCTCATTCTAGATCCTTACATTTAGTTTCCTAGTTCTTGATATTTGTTTCTATCTTCATATATCGTCCTTTCAATATTATCTGATAAGATAACTGATGTCTATAAAAACAATTTTTTTCTTTATTTATTAACCTAATATTAAGTTGGTTTGGGTGCATTGTTTTATCTGTAATTATAGTGTGTAAAAATAAAACCTATAGTAATTGTTTTCTAAGATTGATTCAGGGTTATAGTCATTATTAATATTACTTTACTCTTACGGCAAGGTTTGGCCAGAATAGCCTCTCTTCCACCGTTCATCTGGAGATACTACATGATAATAATATTACACTAATAACCAAAACCAATTGACTACGATTAAAATAAATTTGGTAAAATAAATCAATACGTCCAAACAATAAAAGCAATAGATATAATTCTATGTATATTGTATATAGATACAAGAAGATTGTTACAAACAGTTAATACAAATCAATGGGCAGTAAAGCTGATAAATAAAAGCTAATACAACTAGATATAGTTACATATAAAAACACAAAGATAGGGAAAACTTCTTTCCCCGGAAAGTTGAAGTTTTGCGGAGAAAAACACGCGATGGGGGAAAACACCCGCACAAAAAGGGGGCGAAATAAAACCAGCGATAAAAGAGGTGTAATAGAGATACACACTATAGCTGGTGGTGGGCAGATTATAGAAACGTATGTTTCGCCACCGAGCATGTGAGTACTGTTGGCGACAAATTTGACCCAAATCGCATAACGTGTTTCCGAAGATCGATAATTAAGTTAAAGATTTTTTGTCGCACGCGTGAAAATCATTCACGAAATTTCTCAAACGATGAATTACAATGCGAATAAAACTTGGCGCACTTCCACAATATCTTCAATACAGCGACATGTTTACGATCAGGATGGCCTGGTACTCTGGTCTGATCAGGATGGCCTGATGATGCTAGTCCGACTAAGAGACATGTCGCTGTATAAAATTTGGCATAGAAGTAGTTTTATTCCCACTATTATGAACCCTCGCGAGGTAACGTTTTCGGTTGTTGAATTCAATGAATTTTCAAGGTTCGTATCGAAGTTTGTTTGGGAAACGAGATGGTTTCTCCTTCAACAGAATAGAAAATTAATTTCTTACCGCAAAAATCAATTGTAGTGTTAGTATCACTCTCTCTATTGTTGGTAATTATGAGTCTCAGAATTGAGCACGTTTCGAAGCTTTGCTGGAAATATATTTATTTATTTAGATAATCTTACAAATAGAACAATGTTCCGGTGGTAAGATTTGGACAAAGTAATTTCCACCCTCACCTAAAAATACAACACAAAAGAATGACGCTGTCGGATACAAAAACTCTTGTCAATCTTACAATAATAATACAACATACACAATTCATCAAATCAAATTTAGCTCTCCAAAGTTCATCACTTAGATGAAGTCTTTCACCACTCTACGATTTATCCAAGCACAGCTGCCCAAACCATGAACAAAAAATCTTATCTGTTTATTTACTGCCACAGTTAATATAGTATGGTGGCAGCGTTATATGCAGAGATGAAAGTGATTTCAAAAGTTGTGAGAGTAAGGTGATTAATGGATAAAAAATATTCCAATTTCGAGTTAAACCAACTCTTGTATATAATTATAGAGCAAATGGACGCCAAGATCTTGAAAATGAATGGCAAATGAATATGATTTTATATGTAAGCCGAGAAGTTGACTGGAAACGGAGGAGATTGAGGTTTCTCTTAAGAATTTACTGAATGCGGAATCTGGAAACGATTTCCAAAGAGAGATGTAGAAATTGGTAAAAGAGATTTCGAAACCTATGAGCGGATATTAATAGGAAAAAGGCATTCAAAAGGAAGGGGAATACAGAGCGCATAGACTTTGTAGGGATTTGGGAAATAATGGACGCAAAAAATTACGACGGAAGTAAAATACTAGAATTCCTGCGAAGGATTTTTTATTTCAGCTCGACATTTTGGCGCACGAATTATAAATTCGTGGGAAAGGTATTCATTTCCGAAAGGCAACGGAAGGGGACATTTTTGATGAGGAGCTGCATATTTGAACAATGGGGACAAATGAGAATAATAAACGTTGCCCCGGAGACAGAAAAAAAGCGCATTGAAATAAACTATTAGAAAGGGATAATGAAAGAGAGGTCGAAGTACTCCGAGGGAATTAACAAAAAAGTTGTCTTTTCGGTGCCCCATTGTCTCCGAAATGCAGGCGAAATCAAATAACGAGCGACTCATTTTTCGTCAAATGAGCCCTTTTTCAATATTTACTTCGATAATCGATTTCAGCGAACAGACATTTGCATTACGAAATCATTTCAGGTGTTTACAGTTATGGTTGATTCATCTACTCCTATATTTCATACATTGATCATGACTTGACATACAAGGACACTACACTTTACTACACTTACACACATCTTCCGCTGCATCACTTCATTAACTCCCTTTCATTATTTAAGCTAGGTAAATATCTTCATCATATCATTTACCGGATTGAATCTGCATTTCCTCTCCCTTCAAACCATTTACATTCTGCCCGTACACCATTATTTTCATAACTCCTTTTTTTACGTTAGAACCAATATAAAATGTATTTCGCAAAGGTCACGCAGACTTTCTAGTTGCCAATATTGCTTCATCATTAAAGGCAGAAACTAAAACGCTACTTTTTACTATCTACGGTATAATTCACCACTTATTATATCGACTTTTTCACTTGTTCACATCTACCCTGAAAGCTGCCTTTCGGCGTGTGGCAGGGGGAAAGACTTCCGGATCACCTTTAAACAATTCTGGTGTCCATAATTATTCAGAAACGCCTTATTCGTCATATTAATTGGTTCTATTCAATCGTGTAAAGTGAATCTATATCAGTTAAATAAGTGGTCTCCCACCTGGTCCCTACCGCTAATCAGAGGGCGTTGTAAGGATGATTAAAAGGGATAAGAGGGTTTCAGATCGGCGTACACCGTAGACGCACTTCTCCTTGGAGATGTGAAAACACCAAGAATACAGGCGCATACTAGACCATAGGCTATCAGACCATGACTTCGTACAGTTTTGCGCATGCGCATTGGAATTCGGAATATATCGGTAAAACGTTATGCGCCTGCTGAACTGTCATTTACTGAAGTTATTCTATTTCCGCTAAATTATGCCATAGAGATGGTTGGGAACACATCGGAGGACGGTGTGTAAAAAAAGTTTGGCGACTACTAATGCCTGTAGTCTCAGGATCGGGTTTCAGGGATCAGGAATTTTCTGGTTTCTGGGATCCTGTAGGCAAATAAAACTTCCGTTTCCCAGAAAGTCAAATTATGTACCGGGAAATCTCGGTTACTCCTTTCTAGCAAGATTAATTTTCTTCTGAGTATCCCTCCTACTTCCGTAGAAGCAGGAAAGAGTATTCTCATCAGCTGGCATTTTTATTACCAATATACGCTCATTCCTAAGTGACCAAAGTGTCAACACCATGTACTCTATGCAACATTTTCTGACGAGTTCTTACGAATCTACTAATACAATATAGCGATTGTAAATGCGTTGTTTTATGTGGTTTTATAATTTAGAGGGACATGAGTAGCTCAGTTGAATTTCTTACTCTATTACGTAATCCTCAATTTTATACATAGAAGATTTTTTGTCGCACGCGTGAAAATCATTCACGAAATTTCTCAAACGATGAATTACAATGCGAATAAAACTTGGCGCACTTCCACAATATCTTCAATACAGCGACATGTTTACGATCAGGATGGCCTGGTACTCTGGTCTGATCAGGATGGCCTGATGATGCTAGTCCGACTAAGAGACATGTCGCTGTATAAAATTTGGCATAGAAGTAGTTTTATTCCCACTATTATGAACCCTCGCGAGGTAACGTTTTCGGTTGTTGAATTCAATGAATTTTCAAGGTTCGTATCGAAGTTTGTTTGGGAAACGAGATGGTTTCTCCTTCAACAGAATAGAAAATTAATTTCTTACCGCAAAAATCAATTGTAGTGTTAGTATCACTCTCTCTATTGTTGGTAATTATGAGTCTCAGAATTGAGCACGTTTCGAAGCTTTGCTGGAAATATATTTATTTATTTAGATAATCTTACAAATAGAACAATGTTCCGGTGGTAAGATTTGGACAAAGTAATTTCCACCCTCACCTAAAAATACAACACAAAACAATGACGCTGTCGGATACACTAATACTCTTGTCAATCATACAATAATAATACAANATGTTTACATTTCCCACTGAAAAAGTTTAGTAAATGGATATTTGATCGGCTTTGGATGTAATCTTAACACGTCGAAAAATATTTTACTTACATTAGCAGTCCATCATTGCTACGTACTACAATTTTTTGCATTGCTATTAAAAAAAGAGCATTAAACATTTACTAAGCGTTCGTAAGTGTTTGTTGATACCCTAGTTTTGGCACATCGTGGTTTGCCTCATCCTGAGGCGGATGCCTCCTTGTTTCGACTCTGTCCCCTCTTTTTTTCCATACACAATCACGATAAAACTTCACATTTTAACACAATTCGCTCCCTCCACCGCCCAGTACAATAAGGTGTCCTCCACATTTCCCCGTATCTTTAAGATGGATGCTCCACCATTCCCTTCCTCGCCGTGTTTCGCACTTTTAATCGCCGAATCTCGCCCGCCGACGTTTGCGCCCGACATCGCTTAAAACTTTCACGTTGAAATGTTCATTTGTGAGTCTTGAAATGTTTGTTCGGCAACAAAAGACACTCGTCTGCTCTACTTCCACGTCCTTTGACTGCGATTCCACAAACTTACCCTACTCTTCATGTTCCCTTAGTTTTACTTCTCTCGGATCAGACTTTAAATTCGAGGCTAAGAAAAACTTGGAGAAAATTCAACAATATTTCAATGGATTGTTATTGGGAAACTTTTCAAGACGTTTGATGATTGTTTGGTGAATGTTAGAGTAGTCGAAGAAAACGGAACAAGCTGAAGTACTAGACGATGGGAATGTTTCGGTTAACAGCTATGGGTTGGTCGCTCAGAGTTATACGTTAAGATTACGATGAATTAATACACACATATGTCTCCGTGTATTAGCTTAAAGAATACACGGAAGAAAAAAATTGACACCAAAGCGGATAACAAGATATATCGGGTAACGCAATTTCAGCATAGGCCCTTCTCTTATATCTTTCGATGCATATTGAGTCGTTTAATGCGAACCGGTTAACACGGAGCAGTGGTTAACGCGGTAATTGTACTCCAATACCATCTCAAACTATATACACCGATTGAAAGCAGACTTTTTCGGTCATCCTCTCCCTTTACGTCCATTCCCAACCTATTTATACACCATATAACCCGTTCCTGTCTTCATTCACCTTGTCTGCACTCGTGGGGACCACAAATCGAGAAAACAATCGAGAAGGCCAAGGCCGCCTTCTTTTCCCTAATAGACATTCTCTTCAGCAAAGAAATTAGTGCAAGCACTAAAATCATTTCGTACAATGCGATGGTCCGGTCCATCCTTACTTACGCCAGTCCAACATGGCATTATCGCGCAAAGATACATTTAAATAAAGTGCTTAAAACGGAAAAGAAAGTTTGAAAGCAAATGCTGGGCCTCCCGCAGCTTACCTCGACTAACGACATGTACTCGGCGCATGGAATGGTCCCACTGAGGGAATCCCTTCATCGTGCAAACTAAATATTTTATGATAAACTTAAGTACACTCCCTCCGAAGTACTTCAAAAACTTTGGAACCCGAGTATTAAATTAATAGATTCTAAATACAAATATCCAAGTTCAGCCTTACATTTTAACTGTTAATTATTATTTTAATTATTTATTTATTGTTTTATTCTTTGACAACGCTCACCATTTATTTGATCGAATTCGAGTAATTTATTTCGAGAAATACTCTGAAACGGTGCGCACCGAATAATTGGTCCGCGACCAAAATCTTCACCACGACTAAATGGTTACTCAGAACGAGTCCGCTATAGGAGGATCTGCGAGGAAAGGAGATATTCGTTCACATAATTTCCTACAGCAGGAGAGGCATCGACCACGACTAAACATCACCCTAAGCGAGTCCGCAAGAGGAGTATCGGGGAAGAAAGAAACTATTATCGAGAGACTATACAAAGAGCGAGTAGGAACACGACTAACACCCCGAGCGAGTCTTCTAATTAGAAGAACGGGGAAGGAGGAGAGAAACAGTACATGCGGGATATGCGTTTCCACGACTAACATGTGCAATCGGCAACGTATTGCTTTTAGAGATCGTATCTGTTGATCACTGTTACCTTCTGATATTTACTTAGTAGGTTGCGCAAACTGTTTTGCAAAAACTAAAACTCCGAACTGGAGGGTGCCCGGGCATATACTTGAGCGAGTAATTTGGTACATTTCTCTTGTCAGTACTCTAGTCAAATTCCGCTCTTTGCGGATCGAATGAGTGATGACTTCTTTATGGATTCATAAAGTAATACATTCATTTTATCTTAATAAAAAATTCTTATTTAATCCAATTCATTGTTTTAATTCGCTTCTAACCAATTGACAGTTTTAATTAATTTAATAGTTTTAATCAGTTTAGACAATATCAGTTATTGCTGAATCTGGTATTAGCTCCTTTATTTTTTCTTCTTTTACTTTTAACTAATACTTTAAGAATCGATGAGCCGAAATTTACAATATGTTCGCTCTTAACTTGTATTTAACCTATTCTCTTATCTCTCTTTTTAGATCCAAGCTGGGCCCTGGAGGTAGGGTTTTTTAGACTCTAAAAGACGATGTAATTTACATCGTGCGCTGCGTGGCGCGCTTTTTTAAATCAATAAAGATATCTTCATTAGAAGCAGTACATAAATAATAATCTAAGCACGCCAGTTTTATTAAATTCACTACTAATATGAGAAAGTTTTTTGATAAAGTCAAAATTTGACCGGGAACCGCAATAAAATAAATCCGGCTTCGCCGGAGAGCACGATCCGTTCACCTTTTCTGCGCGTCTAAAAGGTCTCCATATCTACGAAGATGTACCATCAAATAATAATTACACGTCAGAATTCAGTTACAGCTTTTCGATAAGTGAAATACTGATTCAGGGTTCAAGTAGTGACGCAAGTTTCACAGACCAGACACAAACTTTCACAATCCAACTCCATTTTCGCCCTCCTAACAATAAAACTCCATTATTGTGTATAGAATACTTATTCCCTTGTTGCTTCTACCTTTTTCTTGTTGTTTGATAGCTGTTTTTGGGTGAATCAGGTCGTGGTGAAGTAAAAACTTGAAATCTACGAAGGAAATTGTGGTTTTATTTAAAACTTTGTCATGGCTTTCTACAATGTCTAGCCAATGTCTATTGATCATAATCAGTAAGCTTCTCACTGTTGTATGCGATGTGACTCATAAATGGATAGTTTCAAATCAGTAAAGGGAATTAAGTCAATACGAGAGTTGTTTGTTTCTAATCCCAAGACTACAGTAATAAATACATCGATATCCGAAGGTGTGACTTCGTGGAAAGACATTGAAGAATAAAAGAAACTTTGTACTTTTCCATAGGGACTTTAATTTGCTATCGGTTTCGTAAGCGTACTTCAGGCCCGAAGATCTAAGTACGCTTACGAATTACGCAAATTAAAATCCCCCTGGAAAAGTACAAAGTTTCTTTTATTCTACAGTAATAAATCTTGCTCCTATCTTCCTCGTTGGAAATTAACGGAGAGTTAGTGTTATAAAAGTGCTTCAACAGCTAAGGTCCTCCGCCGGGGATTGAACCCGGAACCGTTTTCATCGAAGTAGAACGTGCTATCCACTTTGCTATCCGGAGGCCCTAACGGAGAGTTTAAAGGTTTGGAATGATAAAGTTTTAGTTTTTTTCAGTGCCGACTTGCGTAGGAATTTTTGAGCCCGACGTGATCGAGATTTAAATCGTTTCCAATGATTTGACTCAATCCGCCTAATCCTCCAGTGGTACTTAAGCTTGATTTATGAAGAAGAATTTCATTTCCATACTATGTCTCCTTTCCTATCCTCCGTTCCTCTACATCGAGTAAGAATGTGCCCTCAGGTAGAGCTGTCAGTCGTTATAAGGGGTACTATGTTACTTCATTCTCTTGTTCCTACATTTTACCGTTAAAATTACCTCAGGCGTGTCTCAAGGCATCGTAATCGGACCTCTACTCCTCCTACGACGTGTTTATGTGGATATCATTATTCCACGAGAAATAAGGAATAAGGTACTGCTACCAACTCATTGAAATTAATATTTTCGAAATAAGTGATTAACGGGGCTCTTATTATCGAAAGAGAGTCTTGGAGTGATTTGTTCCAAATTAGAAAAGGATCTCCACTGTATTTAAAGTGGAGGAAGCATTAGAATTCATCAGACGGTCTCTTTTGGAGCACTTGCAGTAAGATAAGTATCGACGATGCCTGTGAATTCGAATCTTTTCGAAGGCCGTCATCTCAATTAAAGCGGAGATCGGAAGCAATTTAGCGAGGATTGGATTACAAGAGGAGAAAACAGCGCCGCGGGCGGGAGAGCTGAGATTCAATCTCGACGCCGATGAAAGAATGTGCGTAAAATCAATTCCAAATTGTGATTAACTCGGAATATTTATTTCGTACCCTCGCTTCCGAACAATACATTTGAGATAAATAAATTGAATGTATGTTATCTTTACTGACACTGCGCTAATTAAATTTACTATTCAGCACCAACACGATAGCCCATCACTCACGGTATTCCCGTTCTGCATGATAACTCGCCTCATTCAGATCCTTGCTATCGTATCGTACTTCTTTCGCTTAATCTTTTATTCTGACACATTCATTTTTATTGGACAGCTACACGAAGGAAAAGGTTTCCTAAAGTACTACAGAATTCATGGTAGCCTAACATGGTTTTCTAGCAGCACTACATCATCAGGTGCTTAGCAACAAAAACCAAGCAACATAAACACCGAGAGACGACCAATGGCTATTAGGGAGACAAAATCAAATATACAGTGAGGGGATAATGGGGAAAGAGCTGCAAACAATAGGTAACTTATTGCAGGAAATTTTCGCGAGTTGTCAGCCGGGTTACTGCCGGAGCCGGGCAAATTTCCTGCATCATCTGCTCTAGTAAAATACCAGAGCAGGATATCTATTGTTTGCAGCTGATGAGTAATGTTCTGATAACGTAGCGTTGTAAGGAAACCATGGCCGTAACCTATAATTTTTGTGGTTTAGTAAACGTGTCATTCATAAATCTATTTAGCGTTAGCAATTAACTCAAAGTTAGACCAGCGTCTACGTCGTATAATCTGTGTAGTTCCCTTGAATCGTTAAAAATAAGTACATCTCCTTTTTCCGTCTTCCTCTCCCTTTATAGACATTCAAGTTCTCCTCGTATCCCTTCTGCTTCCATCCGTACTTTTAATTTGTTAAAACAAACGAATTACACCCCTTTCATGTATAATTTATGCAGCTTCGTCTCTAATTCACATTTATTGATTAACGAATCAATAGTGACTCCGTGTCTCGTGTCCTAGTAATGTCCCAATTTTTCCCGCAAGTTTAGATTGGTTCGATTGCAGATTAAGTTCCCAGGATTTATTCCAGAGAAAATCCATTGGCAATGATTATTCGTCAGCCTCCCAGGTAGAACTTATTAACAGTAGAATTGCTGAAATATCTTGGAGTAACCTTCACGAATATCTTAAAATGGGGTGTACACATTCGTAGTATATGTGGAAGATGACTTAAGAAACTCGGATTCGTGAAGAGAATAGTCGGTGAGAGTGAAGGAAAAGTCCGTGAGCGTTTCTTCTCTGCGTTAGTATGGCTTCACTATGAAGTATGCATACAATCTATGAGACCCTGCCAAAAGTTGTTGTACTCGAAAATTAGATAAGGTACAGCGAAAGGCGATACATTCCGTCAAGAATTATTTCGACATTTCGGAACACTTCTATTGCATTTTTTTATATGCCGCTGAACTTTGTTCATTTATTGCAAGCTTACTCAATACTCAACGTATTTGAATAATCTTTTAACCAAATGAAATATATCCTTTTGGTGGAATATCGCTGGCGCAGACGAATAACTAAATTTACAGTGAAGAAATAATAAACTAATATTCCCAAATTTTAATATATAAAATTCAACTGCAAGGAAATGGCGCAACTTACGGCATCGAAAATTCATCAAGAGTTGCAAACAGATCTTAGCATTATGAGAGTTTTTAAATTTCCAAATATGTATTATATTGTTGTTGATTGGCGTAATAATACAGTCTAGTCCTAGAGTTTTGGTCTTCGTAGATTCAAGGTTTTTATCGCAACTTAGATTCCTATACAGAATACTGCTAATTAAATGTAGGAGGCCAACCACACAACCTTTCCTTAATAATTTTGATGTAACCCAGAGGTTTGGATGAAGCGATATTACAGTACTTTATTAAAAAAGAAAGAAAGTTCTTTGACAGATGTACCTATAGGTGATTTTACGATTTTCAATTCTTTTTTATCGATAATCTATGTTTCTTATTCGATATTAGGTTTAATCTATTTCAGCAATCCAATTACATTAACACAAATGTCGTTTAAGAGAAATTATCATTACGTAAGAATAAGGAAACTTCTCATTCTCCTGAAATCGACAAAAAAACCTTATAAAACCCATTTAACATTCGTAAAGCTGAGGAACTGTTCATAAAAAAGTTAGGCTGGATTGACTGATGTAAAACATTACAAAGTGAAGGGTTAAACTTGTTATTGGATGGAATAAAGTGGCAGATGGGAAGGATGAGTGAGAAGTCGTACATCTTCCGCAATAGCACCATTTGTTCACGGTTTTCCGATAATTTCTTTTGAATTTTCCAATACTTTTATAACGGAAAATGTTTCATCTGCTTCCATCAGAGTCAGATATTAGCTCATAAAGAATGAAAATGCTATTCTGGGATCCTATTACTCTACATGTATTACAGCAATGCTTCCCTACATCTAGTGGTAGCGCATTCAGATATATCTACCATTAAACTGGAGATCTTAGTGCGTGAAATATTTAGTTTCCGTATGCTTACTCTAAGATGAAACTGACTGAAATTTATATGATCCAGGAAGAAACCATCCTTGTAATTTTTACAGAATAAATTTATGAAGGCTAAACGATACAGAGTTAGGGGCAACCTTGCGGTAATTATTAATATTAAACATTTTTTTTGTGTGGTATAGTAAAAAGTTCAATCTAATGGAGCGTTTTAATATGTTTACTAAGGATAGTTTTGGGCATCTGGTTTAATGTTACTTGAAGAGGTCTAGGATGAAGATTTAACTAGACATAATAAATGTATTCTACATAAATTACAAGGTTGTTTGCTTCCTGGGTATGGCTTCTCTTTAAAAGATTGAGTTTCACCACATCAGATTAATTTATGCAGCGATATTTCCAATATCCATCAATATATTTCAGGCATTTTCAATGATAAATTAATTACATACATAGGTACATACAACACAATTTAAACGACCGGCTTTCCTTTTTGATGCTAGCACGTAATCTGACTCAATTATCCCTTGCATTTGACTGATATTGTGATTTTTCTTTTATGCTTCAATTTATGCCTATTCTATTTTACATCTTAATGATACTGACGTTACCCCTTTTATGTTTTTGGATTTTTCCTTCAACATCTACATCTACATAAGTACCCTGCAAGCTGCCTTCCAGCGTGTGGCAGGGGGTGTAAACACCAAGAGTAGAATTACTTCTTTAATTTATTATTATCGCGTATCGTTCGCGAAAAAAAAGAGTCCCTAAAACGACTTGTCTTCGCGTCTATTTCTCTTATTTTACGCTCACTGTCGGATCGGCCAAAGTAGTCCTTGATTATAAATGTATAGAATTTGTGATCACATAACTACAAAATATTTTGCTATTAAAAAAACCAATCTTGTTTTTCCTGTACCCATATTTACTTCCCCAACTTTAGTGCTTAGCGTACAGCCATAGAGAACTATGACATATTTTGCAACGATGAGTTCAATTGGGCATTCTTGTCCCAATCTCGCCCTTAATAAAGTTCTTTATTATTATTATTATTTCACCCAATAAGTACGTTCCTATTGTGTCGTGCACTTAACTATCTTCTAAGCATCAAAATCATGCAATTCAAATATATATTTTTTCGGTCTATCTCTCCCTTTAGAAACACACAAATAATGTGGCGTAAAAGTGCTTTAGCTATCGAAACACTTATATAAAAACTACTACTATTTTCCTATGGCAAAATTCTTTTAGATTTTTCCTGCCTGTCCTCTCCCTTGTTTACCAGTTGATTTTTATCGTCCATTATTCTCTCAATTTTGATGTAAGTACAATATCGAATATATTGTTACAATAATACAATAATATATCGAAGGACAGTGGTAGACCCCTTTGGAAAGACCCACAGAGTGGACCATTGAGTCATTTGTTTGCAAAATACATCGATTTTGGCTCACCTATTTGTATAGTAACAATTCGACATATAGTTTAAATTTTTGTTCATTCGATATTTCCATTAACGCTGCCTTTAAATACATTTTACATAGTTCAAGTGCAATATCTGCGGCACAAAACCCTTTTACTATCCTTAGCCAATTTAAAATTTCATCGACTCTACTCAGGAATATTTTCCGCGTTCAACATTTCCGAGTGGATTTGCAAACTTGGTATTATGTTGAAAATTTACTGGACTCCTCTGAAAATCACGGCGGCGCATCTTTCCTTTTATTTTTCTTTCGCCATGACTCACATACGACGACATCTTTCGGTGATTTCCTTCCCTCGGCGTTCCTTCAAGAGATTACGAGGAATAAGGGAGCTCATAAACTCTACATACAAAACTCGCACTCATTTGATTTGTTCTACTTTATTGCGGATTACTCGCTTTGTAATAAAAGCAGGAACTCCTTCGAAGAAAAAAGACCGAATCCTTGTCCTAACCGTATTCCGCTGTAATCTTTCCGTTGGATTCTTCCTTTTTCCTTCAGTCGCTGCCACGGCGCTGCCTTCGCTCGCCGTCTTTCTTTTGTTTTGCGGATGCTTTGTATCTCGCTCATCCAGACTCCTTTGCCCCTCCTTGTCTCTTCTACCCAACTCTCTTCCTTCGCATATCTAATCGTAAGTGATGACTGCTTAGTCTTACGCATTAATATTCCGCAAATAAACGTAGTACATTATACAAGTACATGCTTAAATATACACTGCCAAACCGGATTAAAACGTACCCTTAGACGCCATCCAACCTGGTATGTGCCTCCCTGTCCCTTTCACTCGAAACACATGGCAAAAAAACCGCCTAAGACGCACCGCTAACCGCTTAAATGGTGGATTCTTCCTCTGTCCCTTGGTGAAGTGTAACCCATCTTAGTCGATCTTTCACGTTATTGCCTGAATTATAACCCTAATTAAATTCATTTTGGTCTATTTTCATTTATCTATTTATTGTACAATACCGTATCAGCAAAGAATTAGAGTGAGGTGACTATGCTCGTAACTTACGCTACAATTTATTAGCTAACCCATACAATGTGACAGAGTTCTACATATACAACTTCAGAGCAACATTTAACCACCTTCTCAATTAACTACAATACCTTGTTTGCAAACTACGCTAATTTAAAATTTACATAGCGATAACATACAAAATAATCTAAAACCTCAACAACCACCATGCTCATTTAACTCACCGGGATGCTTACATATAAAAATACAGAATTTCAGAACATAAAAATAGCATTGCTCATTAAATACAATAACTTAAAAAGAGGGCGTTTACATGCATTCATACACGAATAAAAAGTCATCTTAACGTAGTATTTACACTTGTCATTATTACACGTAAGATTTCTCAGGGTTACGAATAAGCCTTCACGGCTATCCCAAGCATACAAGGTCTTACTCCCGTAAGGCCACCGTTTTAACAGGAGAAATCAAATTTGTTGATAATTATGAGCAAATGACTTAAGCTTGCTTCACTAAAGAAAAGGAAAGTAGGTTCCTTTTTATTCTAAAATGTTAAGTTCTTCTTTAAAAGCGAAAGATCTTAGAAACACCATATTGACCCATATTGATTTTCAACGCGCCACAAATGAAGGGTCTCAGTCGGTCCCCTACAAAGATTCTTAAACGGTATTTATTATACTTAGAGGGTATAATCAGTTTTGAATTTACTCTTTCTATTTGAAATAAATAAATTTAGAGACCTCAATCGTTACATTCTCAACGGCGAAAGCAACATTTAAGAAAAAAGTGGTTTTTTTATCTGTACTTCAGCCGAGGGCTTGATTGCCTACATCAGAGGTTTGTGTTAATTTAGTGCAGAATCTGATCTGCCGTCCAATCAGTGCCATTAACAGAGGGATATCTGCGTATACCCTTTGCATTTAGAGATATCTGCGTATACCCTTTGCGCCATTGCTCGATAAATTCTAGCAGAAGATGATAAGCTCTTGAGCGTACGCGGTTGCTATGTCCACCCAGAGGATTGATGAACCCTAGGATGCGTGGCATCCTTATTGAAGCCTTATCCGTAATAATGCACCTTATCTGTGGTAATAAACACTTCCTAAGGCTCACTTAATAGATTCATCTACATATGTACCTTACAAGCCGCATTTTGGCGTGTGGCAGGGGGTGCATGCACCATGAATCTACTTCTCTAATCGATTAATAGATTACTTTCGCGTATCCTTCGCGGAAATAATGTGTTCTTCAAGCAACTTGTTCTAGAATCTATTTTTCTATGGAATATGTAACAGTCAAGACGCATAAAATCAGCTACATCGGGCTCCCGGATAGCCAAGTGGGCAACGCGTTCGACTTCCATGAAAGCGGTCCCGGGTTCGAATCCCAGTGGGGGCTCATGTGCGAAATGACCTAAGCTTTCGAAGCACTTTTAACAATACCAATACTAAATAATACTAATCAGCTACATCTTTAAAAAGTATACATTCTCTGAACATTTTCCCTCATTAGGCCTAGTCTCGAATACTTCTGAGCGGTTTGGTATCCACATAGAGTAGGATTACTTTCAGATTTAGAGATGGTCCAACGTAGAGCAGCTCGTTTCGTCACTGGTAACTTCAGGTTCGACAGTAGCGTTACGGCTATGATAAAATCCCTCGGGTGGTAGTCGCTCCAAATGAGAAAATCGGAGTATAGACGAAAGCTTTTCGACAAATTCATCGATTCAGAATTTTTAGATGAAGCGGAAGACATAGTTATTCCGGTAAACAGCGAGCGCGATCTCCGAGAGGCGACTACCAAGCGTTACAAGGAAGTAATTGCTAAAACAAATTGTTACTTCTGGTCGTTTTTTCCACAGAGCATTAGAGATGCAAACACGATGGATTAGGCTAGGTCTTTGGTGTTGCTACACCCCCTACCACGCGCCACTGGCGGCTTTTGGGATATGAATCTAAATCTAAAATCTAAACATATTAATTAAAATGATTCTTTGTTTGATTCTTACTCTAGTATCTTCTGGAGATTTCTAATCTTCGCCCTGAAGCATTTGAGTATCACTCACTGTTTTATCGTAGCAATTCTTTACGAAACGTGTCGGATTTCACTGCGCTTTTTCTAATTCTCGAATACAACACTTATCGGCAGGATTTCACACACAACACGCACATTCAAAGGTGAGATTACTTGAGATCACGTGATCCTTGCTTGCACTCTGCCAATATCTGGCAATTCGTTTTTTCCCTAACTCATTTAGCAGCTCATGGATTAATCAATTACGCATTTGATCAAACACCTATCGAAGCAAAAAATCCCAACGGAGAAAAGTTTCAATGATTTCAAGAAAAGTAAATGATTAATGATATTGCTGTTGCTAACTGTTGTAACTTTTCCCTAATTAATTTACTTTTATCTTCGCAGCATCAATTATGTTTGTACGTTATATATACAGTGCGGAGGATGGTTGAAACCGCATCCACTCCTTCAATAGTTACCAAAACTTTGGAGAGGGGAGTTCGTTTTACTATGCAAGATGAGGAGTGAGGTAGCTTGCCCTTGTTTTTCTCGCCAAATTAGAAACATACTATAAGCAGAACTAGTCCACGTAAATGAAGCGCAATGTCTCTACAAGTAACGCTTCTCGCACGATTTATTTTATAAGTAGCGACCTTAATCAATGCTATCACTCAACATCATTCATACCTAAGTAGCTTCTGTATTATCAAGTTATAAACAAGACTGGTAACAATAAGAAATATGCATTTTCCTCTATCCTTTAACAATAAACAAATGAACCAAGTACCTATGGTACTTAGCACTACCGTTTTGATAAGAGAAAAAAACGCTATTTAGAAGTTTTAAGAACTCGATCTCTCCGCGAAAGATACGCGAGAACAGCTAAAAAAAAAGTTTGAAAGCTCGGTATTTACACCCTCCGTCACACGCCGAAATGCGGCTTGCAGGGTATTTATGAAGGAGTATATGCAGTTGAGAAGCTGACGCACCAATATGTCATTGACGGCAACCATATTGACTCACGAGAATATATCAAATTTCTTTAAATAAAGAAATTTCTAGCAGAAAATCAATTAAATCTACATTTTAATAATTTACTTTCGATGAAGGAAAAAAGAAAGTTTCTCTATATCAATCTTGTGGTAGCAGATGTTCGCGTTTGTAAATAATAATGAAGTAAGTTATCCAAAATTTTATGAAGAATTGAATGTCTTCTGCTTTAGATCCTGTAATGTCATACTGGGGAAACGCTAAATAAATTTGAAGGGGCTGTATAATAGAAACTGACATTTCAGCAGGATATAAAATAATAAATACATTGAATGTTGAAACTCAATTTTCTATGAAGACAACCAAGTAAGCGAAATGTAAACACTGAAAATCTTTCACAATTCGGTTTTTGTGATTAGGTTGTATTGGCAGCATATAGTGTGAAATCAGGTGTCGTGAGGTTGTGATGTCAATCAAAAGAAAAAAAACAGGACTAGTCTGGGTATAAAAATGTAAAACCTGAAAAACGTTCACCAAATCACCAGATGTAAGTGTAGGGTGCAAAGAATAAAAGGGAGTCTAACAGGGAAGTATAAAGGAAAGCGAATGAACGATGATGCGAATGAAAGGGAATGAACCATTAAACTACCAAGAGAGAAACATCCCCCACAGAAGAATGCTGAGCTATATGTACAAATATTATTCCACACTATTTGGCTTCACCGTAGGCTCACATTTATTCCAATATTAACAGCTGGTAAACATTTTGTCGGATTATTTTCCACTTTCAAAGACTTAAGACCAACTGGAAATTCTACGCAGAAAGATTGACAATGAATAACAATGTTCCCATTTCATCTCTACCTCCTCATTATACAGACATCTCATTTGGCCGACATCTCAGTAGAGCGTCATGTTAACTTCACCGACTCTTCACTGGACTGCCACTGCTAACAGCCCGAAACAGTACCATCTACCGTCAGCTTGAATTACTGATTTAATCTAAATCTACAACACGGGGAATGTTAAGATAGAGCGCTCTAATTAACTTGTTCCTTTTCCTTGAAACTCGTTCCATTCATTGGGGTCTCCTTGAAACCGGGTCCATTCATTATATTCAATCTTCACATTTTTTAATGTATACCTACCCCTTTATGTAATCTGCAAGTATTTGTTAAGACTTCTGGGGTATAAAACCATAAATAGAACGACGAAAATGTTTCTGTTTGGAATGGTATAATTCAAAACACACGCCCAAAATACTTATAGAGACTTCTTAAGAAACTTGACAACATCACATCTAGTATTCTCTTATCTTGGGGCTTTGAGTGTAGTTTTCAAGATAAATAGCTTATGCCGTAAACTAGAATTCACCAATACTGTCGTGGGAAACTTAACCATGCATCTACTAGACTTCCTTACAAACAACCGTTAAAGACAACAGTCATAGCTTACTAATTTAAGTGTAGCATCGTTTAAAGTGCTTCGACATCTTAGGTTATTTCGCACGTAAGCTCCCACTGAGAATCGAACCCGTGACTTCTTTCACCGAATTCGAACGCGTTTCCCACTTGGCTATCCGGGAGCCACCTTACTAATTTAATTTTGATTTAAAAACCATCAATATATCGATACGCAGTTATATTACCCACAATGTAATTTATTTTCATAAGTTATTTTAAGAGTATTCGTATGGAGTTGATTTCCTTGATTGCTGAATTATATCCAATTATAGCGGTTTTCGGATCCACAGATACAAGAAGAAAAGTCTGGAAATTGACATCACTGAAAATAATTCGTCTATTTCTTTTTTCTCTAATACAAGTATTATGTGATGTTTCCTTATTTGCGTGGTTATGCTCTACACAGCGAAAACATACCAAAATATTATCTACTATTGCTTCTATCACATTCCATGCTAAGTGAGACACTAATTAAGTTGTTAAATTATACATAATAGATAGGATCATGCAGTAAATCTTCTCCCTCTCTTCTACCTTGCGCCAAAACTATGATCAGTTCTTTTATATCATGGACCCACAAACACCGGCCAACGGGCCAATCTGGGCCCGGATATATTGCGAGCCCGAGGATATTGCTTCATTATAGAATTCCATACGGTCAGTAAAGCATGTTTAAATTGATTTTATCAGTGGATTTTATTTATAATTAGCTGTCGAAGAATTAATTCCGGAAACATACGGCCCGCAAATTTAATAGTGAGTGAAATATTGCCCGCAAGCCAAACAGCGTGTGCACCCACGTTTTAAACACTCCTCTTGGTCATTATTTTGAACTCAAAAATCGGTTGGTTCCATCTGTAAAATCACACGCAGTTGCTAAATGCATAACAGATGCACTTATCTTCGTGGAAAAAGGAAGTTATTACCGTAATGGTCGTAACAGTACGCAGAGTGTAAGTGAAGGAGGGATTTCATCTGCAGATGTGAAAAAAAAACGATTATCAGAATAGAGGTAATAAAATAATCAAGAAACTCATCGGAGATATGTGGCTTAGATGGAGAATTTTTAACGGAAATGCGAATAAAAACGCCAGAGAAAGAAACTGTCTTTATTCTCGCATCCAATAGTCTACATCCAGTTCTCAATTATTCTATTTCGAGGTTAGCTTGTCATTCAACTGTTTTATTCACGATGCATACTTGAATACATCTTCCGCTGCATCATTTCATGAAGTCGCTTTCAATATTTAAGCTACGTTTACATCTTCAATACCTCAATCACTGCATTCAACCGGCTTTTCCTCGGTCCTCCTCTCCCTTCAGAACTTATCACGTTTTACTCATACACCATTTTATCCATTCTGCATACATCCATCATTTCCAAGTGTCCAAATCGGCATATGTTCTTTCTCCTTCATAAGACGTGGCATTTATGATAACCATTGAATATTTACATACTTTACGTAACAAAATGGCGAACCCTTATTTTAGAGAAAATTTTTACGTAAAGCGAGGATAATAGTAGAAATTGAAATCGAGTGTCACGGGACAACTTATACCATGATGTTCTTTGAATTATCCTGAAGAGGAATCTGAAATAAAACCATGCGCATATTTGCGCCATCGAGAAATAAACCGACTTTTCGGATACGCTGAAAGGACTGAATCCGCGCGGCGGAGCACCGTCTTCCGTGAGGCGCACTTGTTTTAATAGGAACTACGGACCAGCACAATTTTAAATGGTAAATTTTGGGGTTTACTCGCTGGGATGAACTTTTGTTCTGCCTTGTTGAAATCAATAAAGCTATGCTCGACTACAGTCGACTACAACATTGTTAAAATTTCAAAAGGTTAACCATTGAGGAATTTGAATACGGCACTTCTCCATTTTGTCGGTCATAAACATTTCGCCGGACAGAAACGAACAATTGATGAATATTGAACATTGTTTTTTTTTATTCTCCGAGTTTAAAGTGTGACTCCATGCATAAAATTAGGCGTAGGGGATTTTTCTAAGCCAATCGGAATAAAGCTCAGCTTTGTGTATCCAATAAAGCAAAGGTTCAGCGCAGATCCCGGCTCAGTGTTTTATTTAGCCCTTCTCTTTAGAATCTTCATTTGTCTTTTATGAGATCTCTTATTCTTTTTGTTTGCTTCTTTTCTCATCTCGAATTTCACTGAGTAAACAACAGATTTCGATAAATTTACTTCTCCTTCGGATTTCCGTGACCCTTATAATGGAGAGAAGATTCATTGCCTCTTTCGGAGTCACTTGATTAAGACATTCCTCGAAAATCAGACTCCTATGAAGCTTTATGTATTCCATTTTGAAACCTTACGAAAAAGTTTTCTGAAAGGCTATTGCCAGCTTTCAGAAAGAATGAAAAGGAGATTTTTTCCAATGGAACAGCGACAAAGCTTCATGAATATATTGGCGTGCATCGTCTTGAAATGCAACGCATTGAATTTAAGAAATCAACAATTCTTCGAGTTATGAAAGACCGTTCTGCTTAAAAAAGATTAAATTTATATTTAACATAAATCAAGAGGACAAACGTTTCTCTGGTAGTCTAAGATTTATCGATAAAATATTCAGAAAAATCAGAGTTAATCACCAAGTTCCAAGGGTTCGACCCCAGATATTACAGATACCAGATCCATTTAAAGCGGTCCCGGGTTCGAATCCCGGTAGAGGCTCACGTGCAAAATTACCTTAGCTGTCGAAGCATTTTTAAAATTATTACTTCTATTACGACGTATTTTTACGGGAGATTGTATCGCGACAGTACTTGAAAATCAACGTATAATGCACTTTGTATAATCACAGTGATTTAAGCGGAAACGATGGGAATGCTATTAAACGGCTTTATTAAACCTATCCTGGGTTCGACTCCAGTAGTCTTGAAAAATATTCCATGAGAAATGCTATTCATTTGATTTGTATCGTTCGAAGCGATCTTTCCATCCTTTTTTCTTAATCGTGATTTAAATTGAGTTAGAATGAATTGATGTGGTCACTTAGATCATGTGGTACAGCCTTACAATATTTTTAGTATCTTAAAAAGCTAAACAGTAATTAAATGCAATTTAATTGATGTGGAATATGATCTCTTTGATACGAATGTAAACCCAGTATTAATAGTTTACTCTTTCACTTTCAGCTCACAAACAGCGTTGTCAGACGTCCCGATTTTGGCTTGATTTTTCCCTACCTGACTTTTTTCCAGGGTTGCCACCTCTCCGGAAGCTACTCCGGGAGAAAGGACAAAACGTTCGAGTCAACATTGACATCTGTTTTATTTGGAAGAAATAACGATTATAATTTCAGAATTATAAGATAATTCCGTAAAAAGTCTTTAAAATCTCCGGGTTGGCGAAAAGCAATACTTTCCGGATTAATGAAAAATTTTAGGTGATAACATCAACTGTTTCCCGCATTCCAATATCATACCATTCGAAACAATAATGCAATATGTGGCATAATATTTAATTTCATGGCAGCTGCAAAGAGATGCCACACTACTCTCAAATATAGAAGTGAAGCTCTTATTCAAAGCAAAGCTATCAAATATTACAAAGAAATGCAATTCTAACTGAGCTATGAATGGCGTAATAATGTTATCAAAAAGTCAAGATCAAAACTCAAGTTAATATTATGAATCTTATTCTATCTACAACACTTTTCCAAAAAAAAAATTAATTTGTTGTTCTCAATCTATATCAGAATATATTTTAATGGACATTTCTTTGATGGTTCAAATTTTTTGGTAATTATTATTAATGATAATTATGAATTATACCGTGAAGTTTGTTTACCTGTGATTGTAACAACTTCCACTGACTTCCATTTTTATAAAATTTATCATTTCATTGAAATGCCCTTGCTTGCAGTTTCAAAAATCTAGCAACCCTACACACAACTAAATTAAATTTATTAAATATTTTATCATCTTTTTATCACTTATGCTTAATAAATATGTATTCTTTTCTTTTCGTGTCATTGTATTGATTTTTACTTTGACCTTGTTCTATTGTATCAATTTCTGAGAGCAAAAATGTACTTATCTTCCAGCTCTTATGGAGATCTTCCGGCTTCACTCCAGAGTTAAAAAACAACAACAATAAAAATAATAATAATAACAACAACAAAATTAAATCACGGAACTTATTGTTGTTCCGTAATGCTTACTCAATTGCAAAAAATAGTTGTAATTTCCTATGTAAGTGTCCGGAAAAATACTGAGGTCGTCTAAAATACTTCACTATATTCCACTACATTCGATATCTCGCGTAGTAATAACGTCAGAACTCAACATATCCACTATTCATTGTTTGTGGCTCTATGTACTAAGATAAATCGATGGAGAAGATGCGTTTTAATTCTTCATACCGCCCTTAATAATTCTTCTTATCACCCTTCTATTATTTCAAAACTTGGCGAAGATATTTTTTAAACGTTAGAAGTTAAGAAAATATTAGTGCAATAAGGTGAACATGTTATTGTTTTAATCAATCTCGGGCCTACCTTAGTAAATAAGAAACAGAAGTAACTCCTTAAGGGGGTCAGAAGAATGTCTTTCCCCTAAATATTCGGGTAGCCCTCTGACTGATTACTTGCTTCACCAACTCCGCCAAATGTTTTATGAACCGCCATCGCATATTAGTTCACAAATGAGACCCCATTTGCTGATGAAGGTCCGCAGTGGTGATTTAGCGGTCTCGCCGCTGTAAACAGTGTGAATTTCTCAGGCTCTGTATTCAATCACCTGAGCTTTGATCTAGTACCGTCCCATAATGCAACGCTGCGGAGTCTGGTGATAGGACATGACGTCACTTCATCTTCAGAGTTATGCTGCGGACCTCACTATCATTCATAGGGCAAATGCCGTGTGATTTGTATTCAAATGACTCGGAAGCGAAGGAAAGTGACTGTAAAGTAGGGGAAAACATCGTAAACATTGTATCGAGGTTAAAAAGATAATTAAGGGAACATTTGTGAGGTATATTTCCCTTCCTCTCCCTAAAGTCAGAATATGCTATACGTCCACGAAAGAGCGGCGCATTGACGTAAGACAATTTTCGAAAAGAAAGACAATTTTCATATCACTCAGCATAAGGAGACCGAGATCAATTCCGCATCGCTAAGAACTTAATTCCCTATTTCACGCATCACTCTTTACTTTGAATTTTTCTTTTCCTTTGAACAAAGAAACGACAAATGAGATTCCGTCAGATATGAAAGCGGCAACATTAAATGCTTCCCGTATTTATAAAGATATTAATATGCAGCTACATCTCAATTTAGGAACTTGTTACCTTTTCGTTTACGGGTCGTAAGTCGATCTGGACATAAGTCAAACAAGTCGGTTAAAAATGATCTAATAAATCATAATGTATGTGTACATTTGATTAATTCTTAGAAAATCGATACGTTTTGTGAAGATTTGTTACCACAAATCAGTGAGCGTTACTCAGATGCTTCAGGGCCCATGGTGGGAAACTCTATAAGATAGAAGATCTAAACTAAGGCTTAGTTAAATCAACAAACTCAGAAAAAGTAAGCTTTAGAATATGTAGCCAATATAATACGTACTCCCTGTTACATAGGCCGTTCTGATTCTGAGAGGGAAATCAGAGAAATAGATGCAGGAAGAATTAATTTAAAAAGTTCATTTTTTTTCATGAAAAATGCACGAAGTAATCGATTAGGGAGGTAGAATCATGGCGCATGCACTCCCTACCACACACCGAAAGGCGACTGTTAGGATATGTAGATGCAGATGCAGAATTAATCTATTTTACTGTTATTATGAAAGATATTGATGAATATACAATATTTATTCAACGACGAAAATGAAAGTTGTGGGGCTTTTGGTTTCTAAGTTTTAGGAAAATATTTACGAATGTCGAAATTAAATTGGAGATCTTCTAAATTGAGAATTAAATTGGAGATCTTCTTAATTGAGAATTAAATTGGAGATCTTCTTAACTGAGAATTAAATTGGTGATCTGTTTTTGGGAGGAATGAGTTTTTAAACTTTCTCCGTACTATACTACGTGTGAGTATATTATTTTTCGTAGGTCGTCTTAGAAAGCAGGTAAGTTTAATGTTAATATTTTCTTAACGAAAACAAAAAGAGACCAGTTCAATTTATTTCAATAATAATTATTATTGAAAAAACACAAAAATTCTCTAGCCGGAAAAAATCGATTTATCGGCATTAGCACCCGAGACCTGGGGGCCGGAGTAGGGCCGGATCTGAGCTATCAGAGGCATTAGGCGTAATGATCAGAATAAACTTCATAGAATCAGGCGAGGTGTTGTGGCAATCCATAATGGAAAGAATCTACAAATGATTTGTACTTTTACCACAGATTTTATTTCACAAAACATTTACACGACCGGTTTCGAACGATTAATCGTCATCTTCTGGTGGCAATACTCTAACAATCAAACCTTTAAATAATAGCTAGCTAAAGGGGGAGAGGAAGGGAGGAGGAAAGGCAATGATCAGATTGAGTACTCTACAAATAGTGGGTAAAATTTCGAATTTTTCATAAAATACAAAAACATACGTACATCCCCTATGAATCTTAGTTGCTTCGGTAAACGAATATAAATAGACAAGTAAACGAATATGTAATTGCAATACATAGCATTTCTATAAATTACAGTGAATGATAGTGAGTTAAAGAATGTAATATATTCTATAAACATATTTTGTACGCTTACTCAACACGTAAAAAAGTTTTTTCGAAGCGTAAAATAAGAACAATTTCTCAGAGTGACTTTATAAGCTGTCTTACTGAGGCCCCTCAGTATGGCTGAGGCTATCAGCTAGCGCCCAAATTATAAATCAGCCCCTGGGTAGGAGCGCTAACTACTCCGCCTCCACCATTCCTATTGCATCCTTCGCAATCCCACTTACCCTAAGTTTACTTAGCAATCGTAATCTAACCTATGATATCCTATCTCTCTATCCTATCTTTCTATCCTATCTCTCTATCATATCTCTCTATCCTATCTCTCTAGCCTATATCTGAGAAAATTTTTCCTTAGAAATTCCCGTTTTCATTTCAGCAATCCACAATAAAACGCCAACTTTACGCTGCGCCTCCTAAGAGTTCATCAATAAGGATGAATATCACGCTGAAACACCTTTAGCGGTGTCTTGGCGACCAGAAAGCTGGCGTCAAAAGGTGAGAGACATCGTCGGTAACAACGCAGCCCATAAAACAATGGGGAAACTAAGGGAAGGCGGGAAACGGGGGCATTATAAGGCGACGGCGAACAAATAGCTCAGCGTGCGGTTGATATTTCTCTTGGTCTCGGCGGCTTAAACACAGCGAGGGAAGAGAGAGCGATGAAGCAGGTGGCGAAACGATGCGAACAGACTGATAAATGAACGCGCGTGCACTACAGTCACCACTGCCGAAATTATCCAATAAAAGTATATGTTTCATCCCCGAGCTACAGCTATCATATCTCGAGGAATGAAATTCTTTACAAATGACCTTTGATGCGGAATAGAGAAAAATATATCTTTCATTAAACTTTCCTATCGGCATTCCTCGTGGTTGGGATTAAATGAAAGCCTTTGATATTAGGGGCGCATCCAGAATTTCCGCTTGGGGGGCTGAAATTAAGTATCGTAACCCACAATCTCCCATTTACGTAGTAACCTACAGCTACCTGCAAGCCGTCTTTCGGCGTGTGGCTGGGTTGTAAGCACTAAGCGTTCGAGTTACCTCTTTAGCTTTTTGTTGTCGTGAATCATTCGCGGAAAAAATGCTTCCCTAAAACGACTTTTCCTCGCATATATTTCTCTCATTTTACGCTCATTGTCGGATCGGCCGAAGTAGCAGAAGGGGGTCGCATAATACCGATTTCGTCTTCCGCGAACGTACTTTCTCTGAATTAGCAAGCAATCGCAGCCTAGCTTCTAATCTCCTTTCTTTCAAGGATTTACAACTGCGTCTGAGAGTATTTACGTAACGCTTTCTTTTCTATCGTAACACTTTTTAACAAATCGTATCGCCTTGCGCTGCACTTTCTCGAGTTCGGGAGTATACGTTTCCGCTGGATCCCATACATTTGCCGCACATACCAGATGGGGCATGACCAGTGAAGTAACATCGCTCTGTAACCTTTCTTGTCATCTACCTATAATGCGCTGTATTAAACCGATCTTTTAAGATGCTTCACTGCAGATTTTTTTGTGCTCCAGTTTAAGTTAATCGTAAAGAGTGATTCTGAGATATTCAACCGATTCTACTACATTTACATTAATTCCGCTGATTTTCTACGGGTATTATCAACGCAATGGTTTCCTTTCGAAGAAATTTACTGCAGAGCATTTATTTACATTGAGATCTAGTTGTCACTTCGCGAACTAATTGATTCTCATCATAAGAAAGTATTGCCTTTAAAGAAAAATTTCAAGCGTTCAAATACTTATTGATAAAACGCTTGAGAATTTGGTTCTGAATAACTACTTGTAGACTCTCTGGGGGGCTTAAACCCGTCAGCCACCACTCTGGTCCTGATTGATATACAGTGGAACCTTGGTTGACGAACGCGCATGTCGGCAA
Source organism: Ladona fulva (assembly GCA_000376725.2). Lineage (NCBI taxonomy): Eukaryota > Metazoa > Arthropoda > Insecta > Odonata > Libellulidae > Ladona > Ladona fulva. The sequence goes on from KZ308244.1 coordinate 789,233, forward strand.
GGTTGGAGAGTCGGCAATAGAGCACCAATGCTACGTTGCCAATAAAAATACTTTGTAAATCCACATTGAGATTTCTTTCTCAATCTGTATGTAGCTTTCTTTCGGCGCACATTGTCATCAGGTATAGAATAAAGAATTATTAAGGGTTTACATAAAATTTTCCAAGGGAGACGACAATTCCCAACCCGGTTTTCTTAACACATAATATAACCCCGAAAAAAATTAACCAAATGGAGAGGTATCGGTTTGTTACCATGATGAATGTGAAATGAAACGTGCACGAATTAGTTTTGTAAAAGTTTAAATGAACAACATTTTTGGTCAATGGATGGCTTTATTCAATTCGCATTGATTCCTATGGCAAAAAAATATCCGGTTTACGGATATTGTAAAGCCATTGTGATGCATTCACTTTGACCTGCCCCACTTATAGCATACTAGGAACGCAAGGGCAAACGTCTTCACTCCTCATCTTGCATAGTAAGCCTTTCCAAAGCTTTTGTTGGCTAATAGTGGAAGGCTTTTCATCTATTCATCCACTTGGTAATACCTCTACAAACGGATCCATTCATGGGACAGTTAAAGTGGGGGTCCCAACAATGGACTAACATAGAGGCCTTAAACTGAAAAAATGGTTAGGTACCCGGGAACATGCGGGATAAATTTAGGATTCTAAACATTCCGTCGCAAAGGTCAGCTATTGGCAATGGCAGTCAAAGGGCATCTGGGCTGATTACTTAACGCAACCTAGAAAATACGGTCTTTTTTCGGTGGCTTGCAAGGTATTAATATGTATGATGCATTTAGTAAATATATATGTAAAATACATTTAAAGAGAGGGTTAGACTAAGAAAATGATGCTTACATGTCTATGGGACTTGGAAGAGATGCAGTAAGTTGTAAGAATTATAGGAAATATTGTGGAACGTGGAAAAGCAGTAGCGCGAGGGACCGGTGATTTCTTTCTCGCTTATAGATGTTACTCACTTTTAGAAGTTCTTGAGTGGTTTCTCTCTTTTATAGATGTTTCCACTCACACAGGTCTAATCCGGAAATTTTTCGTAATAGATAAATCCGTTTCTTGACGAACACCTTAATTTTTCGTTTAGATATTCTGTAGACATAACATACAGGTTTGACTTTTTAGTTGTAAAAAAATACGTAAGTGTAGAAAGGTATGGGGGAAGTAGAGATTAAAGAGGAAAGAGAAATATGAAGACGCAATTGCGTTTGTGTATGGATGCTATGGATGTCTTTACTTTTGCTATTATTATCATTAAATCTAAACTGTGGATGTCCGAAATTTATCTTATGCAAACTTTGTTTCGTTCCCATTCCTATCGGCGTCGATTTTCCAAGTGGTTTCTTGGGGATATACCCAAGAGAAATGTCCATCGAAGGGACTGGTTACCAAAACCACAAATTCCCTCAGGAATTCCCACCCATTACCCTGGTATCTATTTCCCTATTTTTCATACTAATCGAATATCTATGACCAATACTATATAAATGCTTGATCCCCATTGATTCCGAAAAAAATAGGTACTGATCAGGACAAATATGTGTGAACAAATCAATGCAGACGAGTTGATAACAACATTATTGTCTTAGAATCAAGGGGGAATCCTTTTTCGCTGAGCGGACCAGATAGGGGGAAACTTTTCGGGCAGCGATCCAGAATGCGGATGTAGTTGCTGAGAACTGTTTGTTTTGGAAAATCACATATCTGTGCTTTCAGGAATTTGAAATGTATGCATAAATTCGAAAGGCGTACTAAATAAAGTTAATCAAAATATAATAAAAGAACTTTCAAACAAATCGGAGATAATATGCGGTCCGCGGGCCAAAACTGGCCCGAGGGTTTATGTACACCTACAAATGTACCAGACTTCTGTCTAACTGCGGCGTAACCTGTTAATAATAATAATAATATACCCAGCAAGCTGCCTTACGGTGAGTGGCAGCGGATGCATGCGCAATGACTGTACTTCCCTAATCGATTGTTCGGGGAAATATTGCATATTTGAAACCACTAGTTCTAACATCGATTTCTCTGATTTTACTCACAGTTTCAGAACGGCCTATGTAACAGAGAGGAAAATCTATATCTATATATAAAATATGAAAATTGGTTTTATGAGCAGTTGTTCTCCCGGAAAATAAATTATTACATCTACAGCTTTACATACACAACGGTATAACAGCGATAAATGGCTTTGATTTTTACATTAATAATTCACATCGTCTAACTATGGTTCGAGTGACAGGCCTTCATCCTTTCGGGAAAGGCATGAGGGAATTAAAAGTAAAATAGAATGTATTTCTTATGAGAAATGTTCATATCTATCTGGCGATAAACTAGGACTCTATGTATTACTATGTCACAACATCTAACATTACCTTCGGTTAGGAATCTACAGCTTTCTAGGAAGTTCATCAAAAGTTTTTGTAAATCAGCACATTACGTTCTTATGAGTAGAAAAACCGGAACTTCGGAATTATCTGGGTTCCAACCAATGATAGCTCAAATATTTAATATGATCTAGCTTTATGTTGATGGGCTCTGTACGAGAAAATTAGCAACTCTTTCACACAAATGTTTTAGGCTGTGGATCCTTTTTGGCTGCTCTACATTTACAATTATGAGGTTATTGTAATACTTTAAGGCCATTTCCAGGAAAAACTACTGCTCATTAAACCCTATTTGGGCTGTAATTCGCTATTCTTGTCTTGATGTCCATTTAAGTAACAATTTTCATCGAAATCCGTGTTCCAGGTACTATGTATTCTTCTTGTAAGATTTCTTACAGGATTGTACCTTCTTTGAGTTTATCGAGTAAATATAAGCTGTTTAAATGTTGTACCATATATAGATCCTACGTAATGAAGCATCTGATTAAAACTCACTAATTTTCCGTAACAACCTACATAGGGTTCCGGGTTGCCCAAGCCTACCTTAGGTAATATAAAAATGCACATTGAAAAGGACTGTGTCATGGGTGATTGTTTCTCGGAGGGAAATGATTAAAAGAGAGATTTAGGATGGTGAGGGGGGCCATTTAAAGGGAGGGGGTTTGGTGCTCTAAATGAGCGTGCGAGCAGAGGAAAACTGCAGAAATCCTCTGTTTGAGTGGGCTTGCGACTCTTTTCATTTTACTCACGAGAGAGAAAACTGAGGCACGGACATTTGAGAGTAGGGTTTTCGAAGTGGGTCAGAGGACATACTTGCTGCTAATTCGCGGACGCTAATAAACTCGTTGTTTTTCAATATTCTCCAACTGAAATAAAAAGGGGCAAGCATCTCGGTTGGCTTTAAAATAATCGATAGAACGACAGCGTTAAAACTAGAAATCTCTGGCAAAAGATTATATATGTAAGAGGTGTGATGAAAGAATATGCGGGATTTTTAAATTTCCCGGGCTGCATAGTTCCAATTTTCAAAAAATTTTTCTGCGTATTGGTACACATGTCCATAACGTAAATGATTAAGGGATTTTTTTTATTAAAGATTACATTTTAGGATTATTATTAGGATTAAAGATTTTGAAATCTTAGTCTATTGTTGTCCATCAAAAAGGTTAAACACCATTATGATGCCTCAACCACCGTATTCACCGGAAATGACCCCCTGAGATTTCTTACTATTCCCAAAACTGAAAAAAAACCTTGAAAAAACGACGTTTTGGCAAAATTGAGGAGATCAAGACAGAATCGCCGTAGGAGCTAAACGCCAAACCGAAAATTGTGTTCCAGAAATGCGTCGAGAATTGGAAAAAGCGCTGGAACAAATGTTTAATATTTGGGAGGAATACTTCGAAGAGAACAACATTGATATCAATGAATAAATAAATATTTTTTGAGAAAACCAAAAATTCCGCGTATGTTTTGATTACACCTCCTACGTTGTATATAAACTGGATTTTTTTTTTAACATAAAGCCGCTTGTCTTAACCCAAGAGTTGCAAGTGCGTGCTAGAAAGAAAACGAAGAAGACACATTAAAATTGGCAACTTCTAGTTACTCACAGCGAAGAAATATTACGACGAATAGAGTATACACTTCCGGAAAGAGGATACCCTATGTCAGAGATTTATTTTCATTAATCTTAATAATATAGAGAAATATGAAACATTTTGCCCTCTTTGCTTACTTTCCGGTATACTTCATAGATTTGGTTACGATATTTCAAAATTATCATCAGTTTTGAAATGCTTAACAGAATCAAAATTGGATATCAAAATATACTTCTATTTAATAAGAGTTTAACCTCGATATTCGGTTATACTTTTTCATTAATATCATTTAAGGTTTTTATTCATGCATTTTTGGAAGTGATTTATATCGATATAACCTAGATGAGCGAATTTAAAGAAATATAAAAGTACCTCAATGTACGTTTTCTGAAACCCGTTTCCATATCGGCGAATGAAACGCATGCAAAAAAATTTTAAATGAAGCTTTCGTTTATCAAAATATGTACTATAAGCTCGCGATTTGTTTATTGCGAAATATAAATCAGCAGTAACGCGACAAAAGAAGGTAGTAGACGGGAAACGAGGCCAGGAGGGCGAATGGAAAACTGGCATTTCAGCGAGTGAAATGAAATAACAAGGGCGAATGATGAAGGGGTTTTGAAAACGATTTCAATCGATTAGAATACGAGCCATAATGGGAAGAGATAAATTAAACTTTAATAAGATTACGTATTCGGTGACGTGTCGCCCGGTCAAATTGAAGGTATTTAGTAATAATTCATAACGGGGATATGTGGAATATTGATAATTCGATTGGGATGATTCCATAGGTAAAAAGCTATCACGAGCAGATATTATGCAAATCTTTCAATAGAAGAAAATGAAAGAAGAATATGAGGATTGAAAAACTATTATTATTATTATCCTCAGTAATGAAACGGGTGAAGCTGAAAAAATTCTTTAATTTTGGCGGAGTCGATTATGTAAATTTTCGTGCAAAATATTTGAAATGCTGTGGTTGGTAATGTACCTTTCAACTTCGTGTTGTATAGGGTTTGTAAATATTAAGATGGTTAGCACAACTACCGCAATGTTTTACATTGGTAGAGAAGATTTTAATAATTACATTAACAAAAAAATGTGCTGTTACTTATTTTTAATGATTGATAATTGTATTACCTAATTAATATAATGCGTCTTATAGAAGAATTACTTTTTCACAGAAACTTTGCTACACAACTGGTTTCGCAAGTGTGCTTGCATCTTTGGGTGACGGTGTAGCACGGTTAGGTTGGTATAGTTTCTGTGGAAAAGTGCTAAGCCTAGTAAGCGAGGTACCAGTGTAAATAACACTGGTACCTCGACTTATGAACCGCTCAATGCAGAAACTTTTCGACATACGAAATATTTTGTACTTCAATATGATCTCAAGACACGAACTTAATTTCGACATACGAACTTTTTCGTTTTATGATTCCGACTACTGAATGTCATCTGAGGACGAAGAAGATAGCAACCGGAAAGAAGCCGTTATAACAAGTGAAATAAGAAAGATCTTGCTAAAGTGGGCTGAATTAAGAGATATGATAGGAAAGTGGCATCCAAACTAAGACGTCGTATGTAGAGCCACAAATATCTTCTAATACAATGCCATTAATCACTTTAAAAGAGTGCAGACAAAGTGACAGGCTCAGTCAGTATTCTCTTTAAACCATGTGAAATTCAAAATTTGACGAATAAAAATAATTTTATTTTAATTAGTGCAAACACTTTTTTTTTTAATTCCAAGACAGAACGGATTAATTGATTTACCATATATACCAGATACAATACAGAACTGGTTTACGAGATACGAACTCCGGTCTGTAACGAATTAACGTCGTAAGTAGAGGTACATCCAATTTACAAGGGACAGAGTCAGTAAAGAACGGACATCGGATATATATTGAATGAAAATAATCCAGAATATATAGTTAAATGGTCAAAAAATGAAAAAACTAAATCAGAATAACAAAAATCATGTGCGGATAGAGGAAAATCTTTGTTCCCTTGGAAAGAACTTCCCACCACCAACAGGAGGACAAGTGTTAGGAGACGATCTATTTTTAAGAACTTATATGTTATTTATTTCATTTTTATATTCACATTTTACGCGGTACTGGAAGGCGATATTTCCGTGCCTTATGATTTAGTAGCAAACAGTGACAACCAACATTTAGAATAGAATGGAATACGTTTTTATTCAGGGCGAGATTGAGACTAAAAAGACTCCTATTACATCTAACCCTCTGTCATTTTAAAATTAGGTTAAGATAGAGGGAAAAACAATGAAAAAGGGAAAAAGAAGAAACTACAGAGTGGATTAAAATAAACTTAAGCCACGAACTTAGGAAAAAAGTATTAGATTTCTCGTGCGATATTAACTTAAAATTAGCTTTAAAAGAATCTCACGTGGTAAGATTTCCCAGTATTGATCAATTTTTTATTAATTTACGTAATAGTTAAAGTGAATGTTTATGAGGGAATACGTAAGAATAAAAGAGAATTATCGAAGAATGTATGCAGGGATAAGAGAGAGCATTGTGAGTTAAGTAGGTAAACTAAGTACTTGCCACGAAGGCATGAGTTATATGAATGCACTGCATCCATTGAGTTAACTTTTGATGAAATTTATTCAGATTAGCGTCTAGCAAGGATCAGTAAGCTTTCGAGTAGACAGAAGGCAGTTTGTTTGAATGATGTTAGGGAGGAAAAATCACGATTATGACTCAAAGGAATGGATGCCCATCGAATACGGCTCCACGTGTTCTTCGCGTGTGACGCACTCTAATAGGATAGTGCTTTTTTTGGGGGATTTCGTGGGATGATAGACAGAAAAAGGGGAAAGATTGATGACCGAAGGGAATTATAAAAAATGTCCTTCTCCCCTAGAAGACTGCGGAAGAAAAGTCACTTGGAAGGAAAGGGATTTGAGATAATGTGTCGTCCAATTAATCTCGGAGAGTGTCGTGACTACATCGCAACGTCGGGTGGAATGTGTGAGGAAAGTTGGCAATCTGCGTTGTTTTCGCCGAAAATTTCCTGTAAATATTTTCCTTTCAAAAAATTGAGGCCGTTTTCAATTCAAAATTTGCTTGAGTAGTATTTTTTCTTTCCTACTACCGCACCCCGATGAATGGAATATTTTTCATTTGCCTTTTGGTACAGGATAGAGAAAAATGCATCTTTTATTTGCTTTTGTATGAGTTTTGTTCATGGCTGTGATAATATGAAAGCTACTGACGTATGAGTGATGCTAAATAATGGCATTGGTTAAGGTCGCTTATTTTTGAATTCACATACGTGAACTTATTCCGCATATAGAATTCTGTCTCAGTGGGGAAAGTAATGAACCAATACCTCACTCCTCATTTTGTCAGTCGCCTCAGCTCCCTCCTCGAAGCTTTTCTTAGCTGTTGGTGGTGGGAATGAGGTTCAAACCAGAAACCGGGCTGAGGACTGTACAGACAGTATCTTTTCAAGTTGCGAAATGCCTTCAATACTTCTCCGTTTGTAAGATTGCCCGTCACTCGTCATATCGACATTATCAGAAGAGAGATTTTCTATAGCAAACCTTTAGCATTATTTTCCGAAACTCTTTAAAGGTAACAGGATCCTTAGGCAAGATGACGAGTAAGGTACGAGCGAAGAAAAGTCCGCGATCCTTGTTATTTTACGCTAATATAGCCTTACTTAGAGTCTGTAGTGTATGAGAGCCTTCCGAAAAATGTTGTATCCGTGCATTAGGGAAGATACAACCTAAGGCATACGTCTTGTTAAGAAATTTTACAGTATATCAGTGAATGTTTCTCAGATTCTTCAGGACGCAGGATGGAAATTCGTTGAGTAAGTTCGTTCTTGAGAATTTCCACAGACACGAGTATAATGCGTTCTCCCTGTTACATAAACCGTTCTGTTGCTGCGAGAATAAACAGGAATAAGGGATAATAGAACTAGTCTCTTCATTTTTTCCGCCAAAGATACTAAAAAGTAATCGATTAGGAAATAAAGTCATTCTTCCCGCCTTCGCTAATGATAATAATTATATAATGATGATAATAGTAACTAAGAAAATATAATAATAACGATTAACGCACTCGTTCAATAATCAGGATACGTTCAGTACCATTCATTCACTACCATGTTCCCCTAATACTTTTCATTAATATTTTAGTCAAAGATCCATTAAATACATTATATTCGACTAATATGTTTGTAGGAAATTATTACCTTAGAATTTAATGTTAACTGCTTTAAATTAATTTATATCTGTGCTATCACACAGCTACTTTACGAAAAATAATTAACTGTTAGGTGACTGCTTAATCTTGTTTTGAGCGAAAGAGTTAAAAAAGTTTCAACGATTGATAATTACTCAAAAGAAAAAAATAGAAAAATCATCAAGATTAAATAACATGTTTTTTTCGACATACGAAATATTTTGTACTTCAATATGATCTCAAGACACGAACTTAATTTCGACATACGAACTTGTTCATTTTATGATTCCGACTACTGAATGTCATCTAAGGACGAAGAAGATAGCAACCGGAAAGAAGCCGTTATAACAAGTGAAATAAGAAAGATCTTGCTAAAGTGGGCTGAATTAAGAGATATGATAGGAAAGTGGCATCCAAACTAAGACGTCGTATGTAGAGCCACAAATATCTTCTAATACAATGCCATTAATCACTTTAAAAGAGTGCAGACAAAGTGACAGGCTCAGTCAGTATTCTCTTTAAACCATGTGAAATTCAAAATTTGACGAATAAAAATAATTTTATTTTAATTAGTGCAAACACTTTTTTTTTTAATTCCAAGACAGAACGGATTAATTGATTTACCATATATACCAGATACAATACAGAACTGGTTTACGAGATACGAACTCCGGTCTGTAACGAATTAACGTCGTAAGTAGAGGTACATCCAATTTACAAGGGACAGAGTCAGTAAAGAACGGACATCGGATATATATTGAATGAAAATAATCCAGAATATATAGTTAAATGGTCAAAAAATGAAAAAACTAAATCAGAATAACAAAAATCATGTGCGGATAGAGGAAAATCTTTGTTCCCTTGGAAAGAACTTCCCACCACCAACAGGAGGACAAGTGTTAGGAGACGATCTATTTTTAAGAACTTATATGTTATTTATTTCATTTTTATATTCACATTTTACGCGGTACTGGAAGGCGATATTTCCGTGCCTTATGATTTAGTAGCAAGTAGTGACAAACCTTCATTTAGAATATAATGGAATACGTTTTTATTCAGGGCGAGATTGAGACTAAAAAGACTCCTATTATATCTAACCATCTGTCATTTTAAAATTAGGTTAAGATAGAGGGAAAAACAATGAAAAAGGGAAAAAGAAGAAACTACAGAGTGGATTAAAATAAACTTAAGCCACGAACTTAGGAAAAAAGTATTAGATTTCTCGTGCGATATTAACTTAAAATTAGCTTTAAAAGAATCTCACGTGGTAAGATTTCCCAGTATTGATCAATTTTTTATTAATTTACGTAATAGTTAAAGTGAATGTTTATGAGGGAATACGTAAGAATAAAAGAGAATTATCGAAGAATGTATGCAGGGATAAGAGAGAGCATTGTGAGTTAAGTAGGTAAACTAAGTACTTGCCACGAAGGCATGAGTTATATGAATGCACTGCATCCATTGAGTTAACTTTTGATGAAATTTATTCAGATTAGCGTCTAGCAAGGATCAGTAAGCTTTCGAGTAGACAGAAGGCAGTTTGTTTGAATGATGTTAGGGAGGAAAAATCACGATTATGACTCAAAGGAATGGATGCCCATCGAATACGGCTCCACGTGTTCTTCGCGTGTGACGCACTCTAATAGGATAGTGCTTTTTTTGGGGGATTTCGTGGGATGATAGACAGAAAAAGGGGAAAGATTGATGACCGAAGGGAATTATAAAAAATGTCCTTCTCCCCTAGAAGACTGCGGAAGAAAAGTCACTTGGAAGGAAAGGGATTTGAGATAATGTGTCGTCCAATTAATCTCGGAGAGTGTCGTGACTACATCGCAACGTCGGGTGGAATGTGTGAGGAAAGTTGGCAATCTGCGTTGTTTTCGCCGAAAATTTCCTGTAAATATTTTCCTTTCAAAAAATTGAGGCCGTTTTCAATTCAAAATTTGCTTGAGTAGTATTTTTTCTTTCCTACTACCGCACCCCGATGAATGGAATATTTTTCATTTGCCTTTTGGTACAGGATAGAGAAAAATGTATCTTTTATTTGCTTTTGTATGAGTTTTGTTCATGGCTGTGATAATATGAAAGCTACTGACGTATGAGTGATGCTAAATAATGGCATTGGTTAAGGTCTCTTATTTTTGAATTCACATACGTGAACTTATTCCGCATATAGAATTCTGTCTCAGTGGGGAAAGTAATGAACCAATACCTCACTCCTCATTTTGTCAGTCGCCTCAGCTCCCTNACAGCGATTAAACCACGTACAGATGTGACAAAATTCTCGAATTTCACGATAAAGCCGAAAAAAGCAGTTGCCATAAAAAGTGGTCATACTCCTTCACTCAAAAACTATCTTTAATAGTTTTGGTATTATTCAAAAAAATACATATCGATCTTATGATACTTAATAATAATAGTAATTACAAAACGTCTTTAATAAAGGGCGATATTGAAACTTCTGAGTCCCTTCTTTCGTTCTTACGTCTAACACTCCGTCATTGAATATTTAAAAGAAAGAGATAATTTTGGAGGAAACAAAAAATCAAGAATGAAAGGTATTTTTAGGCGGGTTTTAAGAACACCTAAGTCTGAACTTAGGAAAGATATAATCTAACAGAAAAACTTTTACGAGAAGGGGGACGTGAAAAACCTGCGAAAACTTACTGATAAAACAAAATAAAATTTAAAAAGAAGGTGGGAAAATAAGAAAAAGGAACCTATCAGTAACAGGTCGGAAAAAGCAATGAATGCAAATTCAGACAGAAAATATAGAACATAAGATATGTTGAATTTACATGAATTAAAACTGAGTGAAATAGTAAAACATAATGAAGCAACAAGGGAAAAGAAACAATGAAATACCGAAGAACAGAGAAATATTACAATGGTAACGAGAAAAAAGATGAAAGTACGGTATATTCGCACTATATTAACGGCTGATGCTTCAATTATGGAGCTTAATTTCTCAAATAAAAAATGAGGATTCCATCGGGATATGCCATGAAGAACCTTAAATACAAGCCTCAATTACGAAAGACTAAATTTGATGTTATATAAACGAAGGATGTATAATGGATCGCACTATAAAACTTGACATTCAGTATTAGATGAAATATAACGTTTAAAGGATTGTAGGGATGAAATGCACCAATTACAAAACTTGAGTCATGAAAAATCGAGGTCATTCGAGATATCAAGTCTGGTCGTATCTCTAGCAGCTGAAACTTGCCCAACTGTTATCACGATGTCTTATATCTTTACTTAAACGATATACATTATGTTCAAAGTTTAAATTGTATTATAAATTGAGACTATGGGTAAAAATTAAAGAAAATCTGAAACGAGAGAAACTATACTTATACTTAAAACTGACAATTTATATCTATATATCGTATATAATTTACAGTAATTATTTTATTGCCGAGTTGTAGAAACTGCTTGAATATTCAATTCTGGTTGAAAACGATGACATTTTCTAGGCCAAGCTTGCATAACAAATGGCCCACCCGCGAAGAACCAACCTGCGGGCCACATTAAGCTTTGGTAATTACATTTAATTAACATAAATGTTTAACATTTAAATGTTTGTAATACATACAACTACAACAAAAATAAAGCTAGATACAATAATAATAATATTGGGGTATAAGGATGTTTTTAGATTTCCTAACTATTACCGCCGGTTGTTATAAAATAAAAATTCAACTTTAACTAATTCATCTACACAATGTTTTATAAATGTAAATGTCTGTGAATACACAAATGCACAACAGTATGCATGAAAAGACCATATTTTTATAGAAATCTTTTCTGAATCATCCAATATATAACACGTCTCTTTAGGTTTTCAAAACATAAACAGAATTAATAATTAAAATGCCGAATAGAAATAGGTATTTTATTTTTATACCTAAACTTTGAATCGATTTCTTTATTGTTTTACTGTTTTCGGATAGGGTTCAAGCGATTCTTCAGGCAACAAAGATGAGAACGAATGGTATTTATAAAAAATTGTTACGTAACCGTGTCACGTGGTGCGTAGATAAACTAGGAGCACAGAAGGAGCGTATGTAGACATAAACCGGGATGAATTCGACGATGAATTTTCTAGATGACTCGAACTTTCTTCACCATTGCCTTTAAAATCCTTTCCTTTGTCAAATGTGCAAAGTTCAAAACATTAGAGTCGCTCAACAAAAGTCAGGAGTCAAGGTTTGCCACCTTTAAACAAGTAACATCGTTGTGTAGAACAGTGACAAGTTTCTAATGACAAATATTCTGAACACGGTCCCGCAGCCAGAAATGAATCATAAAATAGCTTTTTCGGGCGCCCAACGCATCTAATCGCTCCGTCGATCGAAAACCAAAATGGCGACGAAATCCGTAGCAATCGCTCGGCAAATATGGAGCGATTCCCTGGAAACTGAAATTCCTTTTATCTCTTCGCAGTTGACAAAACGAGAGCGAGCAAACATGGCGCGTCGCGTTAGTCACTTTTCTCGGCTTTGAAGCGAGCAAAGAAACTTCCCCGGAGCAGTAAAAGGACGGCTGGATGCAGTTGCGTGTAACGGCGCCTTCACGTGCCATCTGCCTCACTCCCTCAGTCTATTCCCTTCTCCCATGAGGCTAAGTGGGGGAGGCAGTTAGTTGCGACGAATGAGGTAAACATGAGGCATTCTGGGAAAAAGGGAGAATGAAGAGGAAGAATTGAGTCACGTAATGACAAAAGATAAACGGAGGCGAATGTTTTTTGAAGTTGGATTCCCATTCACAGAATAAATGATTCTCCATTTAACCGTCTGGATGCATTTTAGAAATATTTCGCGACTAATGTCAATATATGAATGTCAGACTGTATCGTATGAAGGTATATGTTCCTGATGTTTGGAAGTCAAACACTGCGGTAATTTTATAATTGGGGTGTTATCATATCTAACGGTCCTAAACGAGTCAAACCACAAATTCGTAATAAATCTCCTCAAGTACCAGATAATCTGCTTATTAAGCTTAAATAACTTACATTGACTAATTATATGCATTAATAGGCAAATGTATACTAGAAATACACACTTATACTTATTCTACAGATAGTGTTCAGTAATTTTCTCAACAAGAGGTTTTATGAAAAATTAAGAACAGTATATAGTAATAGTACGAGTAATAGAATTTCTCGATAATGAAAGAATTACACGAATTACAGGGGTTCAGAATTAAAATAATCAATTGCTCTTAATTACCAGGTAATAAACTCATTACGGATATATAATATATTAATTATATCACATTCATTGGCCAATATATACTATAAACACATCTACTTACAATAAAGAAAAATTAATATATGATTTTATCAATTATTTAATTAAATTAAATATCAGTGAAATGGCATATAAGTTGATTAAACAGATGGTGCAGTGAGCATGGAATATTTGCCTCTATTTTAATAAATTATTGTAATTTATTTGCAATTGTATTAACTAATGCCACTATTTTCTCTAGAGAACAACGGACAGTTCTTGTAGAAAATAAATAAACGTATCCTTAAAAAGTGACACAGGGTATGAAGGTAAAACAATTGTCTCGAAGTATACTTACTCCTCGGCTTGCATTAAAACATTAATTATTAAGTCGCATTTGACAGCAAATGTATATATTATTTTAATGTTTTTGCACTGCTTATGTGTGACATCGATGCTATCGTTTTAGATTTGCTTCATTTCATGGATTAAGTACTAACCAATTATTTATCCATAAAATTAATTTTTGCGGTACAAACACATTTGGAGGAATAGTTATCGTATGGAATAGTATAAATTATAAATTGTAAGATTATGGGATTAACACTGTCTTTAATTTGCGGAAAAGTTTACAGAGATAATCATTAAATTAACCATATTGATTTTGTTTAAATAATTAAACCTTTTTATTACTCTCTATTATTTCATAAGCCAAATATACAAGGATTTTGTTTCATCAACTTACCTCGAAATGCAGTAAAAACATCATTTTCTAAGGTATGACAATTTACAGTTCCCCGGTTATAGACAATACCAACATTTATTCTAAATTATTATCAACTTTCATTTATCTTAAATCTGACTGTCTATTTTATTACTGTCAAATAGACGATGGAAGAAAGACTAGACCTATTAGGAAACCTACTAAAGAGGCTGTCGAGTATTTTCTCAATTACGTTCACAAAAGACGTCTTGTATCAATAACCTGGGTCATAGCTACAAAAGTTTGGAGGACATATGTTCATTGTCAGCCATTTTGAAAGAGTCAAATGGGGTATTGTAATTGGACCGTCTTATTCAACGCTTCCAAAAGGACCAGCACAGTGAATAAGAGAGTAGAAATCGTTAAGTCAAATTGACTTTAGGATCGTTGAGAAAGAGAACAGATAAAAATGTAAAAAAAAACACGAGGATTAATCGCAGTGAGTCCGGAAAATGGCCGAAGCCATAAAAACGTTGTTCTCTTGGGAAGAATTATAGGGCAAAGTTCAGCTGCGGATCCAATAGCTTCAGTTGTCCAAAATATTATTTTCTTCCGATACCGACATTTTATGTTCCAATCGCATTGACGTGCTCCCAACAAATGAGCGTTGCCTAGTTACACTTCCGACGGAATTTTAAGCTGACTTAGGCCGTTGTAATACCGGTCTCCTGTTACCAGAGATATGTAAAAATATAAAATTCATCCCGAAGACATGGCAACGTTGACGAACTAAAGAATTGTGCACAAAGTTAAAGCTAAAATAAGCGATTAATAGTAACACATGCAGATACATACAGTATCGTAAAAGAGGAAAAAATCACGACTTAAAAGAATGCGTTTAAAATGTCTGAGTATTTGAAACTTCAGCTCTAATTTTGTCACCAATATTTAGGTATTTTAGCAAGGCGTACTCAGTAGCTATAGTAACCGTTTTACTTCTCTAATAACGTCGTCGTAATGGCAACGTACGTGCTCGTGAGACGATATTCACGCATGTGTAGCAAGGCTTTCCTATAGATGGTGCCAAAACTCTATATTACAAAACTACACCTCACGTCATATATAAGTTAATTGATAATTTTTTTGTCTTGTAGCTAACACTCGTTCAATTTTAATTATTAAACTCCTTGGCTTTTTTAATTGCTTTACAGTGATGTTACATATAACTACCGGATGGGTCAGCATAGGAATAATTGATGCTGATATTGAATTAGAGAAAACTTACCCATGATATGCGAGGAAGGAAAGAAGGAAAAACACGCAGGCAAGCACATCCGCTCTTCCCACTATTCCGGTCACCTGGAGAGAGAAAAATATTAAAAATTAGCTTATTTTGGAGCAAAACGGCGAATAAAATAAGTGTATTCTATGGTATCAGAAAACATTACTAGGGGAGAACTGACAGAAAGTTCGTTAATATTCAGGAGAGTCCTCCCATTAACACCAAAAATTAATAAAAGCACCTACAAAACTAATTGTTAGAGGGAAAAATATAANCCCGGTCTCTTACAATCGCTGTAAAAGAATGAAAGAGACATTGAGTTGAGGAATCAAAAGAAAACTATGGTGGTCAGCGAAAAAATAAGGAAAGCGGTGTGAAAAATAAATAGAAAGTAAAACTCTAACTTCTAAGAAGAAATAGGACGACGATAAGTTAATCGTATTAGCACTTAGAATACGAATCATCAATACTGGAATTAAAACAAAGAAAATAATGTTACCTAGACGTAACATTATTTTCTTCGCTCATACCGAGTTCATACCGAATTAGTTTCACGAATAAATAAGAGGAAGCAACATTTGAAAACGGGAAGCATCTTATCATTACAAAGTAGTAGAAGACGAAACCCAATGGGGGTGAAAAAGGACCCCAGAAATTGGGATAAACAACTCCCGCGAGAAATGAGGAAAAATTGTCGAAGATCTAAGGAACGCATTTATTGAAATCAAAGAAACATTTATTTCGTTGCGGGAAAGAGGTCTCTTAAATCATGGACTTCGAAAAGGGCAATCGATATTCGACAAATCTCGGAGTCACGCAACTAAGCACTTCTCACTTCCACGTTTCCTCTCTTCATATACATCCATCTAAAGATTTCGCACCTCCGCCATATTTTCGCTGCTCTTTTGATAAGGCCCATCCATTCCAAGTTCATATCCGCCATTACTGCCCCAATAAAGAAGATAATAATAATATATAGGGGCATTTTCCTCCCGTACGTGCCTGCGTAGCTGATAAGAATAATTCCAGTGGCTGGAATATCGATGGCCATTTGTGTTTATGGTCGCCCCCTTCATAATTCAAAAGGATTCGGAGTTTTCTCGCTGTGCGGCGCTGCGAATCGCTCCTCCAAGACATTGCCTTGAATCGAGCCCGCTAAGGTTAATTGAACTTAAAGATTTCACATTAATCAGTCCGTACTGAACAGCGCCCAACAACCTGTACAGCAATAAAGAAGCGATGCTATCAAAAGGGTCGCAATAAAAACACAGCGATTCGAATTTATTTCCCACTAGCTGAAAGGCCCGTTGATTCTGAACGGAGGAAATAGAAGTAGGAACAATATACTTGCGAGATGACCTTAGCAGACGAATCACTTTTAACTTTACCATTACTATATTAAAAGGGGAAATAGGCAAGGTAAAATATTCTATAAACTAATTTAGTGCATTAGTAGACTTACTCAAAAATCATAAAATTTGTCTTGAAAGAAAAAAATCAGTGCAATTTGTTGTTGAGAATTTCCAAGCCCAGTCTTACAGAGGCCCCAATATGAATGAGGCCCTCCGCTAGCGCCTAATTATAAATTAGACCCTGGAACCTAAAACTATTACGTACATACATATGTCTTTATTTAGGTGCGAAATTGAGACTAAACAGTCCCGTCTAATACCTATTACGGGTATGTAATAAGAAACGTATTTCTATGGCAATAAAAATATGTCAATACCGACATATTTTGATAGCGTTCTCGATTAATACTTAAGAAACAGCGGCTATTTGCCGGAATGTACGACCACGGGTTCATTCACTCAAGTCTTTGCCATCAGCGCCTAGAATCTACTCTATTGATATCACTATGGAGAACAAGACAATGTAGATATTGAGAAGAGAATCAGCATCGATCTCACTTCACTGCCACAAAAGCCTGTCCTTTGTTCGAATAGGGTTTCATTAATTTATCCCTTTTCAGAATAGAGTATTTCAGTCGATGACATCCTATTTCATATGCAAGGACAAACCAGTAATTATGAAAGAGGGACTTTAATTCCAGGCTCTCA
The DNA here is from genome assembly GCA_000376725.2 of Ladona fulva. Taxonomy (NCBI): domain Eukaryota; kingdom Metazoa; phylum Arthropoda; class Insecta; order Odonata; family Libellulidae; genus Ladona; species Ladona fulva. Next base: position 806,751 of record KZ308244.1, read on the forward strand.
ACTTTTATTCCAGGAACACTTTGAAGGCAGTCTCTTCGGCATCAAAGGAAAGTTTGAAAGGAATAACCAAGTGGAGATCCGTAAAATATTTCCTTTAAATCAACTCAAAGGAATACAATTAGTGGCCCTCATAAGAAGAATCGCTTTGATAACTACTGCATACGGTATTCGAGACTCTTTAGGAACCCTCCTTTTAAAAAAATGAATCGATACCTTTGGCGATGAAATAAAAAAAATTATGCCATTCAGTATGGTCAGGAGTTAAATGAAGGTACAAAGGGCTAGCTAGCGTAACAAAGAAATGAGGCAGTGTAAGTAAAAACAGGATGAAGGAATGACGAGGGAAAGACGGAGAGACCGATGTGTAAAATATGTGGGCTTTTATGTGGGTTAGACGTATTTAGAACTGATGGATGGAAGCAGAATGACGAAGGTGATTGAAAAGAATGTGGGTGGCTCTAAGGAGAGAGAAATATTGAGAAGAAAGCTGTTGAATGGAGTGAATGGGACACTGAAGATATTCACGAAGTTTAATGAATAAAAGGATATCGTGTTTCTACTAGTTCTATCATTCGTTTGTCCGTTTCTACTAAGGCTGCTCAGCTGTTTTACTATGGTCACCCTTTGTGTTCATTTAACACCTGAACATATCGTAGGAAACGATAGGTAGGTATATAATATGATTATATCTTCTCATTTCTCCTTTTATTCATACTTGTCCCTGTGTCCCAGTACCCTGTGTCTACTCTGTACACTCAGAGTAGAGAGAACCCACTTATCGTTTCCTACTTGATAAGGGAATTAGAGAGAAAAGTTCGGTAAATCATCGGTGCGAAGTGTTTTGCTGTATGGGTGTGAAATGTGAAACTTAAGATAGGAGAAAATTAAAATATTGTAGGCTTTCGAGATGAGGTAAGGCGTAGAATAGAAAACAAGTTTGGTAGAAATAAAAGGAAACACAGAGGTACTAGAGACGGTTGGGGAAGAGGTTTTAATTGAAGAGATTAAGCGTCGAGAGAGGAAATGGGTGAATCAGATATTGAGAGGAGAGTTTATGCTAATGAGAGTAATTGAAACAAGAACATCAGAGGAAAACAAAAGACGTAGGATGATATAAAGGGAGGGACGAGCTCCCAAGAAACGAAAGAAATGGTATTGAATAGGGAGTATCAGGACACATGAACCTACAGAATGACCAGTAGAACAGTAATGTATACACGTACGCAATCTCTCCCGGTCTCTTACAATCGCTGTAAAAGAATGAAAGAGACATTGAGTTGAGGAATCAAAAGAAAACTATGGTGGTCAGCGAAAAAATAAGGAAAGCGGTGTGAAAAATAAATAGAAAGTAAAACTCTAACTTCTAAAAAGAAATAGGACGACGATAAGTTAATCGTATTAGCACTTAGAATACGAATCATCAATACTGGAATTAAAACAAAGAAAATAATGTTACCTAGACGTAACATTATTTTCTTCGCTCATACCGAGTTCATACCGAATTAGTTTCACGAATAAATAAGAGGAAGCAAAATTTGAAAACGGGAAGCATCTTATCATTACAAAGTAGTAGAAGACGAAACCCAATGGGGGTGAAAAAGGACCCCAGAAATTGGGATAAACAACTCCCGCGAGAAATGAGGAAAAATTGTCGAAGATCTAAGGAACGCATTTATTGAAATCAAAGAAACATTTATTTCGTTGCGGGAAAGAGGTCTCTTAAATCATGGACTTCGAAAAGGGCAATCGATATTCGACAAATCTCGGAGTCACGCAACTAAGCACTTCTCACTTCCACGTTTCCTCTCTTCATATACATCCATCTAAAGATTTCGCACCTCCGCCATATTTTCGCTGCTCTTTTGATAAGGCCCATCCATTCCAAGTTCATATCCGCCATTACTGCCCCAATAAAGAAGATAATAATAATATATAGGGGCATTTTCCTCCCGTACGTGCCTGCGTAGCTGATAAGAATAATTCCAGTGGCTGGAATATCGATGGCCATTTGTGTTTATGGTCGCCCCCTTCATAATTCAAAAGGATTCGGAGTTTTCTCGCTGTGCGGCGCTGCGAATCGCTCCTCCAAGACATTGCCTTGAATCGAGCCCGCTAAGGTTAATTGAACTTAAAGATTTCACATTAATCAGTCCGTACTGAACAGCGCCCAACAACCTGTACAGCAATAAAGAAGCGATGCTATCAAAAGGGTCGCAATAAAAACACAGCGATTCGAATTTATTTCCCACTAGCTGAAAGGCCCGTTGATTCTGAACGGAGGAAATAGAAGTAGGAACAATATACTAGTCTTATTTGTACAAAAGAGGAACTTTTTCATTTTAACCTCGTTCAATAGAAATGGTTATCGACAACAAGAATATGAATTTATAAAATTTCTTTGTGATGAAAATTGTCTCGAGTTGGTTGGATGGTTCTTTTGTCATTCTGCGATAGAAATAGAGCTCTAAAAAGATTGGAATTAAGTTTACAAGTAAGTCTCGCGGGGAAGGCATTGACTTGTCTAAGGTCGAGCCCGAAACCAATAGATTTATCTAAAGAAATCAGTGAAACGTCGGTTTTTTAAAAAGGTGTAAGTTTGTGAGCTTTACAACAACTAATTCTGTTGTTTAAGGCGAACATTCACGCATAAACATCCACTCTGAACCACCAATTTAGAAACACTGGGGACTTAATGATAAGTGCAATACTAATCGAGACGCACTCGACTCTCAGGAAAACAATAAATAGACAATATCACAAATGACACATGAAATCTCGTAATTGTTTAATCTACATTCTACTATGATACGCGACCGTGCTTGATCAGGGAAGCAGAATCGTTATTTCATGCACCCTCTGCCAATCACCAAAAGGCGATTTCCTTAACGGTTTCCTTAACGAAAGGAATATTTGGAAGGTCCATCATTTTGAAATCCCGTAGAAAAAAAATGAGCTGATTAATAAGAAAACTCTTAAATGGTCGTATGAGCCTCTGTGATTTGTCAATGCAAATCACTCGCAACGGCAAATACTAAGATCTCACACAATTTCTTCCCTTTCATATAGTTTATCATTAATTTCTGGCATAAAAATAAAGGAATTCGGATTCGAAAATCGAATTAGTCGTCAGAGAGACGGGTTGTTTACGCCATCAACATTTTATACCGTTTTTATTTATTTTATCAAAATTCTCGCTATTCTCACCAGAAAATAATATTCAACGACCAAAATAAGAATTTTTATTCACGTTTTCTTCTTTTGGTGCTAGTCTCGTTTTCGTACGACCATTGTTTCTATTTTAATTTTACAAAAGAAAGAAGCCCTGCAAGCATTATCAGTGGGCTTTATATGTATTTCTGAAGAATACGCTTAACTCTTCTGGGTTCGAACCTGGGATACGTAGGATATACGAAGTAGCTTATGATCTTTCCGGGGAAGATATTTAATTATTTTCAAAGTTTGAAGTTGCACGAGATCCTGCTTTCCAGTTTCTGGCGAATATGTACACATTAATGTAAAGAAACAAACTTTTTACTTTATTTATAGGGTTGATAGTTGTGTTAAGGAATAGTTTGAACCCATCGCTGTTTACAGGGTTGATGTAATAAATAAAATATCCAAACGAGTCGATGTAAACCGGCTTTGTAAACTCAAAATTAATTTTCATTAACTCGGAAATTACCGCTTTCAACACGGAAATTTTAAAGTTTTTTTCGGACACTTGTCGTTGCTTTTCCTTGTTAAATTTAGGATTGTATTTTAGGTTTTATATACCAATGATTTTCCAAAATATTTTATCCTTCCTTTTAAATATAGTTTTTCTAATAGAACCAAAATTAATTCTGAACCTGAGATTTTTTTATCTCACCCACAGGAGCTTCTGAAAACTCATACATCATGGCAAACCCGCATAGGTGTCAACCACGGTGTAAACTAGATTACTACAAACAATATCAAATGCTAAAGCGTTGCTTTAAACAGGATTGATAAAAATAATACAAGATTGCCAACGCTACGTATGAAAAGGGCGTTGCCATTTATTACCGTATTCATTTTCCCATGATTTCTCGACAAAATTCACTAAGCTAAAAGTGGAAATTTCGATCTGATATCCAAGGATTTTTGAAAATGGCCCTTCTCCGATTAGTCGAATCATTTGCCTCTTATGTACTCCTTCTTCAACTTTAACGAGGTCGTTTCTTGCTTCTTTCTCTATGTTCCTGGGGAACCATTTTCCTTTGAGAAGTCGTAAAAGAAACCAATAGGACGCATAGAAAACCATCGGTCCGCACTTGAGTGGGTTATCACTTACATTTGGATAGTTCGACGTCGAAATTCGAAAAAGGAAAGCGAATTTCACTGCTAAATATATCGATGAAAGATTATAAGGTAATTTATTTTCAACCGATTCAATAAACTAGATTTGGAATTAAAATAATTTAAACACACATATTCTTCTCAGGTAGAGGCTGCGATGGACGCAAAAAAAACATGTATGACCGCATATCCCTCAGACACTTCTATGCGCGAAGTACTGTAGATTGTCGAAAGTTTTCAAGACCAATAAATGGAATGATAAGGGTGAAAGGTCAGTTTGCGTTTGAAAGCTATTCTTCGCCTCTAAATGATGTAAATGGTGGAGGTCGCGTACCGTCGTACTGAGGATATTGCTTTACGAACCCCCATTAACTTTGCTTTCAAAAATAGGTAGAAAAGCCATGATACGTAAGAATAAATTACACAGTTGCGTTTTTCCACACATGCGTTTAAAATATGACTGGTTTCAGCACGGATCGGGCATATTGATTTAATATATAGGCAGAGAAGTTTAATTTATTTATCTGTAACTTTTTTTCTTTTAATTTTGACTGAACAGTAGTAGGGTTGTAAGAAAAAGAAGGTTGGAACACGGCTGTTGATGAATTAGAGGTTTAAAAACTCTCTGTAAGCCGTATTTCGGCAAGCGGAATTCGCTGCTAAGAGACAAACGGAAAGCTCCGGGTTACCGATTTCTGGGAAGTCCCAATGATCATTGCAGAGACAAAGCCTCCATCGTCAGGGGGTCTCCACAAAGAAAGCGATCATTGGATCCAGAAATCGGTAATCAGAAGCTTCCCGTTTGTCTCTTAGCGCGAGTTCCGCTTGCCGAAATTCGGCTTACGGAGTGTTTTCAAACCTCTAAATAACCGGGTTATAACCCCACAGAGAGAGGTATCCGCAGAATTTTGCATATTTTTATGTGACCTCAATATCCAGAAGAGAAACTAATTATACGCGATCTGTAGCTCGTATTTGATGGAAGTAAGTGAATTTTTCACAAGAAAGGTATAAGTAAGAATCTTGACAAAATTTCGCGCGGTTAGAAATATTTCCCGAGAAGAAACAGACATGAAAAAAGTCTCAGCACCGGGACATGAACCCGGCTCTTCCCCTTTCCGGGTGGTGTTCTGGCAAGATAGCTCAATGTTCAGAGAAAGCGGAAGACCAGGGTTGGTGTCACGTCCGTATCTCCTCAAGAAATGGATTTTTCATAACTGAGGTTTAAAGGAAAACCAATAATATTAGCAATATAGTTTTTTACTGCTTATGATAAGGCGATTTGAAAGATAAATTTCTCATTACGGGAAAAGCTAGGTTTATATAAAATCCTCGGCAGTAAATCTACCGCGGTCGAATTGTACTGTACGCAGCATTTTTTTCCACGCCATGAAAAATCATCCGTAACTGGCCAACCGAGCCCACAGGAAATTTAAAATGACGAACGATGGCCGTCCCAATTCCTTCGGAAATAATCGATATATCGTTTATCGAACGGATAACCTTAACCCAATAGTGCGTATTGATTCCATTACTACGTATGAATTATATCCTTCGCCGGTGGATTCGGAATCGGGACGACGCCTTTTTCGACTATTTGCTTGCATAGAGGCTGCGTTTGTTTATCTTGCAGCTTCTACTTTGATAGAAACTCGTGTTCATGGGTCAAAAGAGTTTTGTACATTTTAATCGAAATCTGGTCCCGCGGCTGGTCTATGAAAATTCTAGCGAACCTGCTTCGATGGGTCTTTGTGTACTTCCATGGGCCTATAGTTCGGATAAAGTCGCGTATGTTCTCTTTGCATGGCCTCTGGTAGTTTTGTACGTTTATCGAGGGTTTTGTTTTCTTTTGAAGTGCTCTGCCAATATTAGGAGAAGTCAAATCGGGTGGCATTCATTTCCTACGCCGAATAAAACTAAGACTGACACTATACGGGATTTAATGAGTGTTCAGATATAGAAAAGAGTCGGATGAGGGAGGTGATCCTATTTAAACGAATGGATTTCGGTTCTAGTTTTAGATGATTCCTAAAATTGGGGGAATGGATGGAAAAATTGACCGGTTCGTAACTTCGGGTAAAGGGTAGAATGCGGTCTGCGGGTTTGTTCCGAAGTCTCCCGGTTTAAACATTAGAGTTTGAGATAATGTCCAAAAAGCCGTAGTTTGCAAGCCAACTTACCGTTAGAAAATTCCAAGTAGGGGTTATGGCTCTCCGTTTTGCAAGTATCAATTACAATATTGATATTGAATGTTGACCACAGAGAATCCTAATCCCTGCTGGGTTGGGGGATTAGGGTTCCTAAAGGTTAGTTCGCTTGCAAACTACAGTTTTTTGGAGCTTTTAAAATAAAATATATTATCACAACCATGTTCCTTTTTTTATAGATTCTCAGTTTAAGGTGGCTTCTTTTGGGGAGAGAACAATATTGCTATTTATTTTATTAGGTGATCTAAATTTGATGGCAAGGATGGAAAATAGAATTCTATGTGCATAGAGTACTCAAAATACCTGCAATACTCTACTGCTATGCATTTTCTATGATTTGGACATATCTTTTATATTGTTCTTTTATATACATGACCAATTTTTACTGTAAGTTGAAGATTCTGATTTATTTATTGGATTTGATTCCTATGCAATGTATATGATTTTGTTTTTCTCTTTCGTATATATTTTTTGACTAATCTTTTTCATGCATTGTGATGTTGGTAAATGGGTGCCCGTAATAAATAAATTAAATTAAATTACATTAATTAAAAAAAAACTACGAAAAGAGAGCAAAACCTATTCCAAATCCTCTCTCCGGGTTGTTTCCGGGTCTCTCTCTGGGTTGAAAGTGGAAACCACCGGGTTAGAAAGATTTTGATGAGATAACTCCGGTGGTCAAGGGTTAAACCTTTACAACTGTCAAAAGAGTTGACAGTGTGTGATGCATTTTAGAAGTGAGCCTATCTATTGATGTTCGAGCGAAAGTTAAGTTTATTAAGAGATGCGCATAAGCTAAATGTAGTTGCCGTTGATTAAAAGAGGGGTGTGAAGAGAATAAAAGGCGAGAAACGCGAGTTTCAGTGATGATTGGGTTAAGAATGAACACGGGCTGACCAAAAGAATGCGGGGCAAACGTGTGTAAGGGGTGTTTTAGATAGGTTCATGAATAAGGAAAGGATTCATGGAAGCCAAATGAATAAAATGTGGAAAATATTAAAGCCTTTAAAGAGAGAGGAAGATATAAAAAAAGTGGTTGAAGGTGGTGAATAAGATGCTGAAGTTTTGTAGGTAGCATAAAGGCATGAGGTTAGGTGTAAGAGGGGCCTATTGGGCTAACCTCGCTAAAGGGGTTAAAAAAGAAAACAAATAAATAAATCAATAAATAAAGAATAAACGGAGTTAATGAAAAGATGCAGTGAAGGCCATGTCCAAGGAAAGAATAGAATCGTGAAAAGACGAAAATATTTAAAGCGAAAAAGAAAGAGGCTGATGAATAAGTAATGAGGAGCGAATCAGAATAACAATATGTCTGTACTGTGTTATATTGCGACTAAACAAGATTGTTACAAAATCAAAGCAATTCCACGATTTTCAGCTTTAACCAATAAATGCTTGGAATCGATGTTTTCACCGTGCTCAACCCAGAAGCAAATGGACAAAATTTATGCAATTAATTATGAAGGACTGAGCAAAAATGTTCGCGCGTGATGCCATAAAGTTTACAAAAAATGAAAAACGCTGGGCGCCGTAGCTTCTCATATTGGGAACTACACGGATTCCATACGGAATCTAATGAAATTCGGGAAACCGGAAGCGAGATTCGAGATCAATTTCAGGTGCAAGAATTCTCCTCAACGGAGAATTCGGTTCGGTGAGAAATAAATGCGGCTTCTCACATTTTTGCGGTTTCCCTTGGCGACAAAATAACAATAACTTCAAAAAAACTGGGAAGGAAACCTTAAAATGTATAGATGGCTTTTGGATTTTATTTAACCCATTGGCGGTGAGCGTTCGCTTTTTTCGCCCCGTTTCTACTATAAATACACATAAATGGCATTGAATATAATGGTATTAAAAACGGGGAATATAAAAGAAGTAGAGTTTGTGGATGTTATTGAAGAATTGACGGCGACGATTTGAACTTCGAAAATGTGTCGTTACGAAGTGAAACAATGAGTTTAAATTTGATTAGAGACCTAGTTTTATATGGTGTGCAACATCTGAAAAAATTGTCTTCTACTATCTTTTAAACATTTCAAAGTTTAAGATCAAAATGGTAAATTTTTTTCTCCTCCGAACTGGTATACTCATAGCGAGATTACAACAAATTCAAGGAAATTCACAAAATTAGATTGCTCAAGAATACTACTTCTAATGCTTGATCGTTGAGTAAATATGTGACTTGAGTCTAAACGATCAATCGTTATCAAGTAGTGGTACTTCTCGTGAATGACATACTTTGTTGAATGTTCAAATATTATTCGAGTTAATCAATTTTATTTATTTATCAATAACACATCAACATACAGCACTAGGCCAATTACGGTTGACGATCAACTATAATGATAATACATTTATCAACATATTTAAACATCGATAAAAATAATAACAAAAATAACAAACTTGAAGAGACCAGAGTTTCAGAGATCAAAATCAATCTCTTGCAATCATTGTTACAATTGATTTTAGAGTTAGATAAAATGAATCGATGTTTTTATCGGAAGGTAAAGAGAATTGAGGGTATGCGGAATAAGAGTGGCTGTTTTATTATTGAAAGACGTGAAGTATTCGAAGAGAATATATCAGACAGGCGAGTTGTTCTTGAAGGAAAGAGAAAAGAGAGAGTAGGAAAGATGAATCAACCTTGTTGTTGACAACACTAGATAGGAAAGCGATGTCGGAAATAGTATGAGAGGTTTTAATAGAAATAAGATTAAGATGTTTTAGAAGATTAGTCTTTGACATATTCCTATAAGACGACGGTCTGAAACAGGTCTTTAAAAAGAAATTTAAGAATCGATTGAGAGTTGAGAATTTTGCGAATTATTTGCGATTATGCGAAACACTGCGTTCATCGCTCCGTTTTACAGTTCATCAAATAAAATTTCTTTTCCTATCTACCAATTACGAATAAAGCTCGTTCTCAGTTACGTGGAATATAGCCCTTTCTCGGGTTCGACGAAATAAACATGGCTTCCCCATGGGCAGCTCCATTGCTTATTTGGTCTCTTTCGGCAACCAGATAGTCAACAACAACGCAAAAAGAATCCGAGCCGTATCTTCCGCCCATATCAGTAACGCATGGAAGGATATTTGCGATCTCAGTTTTAAAGAGAGCCCTTCGTAACCCTCCTCGCTGTTTCCTTTTCATTTCCAACGACGCTCTTTCATATTCCACGCGAAAATCAATCCTCGCTTCAAATGTTCTCCGCGCCTCCAAAATCGGTTCGCAGATGAAAAAGTCTTCTTCCATTCTTTCCGCTGTCTCTTTTATTCCTCTCTCTCCAACGTTTTTCTTCAGATGGCAGCACATTTTCCGTCGGGCGTACATGTGTTTCCATCTGTAAAGGTGTTAAAGTGCCCAACATTCAATTGTTTCAGTTTTTGCGAAAGCGGCTGTCCGGGTGCATCTGCGTTCATCTGAACTCCAAAAGGTGCAGCTCATGGCGGTTGATCTTCTACCATAAAACACCAATAGTTACGGAAATGCGCTATCCGCAACCACCGCTGATACATTCACATCTACACATGTACCCTGCTAGCCGCCTTTCAGCGAGTTGCAGGAAGTGAATGCACCAATGATTTTTCTTCCCTAATCGATTGCTTTCGCGTATCGTTCGCGAAAAAATGAGTTGTCGAAGAGACTTATCCCAGCAAGTTTTCCTGTTTTTCTCCGCAGTATCAGAACAGCGTATGTGACAGGGAGAAGACATAATATTGGCTACATCTTCAATTCCATCAATAGATTTCCATTCTTAATTTGTTGATTAATTTTTAGGTGGCCTGTAAATCGAAATTACTACGCAGCTTTAATACGACGAATATTATTTAAAATTTTACACCCTACAAAAAACGTTAGTCTTTTCCGAAAATGTTTTCGTGGCTGTGACATTTACATGTTCTACTCTGAGAAAATCGCGTCAAGTTCGTTTTTGATTCCATCTTTGTTTATTGCTTTAAGGAAGAGAAAGAACGTAGATAGGAATCGGGTTTGTAAGAGTGGCATTATTTTCTTTTAGTTTATTCTATCACTGTTTACTAACGTTCATACTGTAGATGTTAAACATAGCGGATTCCAATAAAATCTAATTTTCTCATGAAATGTATTTTTCACTTGGAGATCAAGAAAACTTATATTAAACTAAATGAAATTAGCTATAGTGTTGAATTAAAGTAAATTATAGTGAGTTGTCACCTTGACGAACATTTTGTTGCTACAAAAACGAAATAAGGGTCCCATAATGAATATGAGCCGATTTTTCATCGTTAATTAAAATTACTATAATATTTTACTTAGAAAATACTTGAGCTTCATAGATAATTTTCCCAATGAAATCTTATCTTTTATGATCGTATCGTATTCGATCGATCGCCATTACGTGTATGTGTGTGTGCATATATATACTATCGTCATTACGTGTATATATATACGTAATGGCTTTATATTACTGACCCTGGAACTAGTTATGAGAAACTGATTTTTACGTGTGAAGATATGGCGAGGAAAGGATTGTTAGGGTTTAGCAGAAACTCCTAAGATGTATTTAACAGCCAAATTTTAATCGGAAAATAATTTCCTGTTCTTTCTCCGGGGCTAAGTCTGTCACTTCATCTCGCACTGAGTAAACGCATTCATACGCTGTGTTAGACTAAAAAGGTTTGAAGAGGTGTGCGCAAACAATGCTTCGAATCATGACAGCTACACTTCTTCGAATGTTTGTGGATGAGAAAAGTCACTTTTCTAGGGCACTGATTAAAGTTGGAAATCCGTTTCCATTTCTAAATGAGACTTCGTAGGATAAAGGTTTTTAACCTTTGAACTTTCCGAAATTAAATTTGAAACGGTTCTCGTGCTCCAGAAGAACTTGAAATTAAGTAACAAGGCGTAATTCCATCGCCCATTTCTCTTTGTTTCCGCAAGAGGAAATGGATTTCCTCAGAAGGCGCTCTATTTTACAAATGAGCTAAGACTAGCAGGTTCGCTACTGGAGGTAGAATGTGGAACTGAGTGCCGAATTTCACATTAGATGACTTTCAGCTTTAATTTAATTCTTCACCCATACAAGCTCGATTAATAGTTAACTTAAGAGCATGGAAAAAATATCCGTTGCAAATTACTTTTTTAATGAAATAATGTGGAACCAGGTGAATATACTACATTCAATCAGACAAAAGTAACCTAATTCCGGAATATGTCTGAGTTATTTTAAGAAGACTCAAAATACGGAACAAAAGGCAAAAGTCGTCTTGGGACTCTTCCCTCAGAGAAAATTTCACTTAAAGTATATTTTATTCGAGGCATATTTGATCTTGTATCATCATTGCGGGAAAGTATTGTCTTATTTGCCTCTACATTTTCGCTTAGTTTGTTGTCCGGTCTAAATATTTAGTCATGTTACAAATAAGAGTAATAATTATAATTACATAAAAATTAAATGTCGTTGTTAAACAAGGCGACGACGCTGAATGTAAGAAACATTTTTTTTCTTTACCACTACATTAACTCAACTGCGACGAATTGCAGCGAATAGAGAGACAAGGATTTTTATCTAGCGATATCATTTACTCATCTTTACATTAGTATCTGAAGATAAAACCGGGTGGTGGTGGTCTATCCGTAATACTTCAAATGAAGATTTTGCTAATTATAAGCTACTCACAAGAAATCGTGTAAAGTTAAATACGAAAAGTGGTAGTGAAAAATAAATATTTACGCCTAGAAACAATTTTAAATTTTGAGTAGAGCACAACTGGAAAAACTTTTGCAATTCTAATTTGTTTTGTTCACACACATACCGTGAGTCGATTGGCTGTTTATCTAAAAATCATCATAATAAGCTTCCTCATATTTGACGGAAATTTCTTTTTTATGCGTTACTGACTTTCCAAAATACTACTTGGTAAAATATCCTTCGGAAAAAATGTCCGTCGCGTGAAATATCTCTTGGTTGAACCGACTATCGCATGAATGATCTTTGTATGAAAAGTTTTGGGATTAATAGATGGAAATTTCTCCGAGTGAACCATATCTGAGCGAACGGATTTTTGGGTGAAACGTCCATTGGGCGAAACACTTTGGGATTAATGGATGAAAGTTTGTCTGGGTGAACTCTCCCAAGGCTAACCGAGTTTTGGGTGAAACGTATTTGGGTGAACCGTCCTTTGGGCGAAACGCTTTAGGATTAATCGATAGAAACTTCTCTGGGTGAACCGTCTCTGGGAAAGCCGAATTTAGAGTGAAACGTCTTTGGGTGAACAGTCCCTTGGGCGAAACGCTTTGGATGAAACGTCCGGACACCCTCTAAATGATCTAAGCGGACTGAACTTACCGTGAGCAAAGTCACCATTCTGACATGTTCGCATGGCGTTCGAATATACCTACATTCCGAGCCAACCCTTGAATACCGTTGAAGCCGAGCATCCCCACAAACAAAAAGGGGCACCTTGAAATGCCCTCTCTCATATCTTCCTCTATTTATGTTTTAAAGGAGAACTCCTTTTGCCCTCGGACTCTGGAATATTTAACGAGACGCAGGACAATGCTCTCCATTCAGACAAAGAGTCCCTCTTTCGGTCGCATTAATAATCGAGAACCTCCGTTCGTTTGAACCGCCTGCTTAATCCCGATTTTTCCCATAAATTTTTCGCACATCACAGACTACTACAATTTTCCCCATCTCTCCAGTGGAGCGGACATTCCAATGCTCCGGCAGACGATGTTAACTAATAAAACTGCGGATGCGAGCGAGCGTTTTCCCTCTCAAATGGAGATGTTTTCGCTCATTTTACACTGAAGATAAAAGTTAAAAGAAAGAGCCGAGCGAAAAACAAATCGGATTTCTTTCTCTTTTCTCTGTTGAACAGATAAATAAATTCCTGCGGATAAAGAGGACTAGCGTAGGTCATACGGAGAAAAATGTAAAAATACTATTGAATCGCCATCAAGCATGAGAGGGAACTAAATGTACGTTGAGCTTTAAGACTCTAAGAATTGAGTATTTTCATATTTATTACTTTAGATGGCATATTGTGCTGTATTCCAGTAAATGGTTGATTGATGAATTTGGTATAAAACTGCCACCTCATTGATAAGTAAAAATTGTAAAAATACTATTGAACTAGCGTCATGTATGAGAGAAAACTAAGCTCACGCTGAGCTTTAAGTCTCTAAAAATTGAAGATGATGTCCTTTCATACTAAAAATGAGATTTTGGTGTACTCAACTAAATAGGTTGATTGATAAATTTGGAATACAACTGCTACCTCATCGAAAGGATCGAATGCTGAATAACTCAGTATTCACTCATAGAACCTTTCCATTCCTATTTCTAGAATAAATTAAAGAAGTAATTCTACTCTTGGTGTTTACATCCCCTGCCACACGCCGGAAGGCGGCTTGCAGGGTACTTATGTAGATGTAGAAAAGAAATTCCTAAAATTTCCTAGTCATTCCTAAAAATCAAAGTATCCATGTATGCAAAATCAAACACTATTGATTTTATCGCTGTCTCATGCTTAGGTCACGATCATTCAACTAACTCATCATTAATCAATTTTGGTAATATTTAGAGAAAGTCCTTCCTCATCGTCAGGCAACCGAAAGAAATACTGCAAGACAGAATACTTAAAGTAATATACAAAAGAAGGCGACAACGGCGAGTGAGGGGTTTCAGCAGAATTAACTTATCATAACAAACACAATAGTTTCCCTGTTAGCAACATTTATCCTCAGATCCATTCTATCTGCGCACAGCCATCGATCTAGCAAAAATTGCGACTCACCTGGAAGCATAACACGTCCATGGAATACCTTTCTCGCAACGACGCCTGGGCAAGAAAGTAATATCAATCATTGCATAACGGAATGACTTCGTTCATGGTTCGCATGCACATCAGTATGGAAGATAACCAACATTTTTCACCCTTGGATTATTTTCGCTTCGGCTGAGGACGAATCCTTTTCCATCTGAGGGATTTCAGCTGCCGCAACATATATCCAGAGGTATCTTCCAGTCATAAGGTCCAAGGTGCCAACAGCTCCGCTTACCTCACGATGCTAGTACATAAACAAGCTCTTTCTCGTCCGGAAAATGGACGTTTTTATTCCTCCTTTCTCCGCCCGGCGTCGCCTTATGCCCATCTATTTCCGGCGGAGGAAAGAAGCCGCTTCCTTGATCCATTTTATTTCGCGCGTCCATTGGACGCACGCACACACTCACACACACACACTCACACACAGGCGGGTATCGTGCATCTGCTACCACGCTTCTTACATCCTTTTATTTTGTTCTGCGTTAAAAGGACTCCTGGAAATCCAATCAATTACATAATACAGGGATGGGGAAACTTGCACCACTGGAGGGAACCTGTATTATTCGAACTCTTAAAAAATATTTAGGCTACAAATGAGACAATGAAACTTACATGGTTATCTTTAAGATAAATTTTCCCTCATTTGTAATTCAGTCTCTTGATTTTTTCCTGCTATTCGTCCCAAAATTTTATTATCTGCTGTACTGAGGAGATCGTTAGTTCTTTTCGAATTTGGTCTTGTTACTGCTGCATGCATCTATATCTGTCTTATGAATTTTTATCTATCCCTGTTTTAGATTCTGTTCATAATTCTTTATTTCAACATTGTGCGTCGTTTAGACATCCAGCTACTCTATTTGATTTCATAATTTGCTCGCAAACCTCCTTTCATAGATAGCCGTGGCTTGGAAACGCTTCACTGATTAATTTTATTCCCATTACTTGCTCCCTCCAACTCGAACGTCTTATGAGATTTCTTGATATAACTTAAGGTTCAGTTTTCCTCGAAGATATTATCACATTTAGCTTTTTCACTGAAGGATTAAATTGGCGTTCTGTATAATTCATCTTCGTTCTGGTTTATTGGAAGTCCTTTCTGCCCCATCTGGTCTCCCTTTTCCTCAACAGGCCGTCGATGATTTTGTCTACCATTGTATTTAAAACCAAAGGGCTCAAAAGTCTCCTCGTTTCATGACTGATTCAGTTAGTTTCTGATAGCCTTCGATTATAGCCCACCATTATTATATGCATTTTCTATTGTTTTTGTAATACTTAGCGGCTCTTTATCTTACCGATTAAATGGAATATATCTCGCAGGCATGCTCTGTGAAACATTTTTTTCCACAGCTTCCACAGAAAATTTTTCTATGGAAATATAGTTTCATTCTCATTATTTCTCATCGCAAATATACAGTCAAGAAGTACAAAATCGAAATTATGCGAAGAATGATGGATTTAACTTCCAAGCAGCAATATGCAATATTTTCCATTTCCTTCAACTGACCTTAAGAAAATGAGAAATGAAATTAATTGTAAACGTGAAGTTGGTTCAGGAAATTAATCCTGATGTAGATTCAAGTATCCCTAAGGCCCAGTTTATAATGACCAGTCAAATATGCTGTTCAATAAACCTCAACGTTAAGCTTAGCAACTAATTAGCGGCATGGAGTGTATCATAAAACTATTTCCCCTGTTAGAGAGCGTTTCATCGGTACTTATCCGCTATATAGTTTACTAATATCCATGATGATTATAATTAACAACAAGGTTAAGATCTGAGCCTTTCTCAATTTGCTGGTTAAATTAGCTATCGTTTTATGCAGCAGTTAAGGCTTAACTGTAAATCAAAATCTGCTTTGTTAGAGTTAGCCCGAAGGTCAACCTTCACGCTAATTAGTTATGATAATATCGGGCTTAAGAGAGCAGCTAACGGTTAGATATAGCTGACTACTAATTTTTAACAATTAACTATAAGTTACTATTAAATATTGTGTAGATTTGAATTTCTCTCGGTCTGGTGGTTAAATTAACTATCATTTTATCTACTAGTTAAGTACTGACTGTATTGTACGAGAATATTTACTTTAACAGAACTTTCGATTTTAATTAGATTTACTCAACTCTACTTTAACTCGTATTTACTCTAACAGAACTTTCGATTTTAACTAGATTTAACCTGAAGGTCAAAGTTAACCTCCAAGCTAATTACATATGATAAATCCGAGATTTAAGAGAGCTACTAACACTTAGCTATAGCTAACGACTAACTGTAAGCAACTAATAGCCATCCTAGGGATATGAACCTCCCTCAATCTGGTGGTTAAATTAACCATCATTTAATACTGTCTGTACTGTACCAGAACTACCGATTTTAGCTGAGATTAAGCCTGAATGGTAAAATATATGATGATACCGGGCTTAAGAAAGCAGCTAACTATTAGCTATTAAAGATGCCGAAAATTCTCAACTAACGCATTTCCCCACCCGCTGAAAACAGCAGACTCTTGAAAACGGATGCGATCGATGAAATATTACAAAGATAATTCAACCAATGATTGATACGAGGAAAGCAGCGGTGCTAAAGAGTGATAGAGATATATAAGTGCCAACGATACATTGGCGTTCGCTGCTTCAGTAGTGCGAGTAATCTTATCCACTCTTTTTCCCAAAACATCACGCAGTATACGCGTATACACCAGAGGCATGTAAAAGTGTGTTGAATCGCTAGACTCGGTTTAATGGTTTGGGGAGAGCAACGGGAAATGGGAGATAAATGGCATTAGGGCGGAGTTAAGCATTCGCAATCGAAATGGTGGTTTGCGGGAAAAGAAACGGTTCTAAAAACGGAACAGTTACACCGGATGTTTATGATAAAATTATGGATTTCATAACGGCATCGAAATATTAAGGCCCTCGAACCATTCCGCGGTTTTGGTTTATTAGTAGCAATTATAGGGCCTTCGATGTACGACCCATTTTGGAATCTAAAACCAATTATCTCTCGCAGATAAAACGCCCCAATTAGCTTCGAAAACATTTCTCTTTCGAATGATTCGAAGATCTCAAAATATTTCTTTTTGCATTCGTGCGTTTCGCTTTATTCCCAACCATTCATTTACATCGGCAGCTTTTTCCTTTCCCTCGTTCATGTACGAATTCGATTAAAAAAAGCATACTCCCTAAAATTCCTTTTCGCTTCCACTAAAACTAACCTACTTATCATGTTCTAGAGGAATGGGCTTCGAAACTCGTGTAATTTCAATTTCATTTCATTTTGATTAAACTGTGAATCCAGAGTAAAAAGGTTGCATTTATACCTGGAGAAAATATATTGTCCTCAGAATTGTTATCTGTAATTACTGACATTGCTCTTACTTTATATTCATGTTTAATTACCGGAGTAATGCAAAATGAGGCGTCACGGACCGAAATATATCGCTGATGCCTAGTTTATCGAAAATAGTTAAAAATCCGGCAATGCGACTTCTTTGATTATAAGTTTAACTAGATCCATGGAATAAACAGCTGCTAGCACTAAATTTGGTAAATCCTTTCACGATTTTTAATCAAAGGTATAGTATAAATTCTATGATATTAGGCCAGACTTCCTGGAACGACTTTATTATTATTATTATTATTAGACCCTTTAATGGCGAGGTTAGGCCCGAGTAGGCCTCTCTTCTACCTAACCTCGTATAATATTCTACATTGATATTTACCATTTCTAAAAAGAATTTGTAATAAATTTAAAATTCACAACAAAACAAAAAAGATTTTGTTTTGTTTATAAGGAAATCTAGACAAGTTTCACTAAATCCTTAACATTAAATTCTTATATTTTGTATAGTGTAATGGGTACACAATTGTATAACTTTTCAAACAAGAAAAATTGTAATACTGACTGAATAACTTTTTAATTGATATTAAATGTATGTAAATTTAATTATTTAATTTAATATTTGTTTTTTGTTCAGTGAAATATGTAAATATTGTATACATTTTAAAACGAGAAAAACTGTAATACTGACTGAATAACTTTTTAATTGATATTAAATGTATGTAAATTTAATTATTTAATTTAATATTTGTTTTTTGTTCAGTGAAATATGTAAATATTGTATACATTTTAAAACGAGAAAAACTGTAATACTGACTGAATATCTTTTTCCAGTTCTTTATATATATTTTATTATGGTATTAACAACAACTACTTTGTAATAGTAAATACATTTCATTAAAATCCAATTATAGTATTAACAACAACTACTTTGTAATAGTAAATACATTTCATTAGAATCCAATGTACTGAAAAACTTTGTGATAGAGTGGCTGCCCCTGTATAAGTAAATAAAACATTTCCTTACATTTACTTTCCAAATGTATTATTTTCAACCGACCAAACCGACAGTGGTAACTGCTTGTCGAAAAGAGATATCGATTCGACGAAGAAGGCTCAAGTATCGATTCCAAGTGTCATCCGGTCTTTGGCAATCCAGTTTAATTATGAGCGAAGAAAATTCAAATGGGGCCGGAGATCGGATTGACTAATCGGGAAAAGGATTTCGAAGTGAAATTGAGTGACGCACTTCTTTATGCATTCATGAACGCTCGAAGCCCTTCTAATAGGAAAGCTCTCCCATAGGGACTAAGGGGCTTCGACATTTAATCGCCTGAAGGATTTGCGAACGCCTCGAACTATAAAAATTGGAAACGTGTACAAAAATGTCTCAGCTCAGAACAATAAAGAAATGCTCCATAATGGAAGAATCCGAAGCGTTACCAAGGTGCACAGTGGCTAACCCACGCAACTGTGAGATTTTTTTAAAGATCATTGATGACGTGGGCGTCGACGGGAAAGAAACTGACTGTCGAATTTGTTACATTTTAGACGTAATTTTTTTCCTTCACTTTTGAACTTCAACGCTGACAAGGTTGCTTTATAAGGTGTGACTCAAGTAAGAAGATTGGGCTACGACTTTTGGTAAGATTATAGTTAATTCAGATGGGAACCAAACTTTTGGACTCCCGGAGATCCAAGTGGGTTGCCCATTCACCGTTTGTGGAAGCGGTCTCGGGTTCGATTCCTGGTGGGGGCCCGTGTGTGCGAAATTATAACAATAACAATAATTTTAATAATGACATAGGTCCATACATAATAGACAAGTCAGATGAAACATATATATGTTTATATAATAGTCATGAACACCCACATAAGTACAAATTTTTACAAGTATTGAAACACTCTTCTCATTAATTATAAGTGGGTATTCAACTGCAGGTTATACATAGAAGTGAGACAAGCAAGTACATGTCAAATATAAGGGAAAGCTAAACTAAATAGTAAATTGTTGATTGAAGTAACTCAATGACCTTAGTTGTCACACCACTTTCAGCAATGCTACTACGAGAACCAAACTTTTTTTCCCCGGAAACAGGAACCTAATCTTAGAAATTCCACAATTTGGATTTGGAATTTTAATTAACCAAAGTGATCGGAAAAGGTCTTATAAGAAAGAAGTGAATTGGGACATAATCAATGTTCAATAATCAGTCCTATATGGTTCTCTTAATGTGAGCTAAATGACTGTTATAAGTCGTTAGGTTTAGGATTAAGACGTTGCATAATCTTCAAGATATGCAAAACATTTTTGTACTGCAACTTTGTTATAATTTGTATGATGGAATCCAACTTCCTACTATCTTCCGCTATCTAGAGGACATATTGGTTAGTTACGAGCCTGTAATCCTGCCGCATACAGGAGCCAGCACGTCGATGCCAGAATTTGAAATTCTCTTCCGAAAGATGATCTTTTCGAAAATTAATTTTTTCAGTAGTTGATTTTTTGCATTTCGCTGTAGTTAATACAGCTTTGTATGATTTGAATTATTCTTAGATAATTCATTCTCAGGTAATTCAGTACTATGGATTTTATCTACTAGTTACATTTTGACCATTCCTATCATTTAGATAATGATTTTCAAAATATCTTACGAAACTGGACTCATATCCCAATGAAAAATGCTTTTAGCAATTTAATATGAAGGAGTAACATATAAATGAAAACGTTTCATAAATTTACTCGATGGCACAGATAACCGATTACGTATTCTCGACATATATCGCAGCCAGCGATGGGTGAAAACTAGCGTTACCCACATAACTAAGCAGTGTTTCGCCAAATTTCAATAATTTGGAGGTGCGTCATAATGGGAACCAATGCCAAAGTGGAAAGATGACAATGCGTATTTGTGTAATCGCAGACTGCGATAAAGGCGAGCTCGAGAAATGAGCTTGGACGGGTTGGAATGTAAGCGAGTTAAATCCGCCATCATCATCACCAGTGCATTACACATTCTCCAATCGGAAGCTGCGGTGGCGTCATTCCAAACGATTATGGTGTTCCTTCGAAGGCCACAGCGCCGGCGTTTACGCCTCCTTTATTAACCCAATTTGCTTCAAGAAGAAGCATCTGCCTCCTGCAGTTAGACCAGAATCCTCAATGGTCCAGACGACGAGGGTAAATGAGATCAGTAAGACGATGCGCGAATTAGGGTGCGAAAAAGAGCGGTGAGTGGCCGCTGTGCGCATGCGCGAACGATGGGGGATTATGGAAATGTTGCGAAGGATCTCCGATAGATGGAGTAATTAGAGAATTGAGGGCTGAAGTGGGCTACGAAAGGATTTGCATTCATGAATGGGCAAATGTGGATCCACTGCTAATTCTTCTAATTCCATCCAGGATCTCCATTTGCATTACATCTCCTATTTTCTCTATTAGTTATCGCTGCGCGCTCCACTTCAATCAATACTTTTATGACGAAACGTGCATGAGTTACTGCGATTTTTCTGGGGTTAAAAGAAAAACTGGTGGTGGATTGGCGAAGCGTTCGAAAAGCTCCCGGAAGTCGCACACAGAAAGCTATTGTTGCGTATTAATTAAGTAAGACTTTCCATTATTGCCGACTATACTTTAGAGGCTTAGCCAAGGGGGTGATTTTGTGGGTTCAAGCCCCCCCCCCCTCATGAAAACAGAACCAACAATAAATAAAAGCATGCGAGAGGATGGCCTCTGACAGATTATATTCGTTAAAATAAATCAGTATATATTTTCATTAGATTTTGGGCGAAATAATTCCTGTCCCTGGATTGTAAGCAATGTAATTTTTATTCCATGGCTCTAAACCATCCCATGGACAAATCCTCTCCATGCCACTTCATACTTACAACGACGCCACTCTGGGAATTTTCATTATCTATTACTATTCTTACCGCAATTACTATTATATAATTATTTTTATTGCTTGCTATTCTACCACAATGTTAATAGACTCTACACTTCGATTATATTTTAGATTTAAATATTTGGTGAAGCCTGAGTTTCGGAACTTTTCGGACGCTTCTCTTAACACGTAGTACTTTTCCAGACCAGACGTCAAAGATGTATTGTGCGAGACTATAGTGGGAATAGAGAGGTATCGCTGGTCTTTTATCAGATATTATTAGGCATACAGATAAGGCAGACAATTAGGAAGTTTGGTGTTTTCACACCCCCTGCTAAACGCCATATGGTGGCTCGTAGGGGACTAATGTAAATGTAAATGTAGTTACGAAATCAAATAAGGAAATGCGTAATGAGCAGGGCTGGGTTAAGGGCATAGCGCAGATTGGAGCCTGAAATGCTTAAATATCTGAAGCAACCGCACCTACTTCTACGTATGACCCAGCAATTATCAACATTCCGAGCTAATACTCTGTATTTCTGAGCTTATGATCGTCCGAATCTCGTTATCTTCTTATAAATAAAGCGGAATGTTTGTACGCCTACGTGTATGTTCGCCTACAACTCGAGAAACATATGCTGGACAGCATTCAAATTTCAAAGATTGTTACTCTCATTAACATTAGTAGATAATAAGCTACTTTTTGTTTATCTAGCAAAAATTAGGTATAAAAGGAAAACGTTTGTGTGTGTTTAGCGCGTGTATTGTCGTGTAAATGAACTTCTTAATTATTTTTTAGGTCTTCCGTTTTCAACTCTCAATTTTAATCCTTCTTTTGCATAATCCACAGATATATTCAAAATTCGTCATTTCAAAACACTACTATAGCACTTTTGTTTCCGCGTTTCAATTTTTATATTGACTTTCTATTACCTTTATTCGGCACTCTATTGAGGCCCGGTGAGTCGCAATTAGTATGGTGCTCATCAACATTTTCCCCGATGAGACTCAACTGGTATTTAAGTCACGAATATTTGTTTAATTTAGATGGTATTAGGTACGTAAAACATCGTAGAGAAAATCGGTAGAATAGTGAAGTCGTCTACTCTTAATTTAGTTTGCCAGAATAGAATCAATTGACGTAATTTCAGAAAAATAAGCCCACAAGTTACACTTTTTAAGTAACTCTATGAGGAGAGACCCATTTAAATTAATCATAATTTATACCTCATGTTACTCATCTGATCCTGCTAACATATCCTGATGACTGGAAAATTTTAAATCGTCTTTTGGTCCAGAACAGAGGAAAATGTATCTTTAATTTGATTTTGTCCCAATCTTAACCATAGCTGCGATTATATGAAAGATACTGATATGAGTGATGCTGAATAATTGCATTAATTAAGATTACTCATTTTTGGATGCTACGAAATGTGTTACTCGTTGAGTCATTGTGCGTCGCGCAGATAGAATTGTTCCACTTATAGCATTCCGTCTAAGTGAGGGAAGCACTGGCAAATTATCACTGTCTCAGTCCCGTTTTCAAAGCTTTTCGTCGTTGATGGTGATAGGGATAAGGTTCACATCAGCCTACGGGCTGAAGACTACAGACAGTTGCTCAGCTATGTAGAAGATAGACTAAAGTATATCGTAGAAACATTTACAAATGAAACACTGTATTAATCAAGTCATAGTCAAAAAAATCTATTTTTAATTAATTATCAATATCAATTAAGTACATCCTTCAAACATGAAGTATTTCCACAAATCGTTGCCAATGTCTGTAAATTTTATTTCGTTGATTTTCCTTAAACAAGTTACTTAAAGTAGACAGTTGAAATACAAATCACAGCATCATAAATTCGGCATATTTCTTTTGATATTCGAAACCCAAGCATTCACTTGAACTGATTTTTCCTTAGTTTCGCTCATGAAAAATTTGTTTACGGCAATAGCCACTAAAAGGTAATTATTTTACTATTCATATTTTCATACGTTATCAGTGGTTTTCTGACAACACATATTGTAAAAATACGCCGCGTTCGAGTTCGTTCGTCTTTTGACGTGTTCCATCGCAAACGGCACTTTTCACGAGTTCTTTGACCTTCGTTATTCTCTTATAGGACACGTATTTCCAGACTGTCACTCTGGAGGCGAAAAATGTGCCCAAAGTATTGAAGAATTCGTTGGTAGCATGTGCTGGTGAGTCTTCTCTGAACATAGAGTTCTTTTAGAATCCACTCATTTGGCCTTTTTTCCATCCATGATACCATAAGCATCCTTCCACAAGCCTACATCTCTATCTAGACAACTATCTATCTAAACGTAGACAACTTTGATTGTCTACGTTTCTTCGCCGTAAAGGAAGTCTGGGAAAAAAATCCTCTTCAGCTGTCTGTTTGTTATTCTTCTCTATTGCGCTGTTTTAACAGAAGACGTTTCCACGACAACGCTAGTACGTAATAGTGCACGCATGGTATATTTTATAAAACTGTATTCTAAATAATTCGATAGTATGATGCTAAGTAATTACATGTAAATATTTATACAGGCAAAATAATTCCAATATTTTCAAAGAAAAGTTGACGAACTGAGACACTTCTGAAACAATTTACATTCAAGCATGATTAATCTACATCTACATTGATACCTTGGTTAACGACAGACTTACTATGGTGGTGATAGATATATGTCTGGGGTAACGACGCAGGCTTTGGTTTACGACGCCTTCTGGTAAGATTGACAGTTATAAACTGCCCTCGCGATTTTTCATTTTATTAATGATAATATTTTCTTGAAAATATAATTGAACAAATTATATTTACCATTTAATGAGTCTTATGTCTATGTAAGAACCCAGCAAGTCGCCTTTCGGCGTATGGCAGGGGTTACATGTACCATGACACTATTTTCCTGATCTTTCTCGCAGTATCGGAACGGCCTATACAGCATTGAACGCATTATATCGGCTTTATCATCTCTGAACGTACTTTCTCTAAATTTATACAGTAAATCAATCCTGTGTTGAAATCTTCTAACTTCTACAGATTCTCGAATGCAGTTATATACAGTTTACCTCCATATTTGTCATGCAATATGGTTTTGGCAAAACGCACCTTGTATAACGACGGTTTGGGTTTCACAATCTTGGAAGGGATTGCCGTTGTTAAGCAATGCACCATTGTATATATGTACATACCCTGCAGCAGTACGGCAGCCTTTCGACATATGGCAGGTGTGCATGCACCATCACTACACTTTCCTGTTTGATCTCCTTGGTGTACCTTTCGAGGAGTAAATTAGTTCCCGAAGAGACTAACCCTAGGATCTATTACCCTGATTTTCCTCGCAGTATCAGATCGCCTCATGCGTAATATCTGCAATATCTTTGATGAACGTACTACCTTCGAATATAGAGAGCAAGTTCAGCTTCGGTTTAAATATTCTTTCTCGCAAAGACAGATCTTTTTATACGAACGCAGATGCAGTTTCTCACTATGAGTTAGCGCATTTGAATAATAAGCTGTTTTCCTTTCCACTACCATTCTCTTTGCGACGTATCAAAACGACTCGAGTAAAAGCAGCTATTCTCAATGGAATAAGCAGTGGATTTGAAACCGGAAGAAGTATCTCACTCAGTCAAATGGAGTTGGAGGCTAAATCACATCAAGCGGATGCCGTAAAAGGCATGGGAATGCGAATCAAAAGATATGGATGGCAGAGTGATGCCAAAAGAATGTTGTCTGTTTTCCTCGCAGTCTATCTAAGATTAAGAAAATAAATGCAACGAACGATAAAATGTTTATGGAGAATGCGTAGAGGTAAGGCAGAGATTAACTTCTACCATCTAAATTGAGAAGCATCGAGCAAACAACTTCAATAAACTTACGACACATTTGGAATTAGAGGAGAGAATGAGATTTTTAGGAAGTATGTAAAAGGTATGACAAAACTTCATTGTTATAATGACATTTTTATTGGAATCCTTTTCAGAATTGGATATTTAAGAGGAATCACAAATAAAACAAAATATCCACTACAGCGGTTAGGAATTTCAATTTCCTTCGCGCATTTTATTTTAAGGACAACTCTGGAATATCAACCCGGAAGCTCTGAATTTCTTTTATAAGCTTTTAAATTTTTTGATGTTATTAAAAATTAGAGATTAATTCGATATGAATCTTCAGGAGACACGGAAGATAAACAATTTCTTAAAAATTAGGGCGTTAGGATGACATTAAACATTATTTAAATTGAAAATTATAGAAGTAAGGCGTACCTTTCGCGGGGAAAATGAATTCTTAAAGCAGTTTATTCTTACATATATTTTTCTCACAGAAAAAGAATGGCCGATGTAACAGGGAGGACACATCGCTGCTACAATCTTCTCTGCCGTTTGCTATTTACCTTAGACTTGCACGCAAGACGAGAAGGCTCTTTTTCAGGATTTTCTTGAGGTCATATTTGTAGTTAAACGATAATTATTATCAATAAAATATAATTTTGGATCAAATAAAGGAAAACGGTAGAAATAAAGAAAATTAAGCGATTAATTTGGATGAAATAATAAAATGTTTGACAGTTACAATGGATTTAATGACTATTACGAAGGGGGTATTTCAGGTTATTTATCACGATTAATTTTCATTCTTAATTTTGTACATTATTGAGGAAAACGAATCTTCAATTCTTGCACAAAGGCTTTGATAAAATGGAAGCTAGTGAGGCATGAGCGATGCTGAATAATGGCATTCATCCTTGTCACTTCTTATTGAATACTATGGGAAGTGTCACTCAGGATAATCATAATGCACTCACGTGAAATATTTTCAATGTGCAGTATCAGATAACTTCAGGTTATTTCTGATTCACAAAAAGGATAGATCAAAATCAGCGACTGAAATGGCGAATGGGGCGAGTAAGTATGGATCTAAAGGGAGACGAAGAACGAGAAATAGGTGGTTTAATGTGGTAAAGATATGCACATGACTTAAGGTGAAGACATGACTTTAAGAATAAGACGGAAAAAAGATATCACGAAAGAATCATCCACGTACAGGCAAGGATGGAAGATGATCAACATAAACTAGACAAATTCATATATACGAGATGTGATTAAAAAATACGCGGAATTTTCAAACTTCCCGGGCTATATAATTCCCACTGTCAAATTATTTTGCACCAATATTTCAATATAATATTTATTGAGAATTCATGAGATTGATTCGTACTACCCTTTTCCTATACAATTACAATTGAAGTGTCTAATACTGTAGCAATTAACTGGAAGACAATTATGTCTAAGTATGACGAGTGCAACTTATCTCAATGGATAATATCATTATGGTAACTCATACTGCATCTTGCTGCTCTGTTAAATATTCTAAAGCCAATGACCCGCCGATTTAAGCACCTCTTGTAATTGTAGAGGATTAAAGTTAACTTGTATAAACCTCAATATTTATAATATAAACCTATATTTTAAATATTCATACCCGGATAGTATATACTTTTTTGTAAATTTTGATATGTATTAGATGCGTATAAAGAGAAAGGCGTCAAGAATATATAAATCTAAATACGGTGATAATTAATCAAAGTCGCTGTCGATATCTTGGAAACCTGTTTTGATACCTAATAAACTGTTTAGGAAGTAATATTATAAGATGACACGTTCGAAGATTCCTCCGTCCGTTGCTTGGTCCTAGTGGCAATCCTCCGCAACCAATACGCGAAAACGTCTTCTCATTCCTTTATTTCGCCCAAAAGCAGCAATTGCTTTCACTGCGCTATAGCAGTCGAAGAAGACAACCACTCGAGATGAAAGAAAAATATCAGCGGAACTTCCTCAACCGGCGTAATGAGAAAACTTTCCTTCGGAGGAAAAAAGCGACTTCAAAACCTTTATTTTAATCTTTTCTGAATTTAAATTGAAAGGTGCGGTTACTCGGCTGGATTCCTTTCCTAAAATGGCCACGATCTGGAGCGGAAGAACAATTTCTATTTCGCCAAATAAGAAAACAAAAGCCTCTAAACTTTTAGATAGCTTCTAGAGAATAAGGGCAATTAGTTGGTTGTTTCGCACTAGTTGATCCATTCCGATGCACCCGCATTAATTCTAAAGAAAAGTTTGGCGGGAATTTTTGAGTGGCTCATATTAAATTTCACGTTTCACGTAATTTCATTATTCATTCCGCAGCAATGGGCTACTCCAGTTCAATTAAATCCATCCCATCTGCCGAGAGAAAGAAAACTCGGCTCCTCTAAGTTAATCAAAGAGTGAAGGAAGTTCAGATTTTGGAAGAAACGTTTTAGCGACACATGGCCCCAAAATGAAGAAGGGCACCAGTGAAGGTCATTCACATTCCAAGATGTAACGAAGGAAGGAATCAGAAAGGACGGTCCAGTCATACACGTAGCCAAGTACTGCTTTCTTCGATGTGCTACTTTAAAAGTTACTGCTTCCATTATTCCATTACGGAATCACAGCTCTGAATGACTGTGCGAATTTCTTAAAAGTTCAAAAAATATACTCATCTTTAGGGAAATAATCTACATATGTGTCCTGGAAGCCACCTTTTGGCGTGTGACAATTATGTCTAAGTATGACGGTGTATGCACTATGAATCTACTTCCATAATCAATTAATTTTGCGTATCGTTCGCGGAATAAAATAAATTAAACAATTCACATTAAAACGACTAATTTTAACGACCGTTTCTCTGATTTTACTTCTTTTTTACCCAATAAGAAAGAAGGCAAAAGTTACGCGAAATTATTTCCTTAGAGCTGGACTGCAGTTAAATAATACATAACACAAAAAAGTATTAACGCTTGTAATTTATACGAACATGAATGAAAACAATGCGTTAGACAATACAATTGAGACAGTAAGTAATTCAGGGCTGCCGAGCATCTGAAGCCAGATCTGATTGAATTTATTTAGAATGCGCGGAAATTTCTGTTTAAAAATATTCGCCTCACACGCCACATGTGGAACAGCCATGGACTGACTGACCTCATCTTGCAATGGTTGCGTTAGCATTAATGTCTCTGAAATTACTTGCATATGGATTCACATTTCGATGCGAATTATTTCCTCAGTGACTCTAGTAATTCGTTGAAACCCCAGCGTCACACATTTCTCTCATATTATGCAAACGCAGGATCGGCCCAACTAATTAATAAATGCTTCCCAGAGCCTCTCCGGCCGTACCCTTAATCCTGAAGTGGACAGCTACAAGCATCGCTGGATAATTGGAAGGCCTGGGCTTAAAGATGGGCACCAGTATTTCACAAGGCGGCGCGCTTATCGCTTGTTAATCTCCAGTGGGTCAACAAGGCGACATAACGGCGCAGCAAGAAGGATTAGAGAAAAACACGTGGGAGGTGGTCGTTTGAAGACGTGGCCGCCGTCAAAGGGGGTACAGATGGCGTTCGTAGGGCCCAAAGGTGCGCCAATTAGAGTCAAGGATGTGTGCGGTGACAGAGGACATTTAACCGACAACTACGCCCTTTATTTCATCTCAACATCCTTCGCATTCATTCCACGTTTTCCTTTCATCTCTCTGTCATATTTATCTCTTAATTTCCTGTGAAACTTACTAATGTTCTCGCTGACCTACTGATCTTATGATGTCTACTCCTTCCCAATTTCGTTTACATAAATCATAGGATTCTTCCACATCTTACGTATCAAAATACCTTTCCATAAGTACCCGAAAAGAAATCTTAAAAGGAGAACACATGGTGCCGGAAACGCAGATTCCGATGGAAATTGGTAACTGGATAGTCTTTGAGACAATAATATCAACCCCCCAATATAGAGTTTTATGAGCGGTAATAATCCCAAAAAATGGCCTTGAAGTATTAATAAGATCATAATTGTAAATGTAGAGCAGCCACTAAATACCCTAATGTAAACCACTGACATGAATTAGTTGTCAATTTGTTGGCTCATAAAACTTGTCAACTAGACACAAGAAAAAAAGTATTTGACCCAGATCTAATGGGTTCGAGCCCAGAAAATCCGATCTCTGGTTTTCTACTCCTAAGAATACAGTGCCGATTTACAAAAAAATATGAACCTCCTGGTAAACGGCATTCATTTTTACATTGCTAATTCACATTCTTAAACACGATGTGAATGTTTGAGTGACAGACCTTGGGCCCTGGGAAAGGCATGAAAAAATTAAAGGTGCATATATATGTAGTATACGTGTACAACGTATTTCTTATTAAAAATAAATTAGCGGTCTGGCGTCAAACCCAGGATCCTTTTGGAATGTGTCCTTGTTGTTATGTTATTATGTCAGGACCTCTAACTGTACTTCTGGTTAGGATTCTAAATCTATCCATCAAAATATTTTTTTTAATCCTCACGATGTATTCTTATGAGCAGAAAATCCGGAACTTCTGGAATTCCTTCTGGACTCGAACCCGTGATAGTTGGGTCAAATATTTAATTTTTTTCTCGTGTTTAGTAGATGAGCTTTATGCGCCAAAAAATCAGTAACTATTTCATGTCAGGACTTTAGGTGTGGATATTTATTAGCAGATCTACATTTACGGTTATGAGGTCTTTGCGATACTTTAAGGCCATTCTCCGGGAAAACTTCTGTTTATAAAATCAAATTTGGTATGTTCTTTGTTATTGTTGTCACAAAGTCCACCTAACTACCAAGTTTCATCAAAATTTGCGATTCCAGCACCATATACTCTCCTTGTTAGTAAAATCGAATTTATTTTATATTTAAAATATAATAAACTCTCAAATTGATTCTCCCGAATTACTTTCACTACATAATATAATCCACCCAGGACGTAGGCTTACTCCTATTATCCATGTTCCTACAGTTAGATTAACTATCGCACAATGTTTCCAACTCTATTGACTTCCTGACCTTCTGACCTTTTACTCCCTTAACTACCTTCACAGACCCTTCCAAATTGACTCATTCTTACAAAAAATGTTTGCATCAACTCTTACGTAAAATATCTTGAAATTGTGTTGGAATTGTGCTTATAATTGCGGTGGAATCACTATATCTGTATCTATTGAACAAAATGAATGAAATCCACTTGAGGATGACAGTCTGTAGTACAAATAGGTCGGAGTAATGAATTTTTGCTCTGTGACATGCTAAGTTTTACCATCTTGGTATAGCCTTCCAGGAAGTCCAGCCGTCGCATATTGATTTTAACATTCATAGAAATAATCTCTCATGTAAAGAAATGTATACAAATTTAAGCCGTGTGCCGGTACAAACGTGTGTAAGTGATTAAGGCAAAGCATATTGACGTGTAAGTTTGTTAATCAGGATTCGGATAATTGAGGCTCAATTGCACATTAATTTTTTACGTAAATCAGTCTACATTAATATAGCACTTGGCTGTTTTTCGAATCTTTAAGATGTTATTCCCGCGAACCATTTACCTCATCATGCCTCATAAAATACTTTCGCTATTTCATTTAAATTTTACAAAAGAGAAATATATATTTTAAATATAAATTATATTCATTAAATGGAGTATTACACCCTGAAATATATATCACTGAACATTCTATACATGTAGCACTAATCCTTGCCCATTGAATCTTGATTAAAAATAGCGTCTTTCCAAATTTGTGGGTATTGGATTATGAATTCATGAACCGTTAACAGCGTTTGCGAGACTGTAAAAACAAATTCTATCCTCCAAAGGAAACCAGCAAACATTTTAGGAACGCAGTCTTAGTTGCCAATTCACTGTTACAATTTACACTTATTCCTTTCCATTGATTGATAATAGCGCCTCTTTTCAAATTTCTAGGAATTGTATTATGAATTTATGGATTGTTAACTGTCTGTTCGTGACCGTGAGAACGAATTCAATCTTCCAAAGGATGCGAGCAAGCTTTTTTAGGAACGATAGTTAACTCTGAATGCATCCTGAAAGGTATGCAACCGCAGTGTTTACATGTATACGTGGATGTATACAATTAAGGTACTAATTATTCTCCGATTTTACGCATCAATTGAAGGAAAATCAGTAAGTTGGATGATTAGGTGTTATTCGCTTCTTCAAGACTAAATTCAATAAAATACGAGGAATTCTCGATTATCCCGGCTAATGATGGGTTAAGGACGTACGGATGACCAGAAAACACGAACGATCCAAGCTTTTACTTTTATTGTTCATAATGTTCATAATATAGGTAAATAAATAAATAGTTATTTTCTGCGAACATAGTCTTTTATAAATTATACAGACTCAGGGCTAACCTTTTGGTAATCATTAATATTAAACATATTAAAACGCTCCATTAGAGTGAACTTTAGTAAACTTTAGTAAAACTTTAGTAAAAAAAACTTTAGTAAAAAGTTCACTCTAATGGAGCGTTTTAATATTGTCTTTTATTTTCGCTTGTTTAAATGACTTATAAGGAGTTTCTTCTCTTGACGGCTGATGTTTTTAGCATTGATAATGTTATTTTAGTCATACTGTCACTTCTGCAA
Source organism: Ladona fulva (assembly GCA_000376725.2). Taxonomy (NCBI): domain Eukaryota; kingdom Metazoa; phylum Arthropoda; class Insecta; order Odonata; family Libellulidae; genus Ladona; species Ladona fulva. The sequence continues at coordinate 838,810 of KZ308244.1, forward strand.
AGGAAAGGTCTTACCTGTCCTGCGTGTGTAAGAACGCTAAAATATTTGCGTTCTTTTCGTTTGCGTTCATTATCGCAAAAGATATCGACGAAGCGTATACATTTATGCACGGGGAACATATGTTTATATGCATAAATGATTGTTTAAGATCTAGGGGCAAATTGTTCACGGATATGGGGCATCTATCGAACGAAAATCAGTAAGTTTGCTGATACTTGGATAATCCAGACTCTACTGTGGAGGGGAAAATTTCGCCTTAAAGCACACTGCATCTTTCCTTTCAGGAACATAACGTCTTGCTGAAGAATAGAGAAAAAAGCGCAGAAGACACTCCGCCCGGTGACATGACTCTAGAGAAAGAAACGCCATTGCAGAAAAAACGTCTAACATTCCCTCCCATTGCGTGTCCACTTCCTTTCTCACTTTTTCAGCAGTTTTCTTCTCAGTCCACTCTGCTCCATCTTCACTCAGCATCGGAACTTTATTTTGATGGTAATTAACGTACTGCAAAGTTACTGCGAGAACGCTAAATCCACGTATCTTCCCTACTCTTCCGGTTGAGATATTTCAATTTAAAGTAAGCTACGCTAACCAGAAATAGTCCATTTAAAGTATAAATGGACCACCCTAAGTCCTGAAATAGTACGCGCTGTTATTGCAGTACTAAATTGCGCCCAGAAAGAATTGCATATTACCTAAATACTTACAGTTTGTGGTCTTTCTGTTTACCAGCATTTTCATGGACCATTTATGCAAGAGTTGATTACAATCGAATTTCATTTACTTGGCTTTTGCAACGTTGAAAAATCAAGACTACAAAAATAAATGTGTATAAAGGTTTACTCTGGTCGTTTAGTTTTGCTTTGGATTAATTGACGAGTGATTTGTTATAACAGACGAATATTTATTTTGTCGTTTTAAACAGCCAAAACTTCCGAGGACTGACTGTCGGATTATTAAATCCGAAATTAGGACTTTTTCAAGGAGAAAATGAGGAATTTAGGCCCGAACAGAATCTGTTGTAAAAGGATTCTTGAGGATGTGCAATGTCCTGCGATAAGTAATTAAGGATTAACAGTTACGATAAACAAATCGCAAGGGCAAACTTAAGACCGTATAGGACCTGCAGGTGTCCTCTACTAAAGGCCCTCTTTAACTCTGTAATAATCTTCTCAAAATCTCTTGACCAAACGAATGCCTCGCCCATAATAAGGAGGTGAATAAGAACTGTGATTCCCGGATATCCCACTACAAAAACGTCTAAATAATTTTCAAGCTGTAAGAAGCATCAATGTTCTTTCCTTTTGGCCTGATTGTAAAGTATTCAGCTTGAAGGAGGGATGGAACCAATAGTAACAAATAGCTAGGAGTGGGGAAAAAGGTATACTTGGTAAGATGAGGAGTGAGGCACTTTGCTATTGCTTTACTTACCAATCCAGAATGCTATTAGTTGAACTGGTCCACGTAAGGACCTAAATCTAAACCTACTTCTGATCTCAAAACATTTCTCTATCTATCTATATATTTCTCTATCTACGAAATATTTGCCTCTCTCAAATCCTTAGAGATAATTATATTTCAATATCTCTCTTTGTTGCTCTATTGGGGTACAAAAATATAACATCGCTGATGAAAAGCAGGCCCCGGCTTGGTTTTATTCCTCTCATCATGCAATCCTTTGTTCTATGAACCGTCCCTGGCAATTTCTTCCATTAAAATTGCATGCATGTAAATTTATTATCCCCACTTTGCACGTTGAAAGAGATTTTTGGCTGGTACCTTAAAAACCTGGATATCTGAATGTATTCATGTCAAATTTGAAAACTATTCCTCAATTAAATTTCTCCTAAATTAAACCTAAGTGACAAATGCTGTGTTAGATACATGCATTAAGTTCTCCGAAGTTCACAAAAATCGAAGGCGAGCCGTGCGTGGACTTTTCGGTAAGATAATGGCGGGAGACATCAATGGCTTGTACTTGGCTCTGTAATCCCCGCGGGATTTAACAAATTTGGTATTATTTCATACCATATGATTGTAATTTATCATATTTTTTATACAACTTCGTCGCAGTATGACGTTGGATCAGGTGGCGAGGATAACTTATACTAATATCAACAACTAGCTCAAAGTTACAAAATTACGAAGTTCTCCATATACGGTAAACAAACAATACTACAATAAACCGTCCGCTAAGTAGAATAGTTTAGAAAGTACGCTAGTTTACAATTTAAACAGCTATAATTTTAAGTTAATTCACAATCACTTCCAGTATCATGTGTATACATTTTAAATTCATCTCAAATAACTTACTAACAAACTGAAATAGTATTAACACTGTATGTCACTATTACTTATCACCTAAAATTTTTCAGGGTGATCTTGTGCATTTCTCTTTCTTTCATATTTATGTTTCTGTTTAGTCGTTGTTCCAGTCTCATCATCACCCTGAATCTGCGTTTTTCATAGTGATTGATGAAATAAATAAATCAATGAGCTGGCCACAGTGACGTTCCCTACCCCACGTGAGGTCCGCATGAACAACGATGCTGACGTATGCCTCTGGAATTCCCGGATAACCAAGTAGGTAGCGCATTTGCTTTTCGTGAATATGCTCTCGGGTTCGATTCCCGGTTAGAGCTATATGCGAGGAATGACCTTGGCTGTCGAAGCACTTTTAAAAATCCTTCCACCATCAAGGTTCTACCCAAGCCCACCTTTGAACGTACAATGAGATAGCTACACTAACTCCAACCAGACGAAACTCCCATTACAAAAAGGAAGGAGAGTCCAGACGATCATTCGCGCCCTAACACACACTCAAATGTGAGCGCGCGCGTTTTCGTGCGAACTACAGCGGATGTAGTTCATCTGTTGAAGTCCATATCGATGGCAAGGATGAGAAATTTTGACGGAACCGCAAACGGAACTCGAAGGAAACGAAGCGAATGCTATGAGAGTCACTTTTAATCGCCTCGAAGACAGATGGACTGAGGGAAGTGGGGGAGAAAAGGCCTTTCCACTCCAATTACGGACGAGAGATTTGAATAATGAAAAGAAAGGAAGGCTAGAGAGGCGATTCCGGTCATTCTTCCAAGGCTCCGATTTCGTTCACTTTGTTCAAACATTTAAGAGGGAACTGTTTCATGAATATACAATTCTGTCCCATGCAACAGTGTATGCATGTGCGATACGAAACCACGCTGACAAGTGTTGTATTAGAGATTTAAAAAGGGCACTTCTAAATGCAATACGTGTTGTAAAGAATTTGTAATGCAAGTTAGTGAGCGTTACTCAGATACTTCAGGACGTAGGACGGGAATCTTTTGAAGATAGATTAAAAAAAGACTTAATATACTTGATACATTCAGAGGACATTTTAGGTAGTGTCTAATGATGGCATCATAGCTGCCGAAATACGTATTAGAACTACTCTTTTGCGGACATTCCATAACCACTTTCTTACGGTGTTTGGAGTCCATTCGTCGGTTCTATTCCACCTTGTCAAGTCTGTCGACAGACGTTGTGGGTACATCATTGATACATTCAGAGAAAGTACGTTCTTGGAAGATGTAGCCATTATTGTGTGCGTACACCCTTTTGTATAAACAGTTTTGACGTTGCATGAGAAATCGGGGAAATAGAAGCTGGAACTTGTCGCTTCGAGAACTCATTGTTTCCGCGAAAATTATGCAAAATAAGTTAGGAAAGAGTAACGAAACATTGCATTAACTATTATCACAAGTCAAAAGGCGGCTTTCAGTGTTCATATGCAGATGTCTCCATTATGTTTCACGAATAATGACAATTTCTTTTAAATTATAATACTTCCCTTGATAAAACTTTCACTACCGTTTAAGCAAACGTTTTCCGCTTTCCAATCTAAGAATATGTAAGAGAGTCTCTCAAAAAATTTATTTTGCCCGTACCTGGAATAGCCTCAAATTACAATGATACCGATCGATATTATCGTGCAGCATTGTTGTAAATATCCAACAATGAAAATATTCATCGAGCTCATGTGCGTAGAGATGAGAAAATCCACTGCTAGTCAATGAGGGCTGACTGACTTCCTTCATGAAACAATTTCTAAAGACAAGAGCTGGTTTCCATAGATCGGCGAACAAAATTGAAAGCTCCATCACTTCGTAATGGACAGTTAAACTTCTGCCTCCGTCAGAAGAAAAATTGATTGCAAGGTGTAAGAATATTCAGCAGCAACACGAGGATGATGCTCCACCTCAATAAACCAGATGGATATTTCATGGAGTGCGAGAAGGGCATTCTTTCGACAACAAAGCAGGACGGATGAGTAAACACAGCGGACGAAACCACAGCTGCCGTCATTGTTCTATGAAAAGCAGTGTGCACAAGCTGAGGTTGGTAGAATTATTGCAGATTTTCTACTGTTGTTCATTCAGCATTCTGCTCGATTGATTGCACATAAGACGCGTTTGTGAGTCCCGGTGACGCCTGAATAGTACACTGTGAGAGTGGACGAGTGCTGGCAGCGTGTGGATCAAAGGCACTCAACTCAGTGATTACTAATTAGAAAAGACAATACCAAGCTACACCCTACCAAGTGCGCATCACAAGTAAAGAATCACTTGTATGTTGACTCTTAGTTTTTTTGTGAAAGACGAAGAGAGACTATCGGGATCTTTAGAACGACCAACGTATGTCAAAACATATAAAGGTTATCTCTGTGATTTTAAAGTCACAATATACCGTTTCTTTTCTCTTTTATGCCTTTAGAGGCATTTCTTATTCAATTAGGGGTATACATATTTAAGCATGGTTTATAAACTAGCAAACTTCAGAAAAAGATCATCAGAATTTATTTTTTTTGCAAATGTAAGGAAATATTTTATACAATGACCACAGGTATGGTTGAGGTTGTATCCGTGGTTGGCACGTGGATGGCTAGGATTACAAAGATTAGTCTTTTATATGCACAGCATTGAAATATAAATACATGGAAATCTTTATACTCGTACAGTTAATTTTCTTGTTTCATGCGAGGCTACACTAAAACCCACAATATTAGTTGATTAAATTATGATTGAATAAGTATTTGCATAAAAATTAATGGCATAGGAAATAACACATTCATGGTAGTAAACTTGATTTCCCGACATTAAATGCGCTTTCTTTAACAGTAGGAAAACAAAAAAAAGATAAAAATCTTTGAGAGCGGAACCGGAAGTGAAGTTCCGGCAACAATGGCGTGTGTTTCGGAGGCGTCGCTCCTTTTGAAGAAAAAATGGTCTATTATAAAGGTGATCGTTAGGGGGAAAGAAGCCGCTTTGGAAGCAGCAGATGTTGTTTTTTGTCGTTTTGAAGATTTTGTGGAGAGAGGGCGATTATTATGCAGTGTTGCATCACATAAAAGGGAGAGGGCGTTGTTGAGTGGAATGAAGTGGCTCAGAAGAACTCTGGTGGCACTTTTCGGAACTACAGAGGAAATATGAGGGATGGAGCGGCAAAAAAACAGAAAAGGGAAGCGTTCCAATGAAAAGTTATAAAGAGAAGAGAGTATTTTATCAATTTTTCAGTGTCTCCTTTTGACAGGGCGATCGAGGTTCTAAGCAGTGTTGCATCACTGCAGAGATTTCCCGTAACACAGGTATTTGCTGCTTCTTACTTTAGTATGGTGACGCAGAGGTTTATTAGGGAGTTATCAGGTCACAATTGCGTGTTTATGTATCGCGATACTTTAATTGTATGCACTACCTGAGCAACCTGCGTGCAATCGCTTCACCGAGACTTACTGTATCTCATATGCATACGTCTTTATTTATAATAAATTGTTTGTTAATTCAGTGGAGCAGGTGGGGGGGTTCAGGGTTAACCCCCCCCCAAGTGGGTTAAAATTCTTCAAGAAATGTATCACAATCTAGTTCCCCGATTTCTAGAAGATCAGTTACCTTGTTGAATAACCGTACTAACCACCTTTCTTCTATTCAGTTAATTAAAAAAAATCTATTGTAAGATGTATCGGTCATGATTATACTGACCCCTGTAAGATAGGCATATTTCCGTTCCCTCAACTGCCTCGGAACCCCCTGCCATAGCTATATTCTGACTGCGGCACTGTGTAAATTGTAAGGGGTGAGGAAGGAATGCTTGTAAGGTAGTAACAGTTAAGTGCACGCTTCACAAAGGCTCCGCATCTGGAATGGGCTGGTAATTTTAAATAATGGACATCGAACGCTAAGTAAAATATTACCATTATTTTATTCTATAGGAAAAAGTAGTGGGAATTGAAAACTCTCGATCTCTTGGCGTTTTATGTAGTATATGCCCTATAGAGACATCGGAAAATGAGATCTAAATCCCTGCTAACATGGGATCGATTCCAGAAGGTCTAAGGTGCCGAATCTTCCCATAAGAACACATTGCGCCAATTTTTCATAAACTTTTCGAAGCACTTCCTGCAAGGATAAGGTCTCGCCACCTTTAATATTGTCAGAGGAAGTGGTTTAGAGGAATAAACGGCATTGTAATCTTCCAAATGATTCTGGGTACAACTCCGGGATGTTCTAGCATTTTTCTTTAATTTCTACTGTACTTTTTATAACGAAAACCATTTTGAATAACAAATTCTTTTGTCGTCACTTACGCCAATTTATCAATGAATTTCTTACGTTAACTCTTACCCTTAAATTATACATAAAGAATAAGGAAAAGAACAATTCTGCCGTTACCACAATCATTTTTATTACTCGACCATGGTTCCGACCCTTCAGGTCACCAGACGATGACCTGATGGGTGATATCTTTTAATAGCAATATCTTATATTCCACAATAATTTTATTATACCTGAAGGATCGAAACCATGGTCGTATAATTAAATTATAATGGTAATGGTAGAAATGTCCTATTCCTTATTATTTGTTAAAGAGAACTACCACAAAGTCGAGGAGGGATCAATGGTTTATACATAAGTTAACCCTAGATCTCAAATGATGGTAGAATAAAAGAAACCTTTACTCGGACACAGACAAAAGTGCAAACAAAACACGTGGAAAGTCTTACGAGAACGTAACTCGTTCCTAACAACAAAACGTCGCCATAGATGTTGCCTTCTAAGAATTTCCAAATTTTGTTAAACGCATTCATAACCACATCTCTTTCCTTTATTTCCTCCGATATCGATTCGAACAATCCACCGATTCGAAACTATTTTCGCGCACAAGATTCTACTCGAGATTCAGAGAATTCGAGGGAGTGAATTTCGAACAGAGGCATTCGCAGGAATCAATAGCTGATATCGAAAAAAACAAGGCTTCGGGACAAATCGCCTTACGGATGTTTTCGCTGCCCAATATGACGAGCGGATTTAATGCCATGGAAAACTCTAGAGCCAATCACAGCCTTTTTATTTTTTCATCGGAAGGACTGTGGGGGCGATATTTTTCCAGGCACTTGGGAAAAGCTCTGGGATTAGAGGATTAGCTTCTCGACAAGGATGCAAGCGGAGGGATAACTTTCTTTGCGCAAAAACAAAAGGGATTGCGGAAGGAGCTTAGGATTGGAATAGGGAATGCGTACCATTGACCGCTGTAATTGGGTTTAACGCTTTCTATGAGAACAGAGAGAATTTTCGCTCTTCCTACATCACTGTGAACTGAATGAGTGCGATTGACCAGAAAAAGGCCCAAAGGAATGTGGAAATGAAGTGATATGGTGAAGTTTCAGTCCGATTCAATATTTTATACTCTCGGCTAAACATAAATTTCCACACACAGACCAGAATAACGCCAATTTATGGTGACGATAACAAAGGTTTAATACAAGGCAAAACAACTAAACTGCAAAAATAACTATGCAGTAAAGATGAGCAAGGCATTATAGAATAATGGGTAGCATTCCTAAAATTTGGCTTGAGTTAAACCTATTTGTATAAATGAATTTAAGGTAAAAGCTATTCTTATAAATATCCATTTTGGTATTATTAAACCTATTTTGTTAATGTAAAATTATTTTAGTAAAATTGTAGTAAATGTAAATATGTAATTTAGTTGAATTTTAGTTTATGTAAAACTAGTTTGTAAGCCTATATTTTAAGTTAAGATTTTAAAATTCCATTAAACTTTATACTAATTTTTATAAATGTTTCTTAATGTTTTTAGAGAAAAAGTGTCAACAGAAGGAATAAGGGAATTAAAGAAGGAAGGTGTAGAAAGGGGAAAGTTTGATTGGTAAAATTCTAACTGTAATATAATGAAGCAGAGACGTCAAACAGGTTTATCTGTAAGAAACACGATAGTTAAGAAGGAAAATTAGGAGACGACTCTCAAAGAGGGAATCTAAAAACAAATATAAGAGGGATTTTTAGTTCAATTTACAGAAAGAGAGTCCAAGGAAAGACAAGACAGCATAGCACATACTATTGGAAAATTTACTGAAAGAGGAAACTCTGGTTTATATATTTCGAGAAAAAGTTGTTTATACAGCCAATATTGACTGTTTTGATATATCTTCAAATCACTTATAAATACATTCGTATTTTGACCCACGAACTAAATCAACAAACAATGTTACGACCAATAACACATAGAAACACACAAACGTTTCCACATACGAGTTATTCAACACTCGAAACTATAAAGATTATGAAAAATAAAAACTTTGTAAACTTCCACACTATTTGGTTTTATTTTCAACCGGTTTCGGCGCAAAGGCCATCTTCAGGTCTTTGCGCCGAAACCGGTCGAAAATAAAACCAAATAGTGTGGAAGTTTACGAAGTTTTATTTTTCATAATCTTTAGAATGTCCTTCCACGAAGTACGGCCTTCCATGATAGAATTTACTCGAAACTATTTTCGTATTCCATTTTGACCTCAAGATACCAGCTTAATTTCGGGATATGGACCATGATTTTTTTGTCATCCCATGCTACGAAGTAAACCTCTCTATAGTACAACTTTGTATCTAATTTCAGCTGGGCTTACCGCTTTTACATTATTGAATTAAAAAATTATTTTCGCAAAGTTTATTTTTGTTTACAATTTCTAACGCTTTATTGTAACTAAACCTTGTTTAGCCTTATTTTAATAACAATCTATAAGTATCAATGCCTTGATCATCTTCTTTTTTAAGTACGAAACCGAAAGAAACTAAAAATTAAAAATCAAGAAAATCAGTAAACAAGAAAAGAGAGAAGTTACGGAAAAATTTGATGGAGTTATAAGAAAAATTATTTTTTCGCGCAATATAAATTTTCAAAATCGACCAAAACTACTGCTGTCATGAATATCGATTTTTATTCGAGACTGGATGTTGTCAAATGAGTATCAGTAAATTTTATTACTCGGAAATAAAATTACAGAAGTATTAGCATCTTTATTATTCGTCTGAATTGATTAAATGCAAATAAAAGGTGATGATTTTGCTCAAAATATGATCAGTTTAAAAACCTTAACTATATAAGGAGATCTTGCTATTCACAAGTAACATCGAACATACCAATGTATTAGAGAATGATGTAGGAATTTAAGAAAAGAACCCGTATCCGCTTTGTTGTAAGGTATAGAGAAAAGGCTAGTGCTGACAGAATAACCACCAAGTAGGCAAAGTAATTTCAAGCTTTGATGCAAATACGAGAAGCAGGCCTGAGTAATTTTTCTAATCGCGATAAGACTGGATGTTTCCGAAAAAAGATGCCTGAGACAACCACCGGTGCTGAAGATGTAAGAGCAACACCAGGGCAAAAACCAATGGAAGACAAGATCAGATCAAGTTTACTTCTTTGTGTCAATGCCAGTGGCGATCTAAAGATAAAACTTTTGTATGTTTACCAGTATAAAAGCCGTCAAATCTTTAAAAGAACAGATTTTACAGAAATAAATGACGTATTTTATACAGAATATAAACAAAGAGCATGAACACTAGGCTATATATATCTCAGTAACATTTAGTGAAATGACAACGGAGATTTTTACTTAAAAACCCGCAGCTCTGGGGTAAATGTGGTTATTAAGTAACATAAAATCAGGATATCGTGTGTTGAGTAGATATTTTTAATGATAATGTCATTAATCACATTAGGGAAGTGTCTACCGACTCAACCTACTCTGGAAAAGGACGTACTCAAACATTTTTCGTTTAGAAAAAGAGAATCATCACAGAAAACACCTTTTATGGAATTACTACTTTAAAAAATCTCATAAATTAAAATGATCACGTTTTTGTATACAATCGCATTTATTCAAAATTTTCTGGTCAGATGGCGGATTAATTAGCGGAACATCAGATGTATTGGAGAACAGGGTTTTGAGATACAAACTTTGGACTAGAACGATTTAAATTCGTAAGCCTATGTGCCACTGTAGCACTGCTCAACCTGCATTCGCATATCTCTCAAACAATTCTTTTAAACTCAAAAAACATCCCACGCAACGTCAGAATGTCGTATGCCTGTCTAATTTTCTTTTCTTCCCTTAATCCGAATATCAAGAATTGACTTTGAACTGCTTGTATTCCAAGAGATGAACGTCTCCTACTGCGACTTACTCCCTTAATTCCACTGCGACGAGAAGACCAGAATTTTGCTTCGAACGAAATTTTGACGAATGTTCAAGACTTACGATATTAAAAATACATAACCAAAAATTTGTGAAAGTCACGTTTCGCCGCTACTACTTCGCCGCAAGGTACTTTTCAACGACGCCGTATTTCTGTCACGAATTTGAAAGGAATTAAAAGACTGTTTGGAAATGTAAAAATATAGTGTTCCACTTCCGTTCAGCAAATTGGTGAACATTTTCATACAAATGGAAAACTAAACAACGCATGCCTGTACTTTGCTTCATAAATCTATTTTCTTTGACATTCTCATATAGATTTCTTATTATAGGTAATTAAAAAAATACTCGAAACATATTCTTTTCGTTACTTTCAGAAGTGTTTCTGTTTGATGCCACACTATCATAGGATATGACTAAAATATCGACGTTTAAGAATCAAACTTATATTATACCTGATCTGTTTATTCATTTCTATCTGTGTTTTCGGGTTTTTTCGCTTTTCTTCTTATGTGAGCCTTTTCCTGCACCGTGGGCGTTTCTTTATAAGCCTTCACCCGAGGAATTTTTTTCTTCATCACATACTTTCATTCGTTTTCTGCAGTGGTTTCTAGAATAATATTTAGTATCCGTTTTTCTTTAGCTTTATTCTGAGCAAGTCTTCAGAGACTAGATAAGGCCAACATTAGCCTAACTTCACCGAATGAAGTGTTTTATAATAATGATAATGATAATAAAATAAATGAAGGCTACAATTTTGTCGATCCTACCCTGAAAGAGAAGTAAATATCACTCAATTCTTCACTGCATGTGTAAGCAAGGTTCAGTCGTAGACGAGTTAAAAGTCGCACAACTTTGAAAACCGTATTCGTTACACAGCCACTTGGACATTACACCGTGTTTTCCAATCTGTTTTCGGAGAGTGCGCTCGGAAGAGCGGAAGCGATATCTCGCAGACGGCGAACGATCGATCGATCTCGTGCACTTATCCAAACGGAAGAGGACTTTAAATAGGCCTTCCTTTCGAACCTTTTCTTTAATTGGGAGACAGCAGTCACCACTGCACGACTTAAGTACACAGGAACGTGTTCCGATAGCCAACTGCTCTAGCACATGCACCTGAGACCCAATCTACGCTAAGTCCATGTACAATTTGAGTTTCATCTCTAAACAGGTGCGGACTTTTAAAATAGATGGAGGAAAATAGCCGGCGTTGGCTGGGTGAACTATAACTTTCGCATGTAAAACGTCATGCAAATAAAAAGTAGTAGTAAGATAGTACAAATTCTCAAATTAACGGCATAGTTGCATGTGTATTACTTTTCTCAAAGGGTGAAGATATCCTCCTGTGCAGTTTGAGTGCATTTCATGATGAAATCTTCGAAAACCAATGAGAAAATGTAGCCCATTCACGCAGAGTGCTCATAAATTTACTGAATGGATTATTAGGGCAAATTGTCTACTACAAATGGAGCTTATTCAGAGTAAGATATAATTCTTAACAAGCTGACGTCTTCAGGGAGATGTCAAGTAACAAAAATAGTCGACGAAAGTGGTTGAATAAAAGTCTGCTGTAGAAATTTTTAGGTAATCTTTCTTTCAGTATGTGTTGAGTTCCACAAAGTCACGATCGGACATGTGAATTTCAAGACACATTCATTTATTTGTTTAAAAGCTTCGAATATACTGATGACCACCATTTTTGAGTGGATTCCAAACAATAAAAATTGCAAATTAACAGCAACATACAGAAATGCATGCATATGTAATAAATCAACATAACTTACGCATATTTGCAAAATAAAACTTAAGCACAAATTTATTTATAAATAATTAATTTTAATACATATTTAGGAGCAATACATTTGTTAATACTTATAAAGAAGTACTAAAAAGTTATCGATTTATATATTCCTTTTTAGGAATGCGTCATAAGTCTGAAAGGAAAGTAACTGCCACAAAATCGCTTGAATTCACTGTTATTTGGGACTGTGCCATATGCGGTGGAGTTGATTTGAGGGACTTTTGGATCACGCAGAGCATTGCTATCGAGTGGTCTTGAATCGATTAATTCTTTGAGAGAGGCGAGAAACTCGACGTAAAGCTTTACATTGACGTCGGTCGTTAAGAAAGCGAAATTTAAAAGAAAGAAAATTCCATATATATCTCACAGAAACATCATTTTTTGTGAACCCTAAATATTGGACACCGTTTAATGCTGACGAATCAAAGATTCTCTCGGACGCCATTAATTTTAACCCTATGTGATGCTATTAAACCAAAGACTTTTACGGAAACCTTTACTTTCAATTCTTTCCGTTATTTGCTACACTGACTCCAAAGAGAGGAAACTCCAATTACAAAAAGAAAGGAGAATCCAGACGATCACTCGAGCACTAACACACACTCAAATGTGAGTTGAATATTGTTATTACAGAAGTACCCCATTAATTACGATTTATAAAATATCCATTTTCTAAAATCCTAAATATGGAACACAAATTTCATATTTTAGAAGTAATTTCCTTTGTTTCATGCATTGATTGCCAACATTTTTTTTAGCAGCCGCTCACTGTTGAACTCTTATTAACTGAGTAATTTCCCTACCGGTCACCGATGATCTATTGTAATTGACTAATTTAGCATAGATGGAACTAATTACGGATAAAAGGACCCAATAAAAATAGATAAATAAAAACAATAATGCATAATTTCACAATACATCTACGTAATACTAACTAACATGGTTACGTGGTATCATATTAAACAGGGAGAATGTTAGCGACCAATAGTGTAAACTAAATAAATAATAAGTTTTGCCTTTTCTGTGAATACTAACGAAAAAGCAAAACGTAACCCTGTGAGAGATGATGTTCTACCAAATTTAGATCATATTTTAGGATAGTAGGCTGAAGTTAAATACATTGAGCTCCAAATTATCCGTGGGCATATTCTCCGTGAATGATTTTATACTCTTCATGGATATTTGTTGCGGTATTTTTAGCAACTCAAACCTAAAGAACACAAATATTTTTGCGTTCTAACACAAGCAGGACATGCTAAGACCTTTCTTATTCAGCAGGTTCAATACAACTACAATAACATAGTCGTTGATAAAAAACATCAGCGGTCGGGTGAAGAAACTCCTCATAAGTAATATAGAGATTTGATATTCGCCTGGTGGATAGTTTGTGTGAATTTTTCTCGGGTTAACACCCAAGTAAATTCAGGATATTTCGCCAACGGTTCAATGGTTAACTCTGCCATGAGGTGCTAATCCGAGAAAAGAATCCTCATAAGTCCTTTAAACTATCGAAAATAACGGAATATGTGCGCCTAAAATAATTATTTATTTACCTATATTATGAACATTATGAAAAATAAAAGTGTAAGTTTGGATTAGCCGTGTTTTCTGGTCATCCGAGCATCTTTAACCCACCATTAGCAAGAATAATCGACAAAAGTATTTAATTGAATTTTCTCTTGAAGATGCGAAGAACACCTAATCAACCAACTTACTGATTTTCTTTCGACCGATGCGTAAAATTGGAGAATAATTAGCCCCTGAATCTTATACAACCATACATGCAAAAGAACACTGCGGTTGCATAACATTGAAGGGTGTTTTCAGAGTTAACTATTGGATTCCTAAAACAGCTTGCTCACTTCCTTTGGAAGGGAGAATTCGTTTTTACGGTCACGAACAGGCGGTTGACAATTCGTACATTCATGATACAATGCCTTTGGAAATTTGGAAAGAGACACCATTATAAATTCATATTTAATGGAAAGTGATAATTGCTACATGTGTAGAATGGTCAGACGTGCCAATGATAGGGTATAATACCCCATTTAGCATAGATATTAGCCATAGAATTAATAATGAATCTCATTTGTAAAATTTAAAATACGACATGGAGAAGCAGTTTGGTATCATGGGGTAAATTATTGTGGAATTCGGAAAACAACTTTGTGTCTTGTTAAAATAGATTATTCCACGCAATGAAAGAAAGTATATAGTAGAGTATATATTATCCGAGTACTAAGGTTCCTTATCATCCGAGGCACATATATGTGCGCTTTGCCTTTTTCAACTTCAAACGTATGGTCCGGCACACCTTGTTACGGCAAATGTCTTTTGCTGTAACCACACCATGCTAATTCAACACAGACAAGCAAATGTCGGCATAACTATCTGGAGATCATCGGAGAAAGTAATGACAACATTATTTGGACTATTAACGTATAAATTATGAGGGAAAAGAGAAATATTTTATTCAAATATTTCTAATTCTAACATTTTCACATAAAAGTGATGTTTTAATTGTATACTAACGTCGCACTGCGGCAAATCATGGAAGTAACTTATTTCATAATTTACGGATGCAAGGCGACCCTTCCGTATCAATCGAGTTTTGGACTATCCGAAGTTGCCTCGGTGTACATTGTCGGATAATTGAGGCTCTAGATGCAATTACTATTCTATAATAAAATAACGAATTCCAAAAAACCTAATCATGGATTCTTAATTAACCTCGGCAATTTTTTACTGCGAAACCTCAGAATCTACAAATGAATCCCCAAAGCAAAGTTTTAATCCGATCGCCCTTTTCGGTCATCGCAATTCGCTCGATTTTGGGTACCGAAGTTTAAGTATTTGATGGGATAGCGTTTGGGAAGAAGTAAATGAAATGGGCTGAATGGAAAGACAAAATATCCACAAGAGAAAGGCAGAAGGCAAAGAGAAGAGGAGAATGAAAATGAAAAGAGACCAAATAAGGAAGAGAAGTTCTTCTTTAAGAGTTTCGATCGGGTGCCATCTTGCTGCACCACACGCATCCACACATTCCGTTCCGTTTCCATGGAATTCCTTTAATTGTTACGTCGTTGAAGGAAAGAAACGAAGACAAATTATTAAGCGCTTAAGACGTCTCGCCATTATCTCATCTCTCTTACAGATAGCGTTTCACGCCACGTTTTCGCCCTTTCGGATCAAACCTTAAATTTTACGTTTCCGATCGCTTTATTTCTCTTCAACACGCTTCCCTTCGCTTAGCATCAAAAATCTCCCTTTCAAAGAGAATTCCTCTTTACTATACGTAGCAGATTTTTTAAACCGTAATAATTCGCGTCGTGCAGACATTTGCCGAAATACGTAAGAAATAAAAGAGTTTGAGATACACCAAGAGAAAGGCGGCCAAGTTATCAATCATAGTGGGATAAATGGGGTCTAAATGTAACAAGGGGACCAAAGTTTCTTCTTGAGCCGAGTTCTTCTCTGGGATGGAAGGTGTACTGATAAGGATAGGAGAATGGTGTTTGAAAACAAAAGAAGCTTTGTTTAAGCAAAGGGAACCAGAACTTCTAGCCTTTATTAATTTACCGTTCTGGTTTTCGCTACGTCAAATTTCAGTTTTGCGATCCGGAACCGATAGTTGGAACGTGAAAATGAAAGCTGGTACCGGTTCATGTACAAGGATTTTAATTTTTCGGTTCTGATTTCAATCCGGCTAAGATTAGATTTTTGTTTCGGTTTCCGGTTTGGTTCCGGTACGATACCGAAAGCGGATGTAATTGAATAGCTAAGGGTCTTGATAATGGGATAAGGAAAAATTACTGAAGCCCTTGGGGTGGAGTGTTTTGTCAAATGGATGTGAAACGTGGACCATGTAATGGATATGAAACGTGGATCATAAGAAAAAATTCCATTAAAATGTTTTGAACTTTTAAGATAGGGGTGTCCTAGAATAGGAGAAGGGTTGGGTTGAGAGTTAAACAAACGAGGAAATGTTGGAGGTGATCGCAAAAGAGACAATTTTGATTGGAGTAATAAAGCGACAGCAGAGAGAATGTGTCCCATATTGAGAGGAAAGGGATTTCGGATGAAAACGATTGGAGATAGGACGATAAGAGAAAGAAAGAAGGGAGGCAAAGGCAGAAATCGTTGCATGAAAAGAGGAAAGAGTGAGCTAACGAGAAGGAAAGGTATGGCGTTCTGCGGGAGATGTTGGGATTAATAAATATGGTAAGGTAGAGTACTTATGTATGTACCTTAATTTATCTGGTACCAATGATTATTTCCTTTAATACTTGCGTTAATGCACAGTCACTAATTCATCCATATGCAATTTCCTTCGGATAATTTAGATGGTCAGCAAGAGAGCAAAGAGGGTTTTTTCTATTTTTATTAGCGAATTTAACGGGAAGAACCCCAAGCTCATTTTCGGAGGATTTCCTCGTCCTTATCCGCGTCGTTTCTTCTTTTATGGCTGTTGGTAATCGATACTGAAATGGTGATTAATGATGTGCAAAATATTTTCTTTTCTTCATCTTTGAGCACCGTATTCAAGTACATATTTCGTCAATATTTCGAGAAACTTCTCATTTTTAATAAAGTACTCATCATGAGGGCCATCCATAAAACGTTGACGATGTTTTAAACGATTTACATTTAATTTCGGTCGCAAGAAATTTTAATCTATAGTTTTAATATACTAAGTTGAAAATATTTGTCGTATTTGGTGAAGGATATATTTCCATCTTTATTCCTCCTGACGGGTCTACCCAGACTCAGGAGGCCTAGAGGGTTTCTATTATTGTAATAGGTTTTCTTTAATTATGTTAAATAAACTTGATTCTTTAATTATTTAAAAAAATATTCAGATTAATCTTTCTGCTTCTAGATTAATTGACATCAGGAAAAAGAATAACAGAAGACTTTCTGGAAATGATATTCCAAATCTAGAAAAAGAGAAACTATGATTCGACGGAAGAAATGCATTCAGAAGCTGGAAAGTTTATAGATGAAGTAGACAATTCACTGCAAAAGGGGGACTTTTAACGAGATAGCTATATATACATATTGATGCACATGATTTGATGCGTATTAATTGTAATAATACTAGTATTCGTTGATAATAGTTCGTAATTATTATTTCTGAAAAAAGTGGTAGCGAGCAAGAGCTAGATGGCAAAATCTTCACGCTACATACAAACACACGTTTTCCTTACAAAGGATTTTAGCTATTCACCATATGTCACATCATGCATTATCAAATTGAATATTATATTGTACGTATGAACAGCCAATAAGAAGAGAACATCGCAGATGATCGGGCAAACTGAGGAGGTATTAAATGTAATTCCGAACTGATGGGAACTATGCCGATTTGAAAAAGATATATGTGATTGAAGTGGATATTATAAGCAAAAGACATCACATAATAGATTAGCTTTCAAAAGATTGTATTAATGGAGTCAATAAATGGACGTAGAGTAGGTAAATTCGCCTTAGCTTGTAATCACCTTACTACAGGCAGTGAAACAACGGTGGTGTTAGATGGTAGTCTCTAAAATCTAACTGACCTCATTCTTATTCCTTTTCATTTGTCAAGCACTATTACCTTCGTCATAATCTTAAAAAAGTCAAAATTTGCTAATCAGGGTCATAGGAAATCGTGTTCATCATAAAAATGGAATTTTAACGAAAACAATACACGACAAAATACGAAAATATACGACGAATATTGAGGAATTCATGAAAGAATGAGAACGAATAAAGCGAGCAAATTTCATTTGAGACATTTGCGGAAGCTTTAAAAAATCACCTTCGTTCATAACGGTCGATACATAAATAAACGGAACAAATAAACACTATGGTCGGACTATCCGTATCCGTTGTAATTTGTAAAAGGCGGAAAATGAACGAACTGATAAAACGAAAATTTTAAAAAGAAATTCGTGGGTGTTCGGAATTTTACCTTGATTCCACTTCTTCACCTGATTTAGGACTCATTCCTTTCGAAGATATTTTACTTCTGAATATCTCGACATCTATATATACGCCCTGTCAATTGCCTTCCTGCATAAAGAAGAGAATTACTTCTTTACGATTCAATACAATTTCTCAAGTAAAGTGGGTAACGCGTTCGACTTTGAAGAAATGGTCTTGGGTTCGATTCCCTGTAGAAGTCTATACGTGCAAAATAACCTAAGGTTAGACTTATGTGAAATAACGTTTAACAGTACTACAGTTAATATTTCTCCTTCATTTCTTACATTAAATTCAAGAAATTGCACTACGCGTATTTCTTCGCTTATAAAGTAAATTGTAATTATTACATGGCGAATACTTCCTTCTTGAGATTTAGAATCTGAAATATTCAGAACTTTTTTAGCGAAGTAGAAATGCTTCGAGTAGAATTTTCCTGAAACGGTGTCATTCGTAACTTCACGGCAATGACGTATCGGATAAATTAACTCGTGATTTCTCGAAGATTCAAATTTCATACCCCCTTATGAACACCTGCATTCGTGACTCGAGTAGAAGTACGTGTATATCGGTTGACATTGATAGAATCTGGAAGTAGTACAGGCGAATTTAAAAGGGAGGAAATGTTAATGCTTCGGCGGCAGTAAAGGGAGCCCCGAAAATGGAATTGGGAAGGGAGGAAGTCTTTCAGATTACGACCGATCCAAAGTGAATTTAGTGCGTCGGCTGCCGTCCTAAATTTCGGGAAGAGAAAATGCTCCGGAATTTACGGTAAAACTCGGATTCAATATGCATTCCATTAACCGCTTTCACTCGAAAAGATTCAGTTACCGGATATATATATGAACCGCGTCGATTCCAAATTATACGAATCCTATGAAGATTTCCTCCGGGTAAAAAGACAAGGGACTCGCACTGAGTAAGGCCCGAGGAATATCAAGTGGAGACCCAAAGGACGGAAAATTGGAGGCACACGTGACAAGGACACCTTGTTAGATCCTTGGTGCTCCCATTCAGTTCGTTAGATTATGGTTCTTTGGACTATTTTTGCATAATTGTATGTATTTATAAATTTTATTCGCATAAGATTTTTCAAATATCTACCGAGCGAATATTTTATGAAAGTTTAAGTGATTTAGTCTCGAGCACGACACTCGATAATAGATAATTTTTATCAAACTTTATTTCTTTTGGTTCGTACCTGGATTTCATTCGAACATTACATTTAAACTAATTTAACATCAAAAGAAAGTCTGTATACCGAAAAACTTGAAATTTATTTAACTCCGAAATACTGGAAACGCACTCATAAATATACGTGAATTTACGTCGGTGTTTACTGCAATAGTTCTCCAATGTATTCGAATATTAAAAACGCGCGCGGTGGAATAACTATTTATTATAATAATATATTCAAATTATCAGCCTCGAACAATAGCTTAATCTTAATCATTTAAGCTCAACTAGAGAAATAAAACAAACTGAAGGAGTATTTTCTATTGAACGGTGAATTTCATTACTTATGCTTGTAAAGAATACTTTTATATTAAAAAAGAATTCGTACATAAATTGATAATTTTGTATTATTATTATAAGATGAACGCAGATGACCTAGTGTTAAAATCTTCGTAATATTGACTGATATTTTTGTGATCTTAAGCTACTTGCAACAAAATACGTGGATTATAATATTTATATGTACCAAGAACACATCAAGCTTGTTTCGAATAGTATCAATGAAGTTCACTGTAAACGAGGATTAAATCAATATTCAACTGGGTACCCACCAACATACCATGAATGAATTGGCAGGACAGGGTTATGGTACTTTTGTTCTTTAAAATTTCTGTATTAACATTAGTGAGTAGGTGAATTCAAACTGTTGTCAGTTACTTGAAGATATTAAAAATTTATTATTATTAAATATTATTGTTAATATTAGTTAACTCTTACGGCGAGATTGGAACAAAATTACCTCTCTTCCAGTTAACCTATTGCATGATAACAATATTGCACTAACAACGAAAAACATTTCAATACAATGAACTTAAATCTAGAAAAATAAATCAATAAATCCAAACAAATCGGCAAACATAGCTACAGGAAAATTGGTAAAAACAGTAGACACAAACTAAAGGGCAGGCTAGTCGATAAATAAATAAAACTAATGCATTAAATCTACTTATTTGTTTTATCTGATAAATGAATGCATACAAAGTAGATATTAGTGTTATCTGATACATATTTTTTCTGAAAGGGAAAATCAAACATGTCTGAATAACCAGATGACGATCGATATTTGAGAGCGAAAGACTGAATTCGAGACCCTCGTGCTTATCCCCAAGAAAAATCCTGTCAAAACCCTTAATTTTATCTTTCAATTAGTTAAGCATTATTAAAATATATTAATGAGAGTCAGGGTTGGCAGATGTATACCATTAGTCTGCTCCGCGGCGCCATTTTAATAATTGTTTCACTTCCGCTTTTCTTTTTTCTTCAATATTCATTTGTTTCAAACAAAGGGAAACTTAAAGATCCCAAAGGAGCGCATGAATTATTTAATACGCCCTCTGCTCTTATTTCCCCCTCGCTTATCTTTCAGAGCAAACGCTGCCTTCACCTTTATTATCTTTAAGAGTACCGATTTTTCCAGATTTAATTTTCCATTTTTCTTCTTTTCGCCCCAACTTTTAAACGGAACTCTCGATTCTTAGGCTCTCTAATATCGCTAACGCATTTTTACGTTGGGACAGTGGTTAGATGTCGGGAGAGTTCTCCACATCTTTTAGTGTTTCCATTTATGGCGCCAAAACCATGGCTTTGCCATGACATCTCTGTTTGCATCGAGATTTTCCTAAAAAATACTGCCGAATGATAAGTATAGCAGGTGGTGTAATACGCAGGCCGTTCTAACCTTCCTTCTAAAGACATTCATCGTCGCATGAGAAAGGCTTTTGCTACGCCTCTCTGCCTCGAGTGCAAAGCAATGTGTCTTTCATCTATTCAGGACTTTAATGGAATGCTTTTTATCGGTCTTCCTCTTCCTTCAAAACCATTTTCATTCCCTTTTTAAACCATATTAGTCATTCTGCACCTATTATATCCTTCTAAATAACACCACAAGCAGTTTGCATAAACTGAATGACTTTCTTATGCTTACCGGTATTATAACGTATACTTATGATGGACTTTAATTATGGTTACTTATGGGCCCGGTATTTTGGTTTGTTAAAGTGAATGTTACTGCAAAGTCCATTAAAATATAGTGGATTAGCATGGGTATTAACTATAATCTCTAATTTACTTCTAATAAACCATTATAATATAGTTAAACCAATAAAGATGGAGCCATTAAAAAGGAGCTTAGATAAAAATGCAGGGTTTATTGATATATTAAAATCTAAATTGTGTAAATATGTTATTTGAATGTAGATTCAATATAATATAAAGTGTGTAACATATAGTAGAGGTTATCTACTGTATATTGATTTAAATTTTCGATAAGTGTATACATAGACGAAGCCAAGTGGGAGGTTTTGGGGGTTCAATCCCCCCTCCTAGGAGAATAGATAGATAGACCCTTTATTGGCGAGGTTAGGTCCATATGGGCCTCTCCTCCACATAACCACGAATGATAGAGCCAACAATAGACGGAATAGAGCCAAAAATAAACGGAAGCTTGTAAGACAACGGCCTCTCGCAATTATGCCATGCAAAAATATATACCGATGGAGATTTTTAGGGTAGAAATGTTAAAATAAATCGGTTTCTATCTTCGTTATATTTTGGGAGAAAGTATTCCTGCCCCTGAATTCAGTGTTTACTGCGTGTCACTGAAAAGCTCTCATAGGCAAATCCTTGCTACGCCCCTTAGTGTATTTATGTGATTAAGCTGCCTACAGAATTATGTAAACACGGCCGAAATTCGTAAATAAATAAACAATACCAGGTTACTTTATGTACCTTAAGGTTAACATTAGTAAAGTCCACATTATGTCCACATTATAATACCGGGCCATAGATTTCTTTTTGCCCGTTCTGCTCATTATTCACTCATTACTGATTCTGTCCCAACTGTTTTTCCCTCACATTCTCCTTGCATAAATCACCCCAATCTCGGTTAGTTTACTTCGTTCCTCTCTCAATTCTTCTGACGAATTTGTATTTCAAACGCAAATGTCGCCTTCTAATAATATATAGGCTTTCGAAGGCCACTTTATTCCGCCTCTTTGCTTCTAGGGAGCCAAAATAACTTCCTCCACGCAAAATCTGCCAGACGATAAAATCTCCGACGAAAGTGCGAAATTTCGACGTTATATTGAAGATTCAATTTTCCGCACGTCATCCGCAGTCGCCAGCAATATCGAGATTGGAGTTTTATTTCCATTGGAAAATCAAGGGATTCCGGGAGAATTTTTAAGCATCGTCTTCCATGGAAATGGAAAGCTTCCCATGTAAGCGCTACTTACATACTTCTCAGCGAGTGCTCAGAATCCCGCAGACGGAATTGTGTTCGCAACTGATGTGGAAGTGGGTGGAAATTGACTGTCAAAGTTGTGTCCAAAATATCTTCCTTCGGCTGACGTATTATTTGCGAGGGAGAAATTCTATTCTCAATCTATTCTCCAGATCGTGTATTTATCGTGTGGAAAAGCAAGAACAAACCTAAAGATGCGTTGCTATTGACAGTATTCCTTATGAAATACGAATAATATATACCGACGGTTCCCGACTTACATCAACTCGCCATACGTAACCCGGGACTTGAGTCGCCAAGTGTGAGTAAAACGCTAACTCAAAGGCGAATGACGCTCTAACTACTTAACTACAGCTCGCTTCCGACTTACGTAACATTTGAGTTACGTAGTGAGTCTAGGGAACGGTTCACTCACGTAAGTCGAGACATCCTTGTATACAATACAGTCATAATTATGTTCCTGTGTTGCAATACGAAAACCTAGTAACTAAAGAGGGCGTGGCAATTATTCCGAGCATTACTGACGTTTATACTACTGATGTTACATTTTAAATGCCATGATTTTTCATTTCCTTATTATTAACGACCTACTACTATTTGCACACAACCATTTCTACTCAACAGTCATTGGAACGCTCTTCAATATCGGCAATATTTTCTGTGCAGTAAACTGTAATAGATTTTTACTTTCTCTTAGGACATAGGAAAACTACTTTTATAATTAGGGAGGCACTAATTCCAATACAGGTGTCAATTTGGCGATTCACCGTTTGCCAAAGAGCCAGGCTTTATTCTTTTTTCCATTTCATTAAAATACGTTAACGGGACCGGATTGACAATAAACCTGGTTTACTTGACGGTATAAACAAAAATATACGTTATTCTTGTAATGCTAGTTGCGGTTGAATGACATTCAATTGTCATCTATTTAACGATTTATCGGTTGCTATTTAAGTTTCTTGCTAATTACGATTGCGATTGTCATTTCATTAACTGTAACAGCGACATGTGTATATTAACCTCGCTATAGAAAAAGCGTTGTAGTAAATGTTGTAGCAACGAAAACTTTATTGATACCTACTGATAATAAAACAATGCAAAGTACTAATATTTTTCATGGCCAATTTAATGAGAAACCAAGATGATTAATCAAAGCTTTTACGACTGCGGATCCCAAACTATATTTGATGATGAAAATCAGAACATACGTTACATTTTTTTCTTGTGTTATTCCTCTTGATATCCTGCACCGTTTATTTCTAATTAAATTTTACGAAAGAACAAAGGTCTTCTAAGAAACGCAAAATCCACTCTTGCTGTATTTCTTACGAATATTATTTACATCAGATACATAAATATACACACGACAGTGAATATTAGGTATACTAGCTGAAAAGCCTGCTAACATATATTGGCGAAATAGAAGTTCAGTAACTAATAAAGTAAATAATTAAACAGAATTTAATCTTTATTCATTGGAATTGAAACTATGTATGTAACTAGGCCAAACAATGTATAAATGTATTGTCATATGTAAATGTCAAAGATTTCGTTGCATACAACATATTTAGGAAAGTAGGCGGAGCTGTTACTAAGTGGTTACTCTAGATGATAAGAGTAATTTAAAAAATGCATATGCCCGCGCCATCTCACAGTTAGTGGAGAAAGTATATGAGAGCTTGCTTGCGATCTTTCGGCATAAATCCGAATCACACACACATACACGTAGCATTTTATATTCTTATCATCCTATTGAATTATTTTCTACCTATTATCTCTACTCCGTAATTGTTTGCCTATTTGTATGACATTCGGGAATTTCAATCAGGTTAAACCTAAACAGTGAATATAAAATGTTTGTTTCACTTTATTATTTTGCGGAACTGAGAGGACTCAAAAACTGCTTTGAAACCACTTGCGGATTTTCGCTCGCCAGTGCATTGAAAGAAAGGATTTCCTCTTACTCGTCCAACTTCTATATTTAGGGGAACTAACCGTCCTCTCGGTCCTTTCCTTGGCTCTCTTCTCATATAAATGAGATCCCTTTTCCCACGGTGGCGACGCTCCAATCCTTCCTTTCTATTAGCTTTTTCACTTTATTCAAATGGCTGCAAAAACATAATATATTCTGAGAATACTTCGTTTAATCGCAGTCACCACACACATATCAATCATATCATTTAGCTCATCGCAAAAAAGTCTAAATATAGGCTTCTTTGAGATATAATAAATAGAAGCGTATGGCAGAGGGTTACTTCAGTCACATATCAAATATATCTGAAGAAGAAATCATCGCAGAAATGTATTTTGTCACTCATAGGATTTTAATGTAAACGTAATTCTTGCAAACGGCCGAGAATGTGAGGCAGAGGAAGCTACCATATCTACATTTGCTAAATAAACCATCATTTAAACAGTCCAAAGCCTGTTTGGATCCTCAGCTTTTCAGTAATTACGAGGGTCATTCAGTAAGTCCTTAGAAAGAAAGAGGAAAACAAATTATTTTGTGTAGATTTTTTTCATTTTTAACATAATCTCTTTTCAGCTCTATACAATTTTCCAAGCGTTTCTCCAACTTTTTTAAGCCGTCCAAAAAGTAGGCTTTCGGAAGGTCCTCAAAATAGGCATCTGTTTGGGCGATGACCTCCTCGTTCCTCGTGAACCGTTGTCCGCCGAGCCATTTTTCAGGTTTGGAAATAAAAAGTAGTCACTCAGGGCCAAATCCGGTGGATGTTGTAATAATTCGAACTTTAATTCCATAATTTTGGCAATCGAAACTGCGTACGTGTGCACCCGTGCATTATCTTGATGGAAGATGATCTTTTTCTTTTTCTTTTTCTTTTTCGAATGAGGACGTTTTTTCGTGATCATCTACTTGATCCAACTCAGCCTTGATCTCTTTCAGTGTTGTCTTTTAAATGTGTTTAATCACAGCTCTATACTCATATTTTCCCATTTTTATACATAAAAAAATGTTTCTTTGCTTCAATAGACAATATAAATGAAACCATGTGATGCATATAACTGAGACTTTAACAGGTATCTAATGAGTAATGATGCTTTCTAAAATCAAATCATTCATGATAATACGAGCGCCATCTCTTGCATTTTCTAAGAACTAATTGTACGGCCCTCTTATCAAGCAAAAAAAATTGATGAGGGAATGGGGCCTATCAAACTAGATGAGGGAGGAGGAAAATTTTTTGCTTTCCTCACAGGGAGGATATACTATAAGTGGATAAAGTCTATGTAAGTACAGCTAATTGATGCAATGAAAGTACTTTTGAAAAACATTTAACTAGGGGAGAACAAGATGAATCACTAATACCTCCGTAACTCTCATATCACATATACGTTTAAGTTGAAAATATCTACTATTTTGAAACATTTAAGCGCTTTTTATTTTCACCTTGTCAAAGTTATTAATGCCGTTAATAGTTCCAAAAGCCGCTTATTGGGAGTACAACGGCCGGCCCGAAAACACAAATTTGGGGACAAAAATTCCATTGGAGAGACATATCCTTACTCTCTTTCATAGACAAAATCAGGAATTATTTCAAAGTAGGGGAAAGTATGACATACTTAAGGATATAAATTAAAGATAACGGTCTAAACCGAAGTAAAAGGAGGATATAAAAATTAATCTTACGTCTTGGAATCATCAACCATCAACCAGGATTATATATTTTTTCAATTCTGCATATTTGACGTAACCCGGGACTTGAGTCGCCAAGTGTGAGTAAAACGCTAACTCAAAGGCGAATGACGCTCTAACTACTTAACTACAGCTCGCTTCCGACTTACGTAACATTTGAGTTACGTAGTGAGTCTAGGGAACGGTTCACTCACGTAAGTCGAGACATCCTTGTATACAATACAGTCATAATTATGTTCCTGTGTTGCAATACGAAAACCTAGTAACTAAAGAGGGCGTGGCAATTATTCCGAGCATTACTGACGTTTATACTACTGATGTTACATTTTAAATGCTATGATTTTTCATTTCCTTATTATTAACGACCTACTACTATTTGCACACAACCATTTCTACTCAACAGTCATCGGAACGCTCTTCAATATCGGCAATATTTTCTGTGCAGTAAACTGTAATAGATTTTTACTTTCTCTTAGGACATAGGAAAACTACTTTTATAATTAGGGAGGCACTAATTCCAATACAGGTGTCAATTTGGCGATTCACCGTTTGCCAAAGAGCCAGGCTTTATTCTTTTTTCCATTTCATTAAAATACGTTAACGGGACCGGATTGACAATAAACCTGGTTTACTTGACGGTATAAACAAAAATATACGTTATTCTTGTAATGCTAGTTGCGGTTGAATGACATTCAATTGTCATCTATTTAACGATTTATCGGTTGCTATTTAAGTTTCTTGCTAATTACGATTGCGATTGTCATTTCATTAACTGTAACAGCGACATGTGTATATTAACCTCGCTATAGAAAAAGCGTTGTAGTAAATGTTGTAGCAACGAAAACTTTATTGATACCTACTGATAATAAAACAATGCAAAGTACTAATNAAATAAAAAAATAACAATAAAAGGAAAAGAGAGGGGAAAAGAATGCGTGGAAAAGTTTCCACTCCACACTTTATACTGATGTGCTATGCTTTTGGTGTAATACCAGTTGATAATAGAATAATAGGAACTATTTTCTCCGATTCTCGATACCACGTTTTCCACTTTTAGATAATCGTTATTATTATTACAATCGTCATCATTATAATTATGTCAATTCAGTAGCTTTCCGCATTTCTTTCCAGGACCTGTCCAGAGAGATCCTTGTTCGAATCTTCTGCCACTTTGTTTTGGAAGTGTATTTCGACTCACCGCTTCGGTGTGCACAGGGTGAGCGGCAAACAGTGCTCCTGCGGCTGCAGCGAAGCGTGGTTCGAGTCCCGCGATGCACAAGCAGAGGCGGGTGAAGAGCAAAGACGCAGCCAAGTGGAGAGCCACGTTGCAGCAGTGGAACCAAAAGGGCTGAAGGCCGAACGCCCAGTGGTTGGCCCTGCAAACAAGGAAAAGGCGTAAAATAAATGTAGTAATTTATTCTATGGGACCACTTACGAATTCCGTCAGTAGAATTGTATGATTGAGCCACTTGTATAAGCTCTATCGAGGAGGACAATTCTTTGATCGTAAAAGCAGCTTCTAAAATCATCATCAAATACTAAAGGCAATGCTTTTCCGTAGTAGTCACGTTTCCCTACCCATTACTGCTCCCTTCAGGCTAGCATATGGTGTCAAATTCACCTCATTCTGTATGTCCTTGAAGAAAGAATCTCCGGGACGTCCTTTTGCTTTATTTTCTACAACTTTTTCTCCAGACATGTTTGATAGGTACTGATTATGCCTCAGTACATGCCCAATCGATTTAGTCCTTTTTCCTATTGTATTTAAAATCGATCTATTTTCTTGCACTTCCTCTAAAACTCTTTCATTACTTTACCTTTCGACCCAGGTTGTTTTCGTCACTTCCCTCCAAATCCACATTTCCATCCAAGTTTCATACCCGTACAACAACACACTCCAAATAAACGTGTTGATGAACTTCTTCTCGATCTCTATGCTTATACAATTATTAAGTAATCGTAGCTTCTAAAATTCCATTCTCAAATTTAGCAGAATTTGTCTTTAAATCGGCTTTCATTGCTTTCCGAACCGCATATAACAGTACAAAAACCATTGAATGCTAATCTGAATTACGAAATATACCAAATGACCGAATCCACCACATTTCACAAACACATATTAAAATAACACAATACATTACAGAAAGAAATGGAAAAACTAAAATATGCATTAAAGTACCATTCGCTGTGGTCTCACGAACAAGTTACCTAGAACCTATTAAAAACACGAATTACAATCCAACTTTGTCAATAACAATAGTCTCTGAAAATCTACCTAAGAACCCCATAGGCACCGTTCCTTCCTTACGAAAGTCGAAAGTCAGTTATAATACAAAATAATTTGTAAAGGTTGCAATAATGTTTACGTCGCCAAAAAAAAAAGAAAATAAAAAACAAGGATAAAAGAACACATCGCACACGTTAAGAAAAAATTAGACGAAAAGTTAAATGAAATAAATCAAGCCTCACAAAGTACAATAATTCCTTTACATTTTAATTACTTAAAACAGTGAAAGTCGGTACACAATGAAGCCGAATTAGACTCATGAGAGAGTATTTTATGCAAAAACACAAACTAACAATGAATAGTGACAATGGCCCCATCCCCTCGTTCTCATTACCGTATGAAGTCACTGAAAGGCCCACTGTCCTTTTTACTTAGGGAAGGGGATGAGACATTCCGGACAAGACAAGGGGTGAAGTAGCTTGCAACTACGTTCTTCCCTGGGCAAGAATGCTAAGAGAAACAGGATTCCGCGTATGTGCAGAACAATGATCATTTGAATAATTGTCTTCATATAGTTTAGTAAGGATTAACCAAGATGAATTCAACATCTCTCATTCCTCAGCGAGTTGCATCTTATCACAACCGTGAGAAAGGCGTGAACAAAAGGTATATTTCTCTGTATCTAAAAGAAAATGGGGTCTTGTTCAGAAAGTGGAAGCCACTCGTTTTTTATGGAACCCTCTATATTTTAGTACCGCATAAGACACCTCCTGGTTTATCGGAAAGCACCTTCAAGAATCCATTGTTCAGACTTCGCAGCATCATGCGAGCTATTGTGGAAATCCATCACAAAAGCAATAAAACTACAAATGTTACTTTTTCTAGTAACTTGATTTTAAAAGTACTATTCGTAGATTTATCGTTTCTCCATCTTTTAGACCTTGGTCGTGAGAAGGAAACATTTTCGTCAATTTCTCATGTTGAACCATCTTTGCCTATAACCTACTCAATACTCAACTTTAGTTCCTAACTTAGGTGTTATTATGAATAATAATTTATCGTGAACTGAACTTACACCTTCTATGTCTAATAAGGTGAATTCTACATTATACACATTACAATCGAATAAGCATCTTTTACCAATCCACATTCGCAAAATTCTTGTCTTATCTCTTATATTTCCAATTTTTCCAATCTTACATCTCTCATGGAAACATATTTTGTGCTCCTGGGTTCGAACCCAGGCCTTTACAGAGATGGAAATAGTTTTCCTGGGGGTTTGAGCATCGTAGAAACACAATGCAGTTTGTTTCAGATCTATAAGTCAAGCCGATTCTGAGATAGATAGGGGCACGAGAAGACGGACGGACGGACAGACATTTGCTTTTTATACATATGATGATTCCTCGTGATGTCACCAAGATTCCACAAGGTGACGGCCTCCTTCGTGAACAAAATACTTCGTTATAAAACTTGAATTTCGTATACTGCCAATTTCAACTGATTAGGAAGCACACGACAGTCTCAAAATCTATTTTGCGAAACTCCAACCACATATCCTTTCTTACACATACCAAATCACGACGTGATCTTCTAAGAAATCGCAATTTTTCCAACTCATCCCTAACTGCCAGACTCATTTCTCCGCCCTTGATAACAAAGCCGTGAAATGTATAGAATGCTTTTACCATGAATTAATTGGACAAAGTGTTGATTATTTGGAACTTCTCTGAGTAACTGAGTGATTTATTTACTAATTTGAATTCATTTAATTGAACTCATCAATTGAATTATCTAAAAAAAAAATATAATTTAGTTCGTCACGATTACATATAGGTACTCAGAACAAGATCTGTATATATCGTAATTGGTAACATGCCAAAACATGGGTTATTACAAATTAAACAAAATGAGAAGAGAAAAAAGAACTCATACACAAAGTCACTCATCTTCTTCTTGTAAATATTGGAGTATTAAAGAAGATTCTGGCTAAGTGCATAACATAAATTACATTACATTAAATCACATATACTAGGGTCACTCAAACTGTTTTCATAAGAAATTATAACACGGAAGTTAGAAAGAAAATTGACATTGTTAAAATTTTCAAACAAATGCATCACTAAAATCGATATGATCAGGCGTTACTTGGTGGAAAGCCATACTAAATGAAATTAAAATCCTTCGTAATTTTTCATTTAAATGCATCACTACTATCTTGTTAAAACATCACTATATCTATCAGAATATGTCGTTATCCGATAGATATTCATCCACAAAATAGTAACACATTTAATGGCATTTTTTTTAAACAATCATGAAATCTTTGTACATGGTCACTGTATTTTTGCAGAAAAGTTTTATGGTTTTTATTATACTCATTCAATTTTATGTCCATGTAATATGGAGTTCTTTCAAACATACTTAGACGTTGTATGGGATACAATAAGTCTTTATTTCTCTTGGTATTATAGCTGTGCTTTAAATTGCTGTTTTTAAATAAATCAGAACCGCGAAACGCCGTGGATATCCCAAAACAATATCAACTACAAATAGTAGAATATTAACTTGGAGATTAGGTTTCCAAAAAGCAAAAAGAAACGGTTTAAGAGCAAAAGTTAAACACCGAGATACGAAAGTAAGCAACAAATGTCCATCAAAACACAGCCGCGGAAGCAAGTGGTGACCGCTCCCTGAATAAGACACGGAAAAGAAATATTCCGTTAATTAGCATACGGCGGCAGGGATAACATTTAAATAGTGGGCTACACATGACTGTTCCAACAAACGGAGTACTACGTAGCAGTTCCCGACGCCGGGTTTGTGAGAATGGGTGAAGATATTCAACAATAGATGCAGCCATTTTTCTCTGGGACATTGCTGAAATTTAAGCGGCAAAACTCAGAAAGCAGCGATTGGCAATTAAACTCAAAAAGTCAGCGACAATGCTTGGCTCTCTGAAGCAGGAACCAATCGTTAGCAATCGGATCGCGGGAGATAAGGGGATATAATTCTCTCCTCCATCCGCCATTTATTAGCCAAATAAGAAGCAACGAAAAGCAAAACAGAAGCATCACTCATTCTCCCGCAACACGGAGAGTGTCGGACGAGCTTTCAGATCGATACAGCTAACTGCAGCCTCTAAAACTCCCTTCTTTTTTCGTGACGTCATCCCTTCCGCACTTCCAATGCATCGGCCCGCTCTCTCTATTGTTGCCTTATCACTAACAAGTGACGCAACAACCAAGCGAGTGTAATGTTTAATCCGGAACTGGCGAACGATCCGGTGGCGGCGTTCTTTTTACATCTCAATTTCCTTTTCGCTTTGGTTTTACATTCTTTTGAAAAACGCACCCATGCACCGAAGCGCGGCTTGTTCCGCCGCGACTGACATGCACCGCCTCCTGCCCTTTGCGATCGCCGCTAAATAACTCCTCAAAAAAAATGATTGGCTTGTCATTAAAAAATCGCGATCAAATAAAGTTAACGGGGACAATCGATATCAGCGAAACACTCTTAAATGGAAAGGCCCGCTTAAATGTACTTTACGTCACTTTTCAGTGGTCGTACTCGATACAGTGATGGGGTTAATTGTAGTTAAGATACGCGTCAGGAGATTTAATGGAATCAATAAACAGAGCCATTAATTCTGAAAGTTTCCCGAAAGTCACGTAGGTTTAGTTTTGAAACTTTGAATGCCTTGAGTTAAAAACGTCAAAAATATTAACATGGTGTTCAACGGACTTTTTCAAACACTCTATCGCTAGATACATTTTTGTTTACTGTTACGCAGCGTTTTGTTTGGATTGTAAAATGATTTTAGAAATATAAGCTCTCGAAGACCATTTTCAAAATTAACCGATATATATAAATTAACTTTTGATAGTGAAAATTGATATTTTCATTATTATTACATTACATATAGTTCATTTTGAAAGATACAGTTCATAAAGAGAAAGTAGGTAAGTATCTTAACGTAAGATTTCGGTAGGATGAAGTCTACATTCACTTCGTTTACCCATTATAATTCTTCCCCAGAAAACAAGAGCATTTCTGACGACTGATTTTACGACAATCAGAATCGCTACCTTGCAGATGCCAATAAGCAAATGGCTTACAATAAAAGAACCAACTTCTACCAACCAATATTGGAAATTCGACAGCGAAAATTTATATTAAGAACGCAAGAATGATAAGCGGACTTGCAACTGGCCAATTTAATCAAAGAGCACCTACTTCTTCACTGCCACCACTTCTTCGGGGACTACTTTTGGAGGTACTGAAATGGACGCAGCTAGAGAAAGTCCGATTTGGCTCATCCTATTATTATGAAGGAACATCCATAACATTTTTTTGGGATTTAAGTCATCTAAGGTCATTTTCGAAAAATAGATTATCAGTAGCACTTTGAAATTGTTACTTGCAATTAGCTATTCTTTGGAAATATTTTATCTCATTTCTTGAACTATTTAAAAGTATTTCATATAGAAAGAATATTAAAAATATGAGTTTGAAGATTCACTGATAGTCAAATGACTAGCAGGTACTGAATATTTTGGCTGTTTGTTCGTAGAATTATTAGCCCAACGAATGCTTGGATCTTCCAGCATCACCAATGAGAAGTTTCTGAGAGGGAATGATACATAATGGGCAGGATAAGAACAAGTTTGCGTTATTTGTTTACTAATAATCTTGCGAATAAAACTTTTCAGATTATTTAATAATGCGTGACCAAGATCATTCATACCTCAGTAGTTACAAAACAGGGAATGTGCCCGAGGCTGAAGGCCAACCGAGGTGATAGTTCTCAAGTTCTTGGGGTCTACGATGTATCTTAATCTTCCTTGGTAATGGAACAGCGATGTTCAACCCCGGCATTCAAATTATTCCGCTGCCTAGTAGGTAGTCCTTTTATGAAAATTTCATACACTATCCTATGCTGCCCCAAATAACTGAAGCGAGGAAAAAGAAAATAGCCTCAATCTACCATTGAATGTGTTTCACTGGTCGTAGGGCCACCAAAATGCTCCCCAAAACACACCTAAGACAGAAAAGTATAACCCAATGATATTTTCCTCGCGTATCCTTGATATTATGTAACCCGCATTCATATAACTTTTTTATGCACTCCACTGCATTGTATAGTGGTATTTTAGAGGTGCTTCTAGAGCTGGGGTCATTTCGCAAATATGGGTTCCTACCGGGAATCGAACCCGGGACCGCTTTCTTCATCGGGAAACGCGCTACCCACTTGGCTATGCGTGAGCCCTGCAATATTGGGGTTACATATATATTAGGGTTACTGGAAATACAACATGGCAATTAGAAATGACAAATTCACACGCTTTCGGTGAGACGCGACATTTTGCTAAACTCAATATGCTTTTTTTGTGAGATCTCTTTACTTCCTACGCTCACACACAACCACATTAGAGTTAATAATAAAAGGATTTTCAATGTTACGAACGTTGTTTGCGGCTGGATACATAATTTGGTCTGCTGGAGACATTGGAAAACTTCATTTTAGAACTTCTAAGTCGAGATTATTTTAGTCAGCAGCCATTATAGAATGCAAATAACGTCATTTAGCCTAGCAA
The DNA here is from genome assembly GCA_000376725.2 of Ladona fulva. NCBI lineage: Eukaryota > Metazoa > Arthropoda > Insecta > Odonata > Libellulidae > Ladona > Ladona fulva. The sequence goes on from KZ308244.1 coordinate 873,068, forward strand.
CACACCTAATATCGCCAACGCCTGCTCAGTTTCGTTGGGAAAATTGGACCAAGCAAAAATATAGGAATCAAAAGATAAATGGATGGGATCAGTGGACGCGTTAAGAGGATTGACTTTCCGTGGCTTCCCTCCCTTTCACCTCGGCTTCCGTGGGCCTTTGTTTGATGGGTCTCTCAGCCGATTATGGGTCATCAGAGGGCTTCTTTTTCCCTTTTGGGCAGATCAAGGTCACCCGAGTGACCCCTCGGGGTTAATGCAACGATGTGCCAAAGACGCCGTTCTCCTCTTGACTCCCCAAATGGTCCTAAAAGGACAGACTAATTCTGAAGCAGAATGTCTGCGGACCTCCCGGTTGCGACAATCGCATCTTCCCGAAAGCTTATAACGGCTGGGGTCAGTTCAACTACGTGGCAGCCACTATGCAATCGCTGCTTTAACTGTCAACTTTTTCTAATAAAATTCAGGTGATAATAGCGACGAAAGCTGTTGCGGTACTGGTTGTGGACCGAACAAAATGGTTGTTAATCGATATTTAGAAATCCTACGCGCAACAATATTAACGGTTGTGTCGGTAAATTAGGAAGCTCAAATAATTTAGTTTCTCTTAATTTTCAGGTATTCTTTTAAATTTCCTTTAACTGTGATATGACTATATTTTCACTGTTTAACTTTCTATTTTGATTCAACAATTTCAAGGCCAATTACTACTAAACAAGTGTAAATGATGGCAGTATCGTCATCCTAAGACGTAACATTATAATGTACGACAGGTCTTTAAAGATTCAATACCGACTGCTACCTCACAAATTTTGCTACTGTAATTAAACCTAGGTTTTAAAGTGGTAGGTAGTGCTCTATGTCCCATAAGTAATACTAAAAAGTATTGAAGCTGAACATAGAGTACTAAGGAAAAGAAATTACAGATTTTATTCGCGCCATATCAAGCCATTTCTCGCATAGATAAAAAAACAGACTAACGGGATGGGGTCCCACAAATGGGTATTGGAGAGGCTGTGAAAGAAAGGGAGAATGTGAGAGAAAATGGAAATTGGTCCAACAATAAATGGAATGAGAAAGGGAGAAGGAACTGAAACTTGAGGAAAGAGGAGAACGGAAGAAACGGACGTGAATAGAAGAAGAGTATCAAGAGAAGAAATGCTTTGGAACGAACGTGGGGTATGGACGTAGAATATCGGAAATTGTGCTTACTGTAAATAAAAATTTCCCACCTTAATATAGGGAAGTAAAAATCACAGACATTGGCGATTTTTTGTGGAAGTACTCCATGTTGAAGGAAAAGAAATTTTATACTTTTTCCACAGGATTTTAAGGCAGACAGTACCAGGTTAAAGCGAATTATCTGATTTCATCGAATCATGATCAGCCAATCAACTAATGATGACGATTATAAGCTGAAACCTGGTCATTTGTGTATTAAAATCCTGAGGAAAATGTACAAAATCTCTTTTCCATCAGAACAGAGAGCAAATAAGAATTAACTTAAGGAGGATTAGGTAATGAAAACATTTTAGTGAATAAAAAGCTCTCTGAGGTGTATTACGTTGGTTGGGATATTCTTAGAAGGCGAACGGAAGAAGAATATGGTGTAGTGGAAAATAAGAATGATTACAAATGGAATGGAAGAACGGAAAATGAGTCTGTAAGGTCTTTATTAGGGCGAAATTGAGATAAATAGTTTCGTCTTTCATCTAAACTGTCGTCAGAGGTATAAATAACAACAAATTTGTAGATAGAAAGAGGTAACAAACTTTAAGAAGGATTTATAAATTTAAATTGCTCAAGTAATACCTTAGGAAAAAAATTATCCAAAGCATGAAGACTCCGACAAAGAAGTGGAGTGTGGATAACCTGCGGATACCTGCTGTTAGAGCAGGCTAAAAGATTCGTAGGGAACTGCGTATATCGAAATCACTTGAGCAGTACGGCAACAATATTAACTAGAACTAATAAAAATGACAAATAAATTATCATTTTAAACAAAATATTGTTTGAAAATTTGAGTAAGAATGCTCTTCGAAGAATAAAATCTGATAAAGTGGAATAATAAGGTGCTGAAGAGGAAAGGTTTTTGTAGCTTAAAGGATACAAGAAGCGAACAAAAGATAGGGCAGAAAGTAACGCTGAAGAATATTCTGGAAACGAGGGAAATAACGTGCATATCCAAAAGAAAATGTGAGTATATCATACGAATAATAAAAAGGTGCAAATAGTTCTGATACAAAATGTGATCTTGGTAAATGTAACTGAAATGTTCAAGGAGCGAAGAAACCTTATTTTCCATTCTATCCTCAATAAAGCCTCTAGTATAAGGCACGTCTGGGAATTGAAATAATATTGGATACGCAGAGAAAAGCAGCTGCTGAGGTAACTTTCAAGATGTAGACGCTTCATCGCTGCTTTGGCTATTGCACCCTACACCGAATCCAAAGTATTTATGGTCTCTCGGAGTTCGCCCGGTCCCGGGTTCGATTCCTGGTGGGAGCCATCAAAATCAAATCAATGAAAAAATCAAAAGCAATGAAATCAAATCAACTGTCGAAGCACTTTTAATAATACTATTACTCTTTTTTCTTTAATCTCTTCATCTAAAATAAAAAATCTAAGCCACGCGTTTTTCATCGGTTTAATACTACTACCTAAGCCTTCATATTACCTTATGCTTTTTCTCGCTCATTAAAATATCAGCCGCAGATGCTGGGCCACCCTGGAGCAACAACGGCTTGCCTATCGACTGACGAGTTTGCATTTTCGGTCATTAATTATGTCTTAATGCCGTATATAGATCAAACTCACCCCCTCAATCGACGAATCTCTGTCTCTTTGTTAGGAAATAATCTCAGATTAGGTTATTATAATCTATCAGTTAAGAACAAGGGAAAATCGAACTTTTACAAACCACAATATTTATTTCAAGGCGACTATGGTTTCTATTCATGCAGTCATCTTCAGGTACCTCCAATGATATCTCAATGAGTCAAAACCATGGTCGTCTTGCTATAAATATTTTTGTTTGTAAAAGTTTGACTTTTCCTTATGCCTTCATGGAGTCCTACCACGAAGTCACGTCCGGCAGAGTTTATTGAATGTACCCATTAATCAGTTAAAACGTTAATTAATTATAAATTATTTAATTCAGATCAACCGCTAGACAAATATATCACTAATTTCGGCTTAGTGTATTATATAGTCATTAACACAGGCGCGCACCAAGGGGATGGCTGTAGGGCATAAGTCCCCCCCTCACCTTCCAAAGTTTGTACAAGAATCTATTCAGAACCCATTCCTTAAGGGTAATGCCTATACATATGTGGTCACTTAAAACATTTTGCTTTCAGTAATACTTTTTCGTGATTAAAATCAGTCAGATCATTCAATAAATTGGAATTACAGCGTAGATGGGAAATCATTGGTAACAATTGCTTAGTTCAGCCCCCCCAATTTCTGGATTGGGGGACCGATAAAATGATTCAAATTGTTGATGCGCCCCTGCTTTATTATTATGACTATATTGTCCTTCACTCTTACTTCCAGAGTTTAAGACGTTCGCATTGCTTTCAGACATTGATGGCTACGCCATATAGCGGTTGGCTGCCTTAAGCTCGGCCACCCTCCGTTAAGAATCTAAATGAACCAGTCCTAACTATACAAAGATATTCCGCATCAGCTTGACGCTTACTTCGCCGTCAAAATCAGTACTGGAACGAAATCGCTACGACATTCGGAGCTTATTCTGCAGAAGAAATCTTCGAGAATGCTGAGAGAAGAAAGCGGAAAAAGTTGAAGATCGCTATTTGTATGCAATCGGCACGCTAACGACTCCACGTGTGCCCTTTCCGAAGCACCGCCAGCAACAATGGCTGCGCGATCTTCCAACAATTGGAAGCGTGATTTTAATGCCCGATTCCGAAAGAAATGCAATCCTTACACGCGGAAAAAATGGAAGGAAGGCCTAAAAACCTCTGTGTTGAAAAACCCCGGGTTATTTTATTCGTTCAATCTTTTATGCCTCCACCAGAAAATCTCCATCGAAAAACTTCGAAACCCATTAGCATTATGCATTATCGGGTGCGGAAAACGGTCGTCTTTTTTTATTACTTGCCGCCGCCGCTGGGGAGCGTCACTGCGCGAGCAAATCTTTTTCCCGCCGTCGGATTTGTGCTCACCACGCCCCTCATCCATAAAGAGCGGCGGGGGGCCATTATGGCCCCAACCCAACCCAGAGAGGAGATGGGGTGTTTTCTACGGAAAGGGAAATGGGATTCCATTTGTAGCTTTTCGATTGCGATTCATTTCTTTCCGTTATTTTTGCGCTAATCATGCATTCGGATGCACTATTTAGATTCTAGCAGGGGATTTAGATAGAATTCCTTTATCTACAAAGCGTATCACCGCCATTTTAGGGAGAATTTCATCATAAAACGCAGCTATGATGAGGCTCCGTAATTTTTCTTATCCTAGACGATTAGCTTGCAATATTCAAATCGTCTTATGAATAAAGTAGTGGAGATACCCGTCCATTCCCAAGGTGGCAGAAGAAAGAAAGAAATAGTACGCTAAATTTATGTATAGAGAAGTGAATCAAACATTTCTAACCTCAATTTAATTCAGGGCCTGTCTGTGTAGTATGTCTGTCTGTCTATGCGAAGGCAAGTTTTTACATAAAACTATCCGTAGTTACCAAAATCTTTGGGTAGGGTATGAGGTGTACTGGAAAAGATGTGGAGTGAGTTATTTTGCCACTGCGTTCCGCTCATAGAATATGCTATGAAGGGAATATGTCCACACAGCTGCACTTATAAAACTTTCCACTGAATTCAAGAACGTGCGATCAGGACCAAGTTAATCCCCCCATACCTCAATAGCAGTAGTGCCTTAATTATAGAAACATTTTTCTCTATTGTATACCGAAATAAAATTGAAAAACGTGCTAGTTTATATGGCTGCAGGGATTATGAGTCTTCACGTAATCTAAAATAACTATCGCGATTATATTTTCAGTTGGCAGCACTATCATTGCTCATCCTATTAAAAACACTTCTAGAAACCGTTATTAGTTCATTTATGAGAAATTGCGAATCTTTCTTCCCGATTAGCACATATCGAACTGAATCATTTTTCCCTTTGAAAATTCACGATAAACGTATATCCAAAAAAGAGATAACATCTCACATTTAAATCTCTTTGTTAACATCAATCCCTAAACTAATTTGCACATTTTCTCTCCAGTCTCTCCTTTACGAGCGAAAATTCTATTTTCCCGTTGATAATATGGGAAAGGATTACCAAAAACGGTTGATTTACTTCAGATAAGTAAACAGTAGCGTTGGCTCTCAAGGGATTGTGGTTTTGCATTTTTGCGCAAGTCCCTCACTTCCAAACCAAACGCATTAGCTCGTTGAAAAAGCCTTCCATTGTAGAGTCGGTGGTTGAACAAAGTAAAATGAGTTTTAAATGGAGGATAATCGGAGGAAAGGACCGCTTCGGGAAAGGGTTCAGTACAGTTGATGGGTGCGAATAGAAAAGGGAAATATTTATATTTTATACTTTGAACGAATAGTAATAGTGAAAATAATACTAAAACATCTTTATTCGGGCAAGATCAGCATTAAAGGTCAAATATTTCATCCAACCCATCGTCATATTTGATTAAGTTACTGATTAAAAATAATATAAAAAAATGAGAATGGAAATTTAAATTATATCATCGTTATCGCTGTACATCGTATCGCTTCTATTATAGCCTCTAATCACCTTTTTGGCGCCTTTATGTAGTTCTATAAACAATTCAAACAACCCAAAACATTGTGAGAATGCTCGAAATTTTCTAATCGTCAATTAATTTAGTAATTTCTTAAAACTGAATTTTGCATTTTTTTGGGTTCAGTAACATCAGAACTAATTTAAGTGCTTTCTATGGCTGCAATCATCCGGAAATCATTTTGCTCTATCCTTATCTTCTGCATCGCAGTTTTCCAGTTTAAGTCGTCGACGGTAGTTAGTTAAACGACGGAGAAATAAATTAATATTGCGAAATACCTAAATGTATTGAAATATGTTATATAGCCTCTCGCAATTACACGATACAAAAACCGATGGATATTCGCAGGGTATACATATTAAAAGAAATCAGTTTCTATTTTCATTACATTTCGGGCAGAAGTGTTCCTGCCCCTGATTTGTAGGCAATACAGTTTTTACTTCATAATTCTAACCCCCCCCCATTGATAAATCCTAGCTACACTACTGCTGTTATATATATGGTATAAATAGGTATGCTTGCCTTTTGTGTCGGATCTAAGTATAACCTGAGATATGATATGATAAGGATGATTGCTATTAAAGTGACTAAGTATAACCGAATGGCAGGGCAGCCTCCAGGTCATTGGAAGGTCCGGGTTCGAGTCGCGCTCCTGTCAACTTTTTCACATTTGCATAACCTTGTTCCAGACGTACGCCTTTACGTGCTCTATCCATTTTCATATCCCTGTCCTTTGTGTCGACCTTTCGAATGGAGTATCACCTCGAATCATGTTATGAGAGGCCTTTCGCATACAATTTTTCGCAGCAGAAAATTTATATATTCGGATTTGTTTAAAAAACCAAACGTTCTCTGGATTTTAGCATTAACAGGGATCAAAGTATTGTTTTCCACTTCTATTTTTCACCATCATGTAGTCAGTTACAGAGCGTTTTTTCCAACCGGGTGCTTCACCATCCCAATGTTAAGCACTATTTCGGTAGCGTTTTTATAACAAAAGAAGCATTCCAAGAACAGAGAACTTTCCATCAATATCATCTACTCAACTTCCAATCTAAATCGTTGAAAATTCGGAGGTGAGAATTAACATTGCCCTTTAAGAAAGGAATCTTCGTCACCTCAGCTTTCGCAAAGCACAGACAATAACAGGGACGCGTCGGATCCCTTGCCAATTTTTTGGAGGAATGGAGATTGCCCCATTACTAGAGCCTCCGTCGGCATCCATTCCGGCGGAGAAGTTCCTTTAACAGCGAAATTTTGGCACGGATTGAGATAACTGCAGCATGTGAACGATGATTGAAGTTTGGAAATAACCAAGACAGTGTTCCAACGATTATGGTCTTACTCTGGAATGATATATAATGCTTCTTTTATTATTTCTCTTTGACACGAATATTCTCGAGAAACTAAGGGAATCCTCTATACCGTACGTTTTGGTGTAGAATAGATTGCAAAGACCCGGGTTCCGCCTCTGATTGAACTATTTAGAATTAAAGTTTTAGCTTCAAAGAAAGTCATATAATACATAAATATTCTAAGAAAAATTAGGGGTGTATAGTGAAATTCCGTCACCAAAGATACGGTATGACCAAAATGGTGAATAAGGATGATTTAAGTTGTTAGAAATGGGAGGCGGGTCTAGATAAATCTGATTTAATGAGATTAGTTAGGGGCCAAAGGATTAAGTTCTACATTTATTATCGATATCTGTTATTAAAACGCAGTTCCTTTTCTATATTGTGGGAGGTAGAGGAAGGATCGAGTTGTTACTGTTACACAGGGTATATAACAATACATGCGATAGCTTACTTTGGGGAAGATGAGCCCACGTGTCTTCAACTAATCTCGCACGTCATTCAAATCACTTTTTTATTAATCAACAAAAAAGAAGACTTCGCAGTCAAAGGTTGACAAAGAGATTACACAGTTTGCGGAAATATACCCGCAGACAGGGGAAAAGCTGGGGCCATGCCATAAAAAGGTTTATAAAATTAACTTCAGAAGGAATAGTATACCTAATAATGAAAATTCTCATATACAAAACGGATAATATCGAAAATAGCGATACTTGAAAATGGTTTTTAGATTGATAAATCACAAAAGATAATGGTAAATTAAAATAACAGGCATACTGTCAAATTTGATTTGTCTTTGGAGTTTACCCTAAATGAAACAAATACATTAGAGCACATATGAGAGTAACCTATAAAGTTTCGTAAGATTTAAATATTAACCTGGTCATTTTATATGAGGAATGACGTAGGTCTCTCAAATGTTACTGCTAAGGAAATCAATTTCCAACCCTACAGATATATATGCTCTTTCGAAATGATTTGGTCGTTTAAAAGTTCCTCGGAAGACACTTCATTCTCGTTTATAAAGAGCTACTGCAACATATCTTTGACGTGCACTTGAGGTTGTTGAGACGTTCCATCATTATACACCAGCTGAAGTAACCGTTGAATCGTCTCAGCGGGAAAATAAAACTTTATAAGTGCCATACTAATAGGGATTCTCAAGATAATCATATAGAATCAGAGTAAAAAGTGAGACGTAGAATTGGCTATTTACTGAAGAAGAAAAAAACATTAAGCCGCTTCGTTATTCTGAGATCACGTTACCTATTCACCACTTAATGTAATTGAGGAACATGCAAAAGAAGAATTCAAAAAGAGAGAAGGAACAAGAAACTCAAAAAAAAGGGACCAGATAAAGATCTCAAAAAAGAGCACAGATCTAAATTCACATTGTAATCCAAGCGCTAAATGGAAACAACATTTTCTTTGTACAACACATTTTTGGCTAAAAAACACCCAGTTCCAGAAGATTTCCCTTTTCTGCCCTTCATTAATAAATATCTTATCTTCACGGCTCTTTATAACGGACAGAGCACCCGACCGGCAATTGGGAGACCCGGGTTCAATTCCCGGTCCCGTCAGATATTTTTCAAGTCCATTCTTCCTTGTGATTTTTCCTGGGTGCGCACCATCTTGCGCAAAGTCACCCTTACCCATTTTCCTGTGTTTACAACCAGAAGGGGGTTTCCTTTCCATCACTTTGTGTGGCCGGTGCTTCTAAGAAGCCAAGACCCCGAACGATGCCGCCATGCGGACGAACTCGCAACGTCCTTGCCCACAAAGTATCCCGAATGGCTTGGAGAAATGTTCCGCAGGGATATCTCAACGGACAGAGCACCCGACCGGCTATTGGGAGACCCGGGTTCGATTCCCGGTCCCGTCAGACTTTTTTCAAGTCCATTCTGACTGCAAGTCCTTGGGATTTCAGCTGTAAATGCTAAAAATCTCAGAAAATTACCTCCTCTTCGTAGTCAATCATGAATTGTTACAATTAATTCTATATTGGTATACATTTCTCGTTAACATTTACGCGAATATGTATGAACTCAGATTCTTCAATCGCCTCGGTCGTCAAGGGGTTGTTTATAACCATAAAATGTTAAGAAATGTCCACAAATGTTATTCAAATTCTTACAAATTTGAATCGAAAACTATATTCCGCTAACAAATAAGAATTGGGCTAATTCTGAATTTTAGCGTGCTAAATTATTCCTATACTTAAACCTCTACATTATAATTTGAAAAATTGTAACTAAATAAGAATGCAATCTTTAAATGAGTTGAAATTAAATGCTGTATTTGCATTATTTTAACCATTCAAAGTCTTAAATTATTTACGTAGATATCATCATAAATACAGCGTAGTTGATCGGGATAATTAGTTTATTTATAAATAGCAATCTGTTTGTTGCTGCTGATTCGGGGTGGTACTAAATTACTCCAGTTGTTCCATTTTAAATTGCAAAATTAGACGGTGTTTCACTTTGAAGTTTTACATTTCGCAGATACCCTAAAACCAATGAAATTACATCCTGCCCTTCCCGGAACGACGCTTGTTAGAGACGGCCCATTCCAATATCAAAAATAATGAAATGGTATTTACATGCATTCCGTTGTCAATCACAGCGATGGTGATTTCCAGGAGATTGCGCAATATACCAAAAACTTTGATTGTCTTTGGATGAGAGCGAAAAGAAATATAAGTTTTTACAAGCTTAAACTGTGCTTTTTCTACACTCATTTAGTGTAATTTAAGCATCAAGATTTTATTAATAAAGAGGCTATGTTCCCACAGTGTTGACCTTTATTTGTGATAATAATTTATTTGAATCTACTTAATTATCTTTTGTTAAATTATGACAAAACTGACTCTTTTTGGTTGGTTGAATATCTCTTTTAATAACTAATAAATTAATAAATTGTTTGAGTATATTATTGAAGAGAAATGTTCAATGTATATCTTAAAATAATTCTTACAAATTTTTAATTTTTGTTCAATTAGTTATAGTAGCACCTTCTCGTGCATAGTCAATCAACATTCACAATTCCAATTAGTTTCTAAACTTAATAATATAGTAACTATAATTTATTGCCCTAAAGTATTCCTGAGCACGATACAATTATGTAGCATGACAAACTACAGGATTACAAGATTTACGTAGTTTTTTAAGGCGCTTGTCTCGATTTCGTGCAACTATTCTTTCTAATAAGATTTTGAAAAAGTTTGCAACTGTTAAAAATTAAGTTTATGTGCGCTTCTGATGGGAACGCTTTGATCCGTCCGAGGTAAAACTAAAGACAATTGGTTAAATGAAAAGTAGTCTATTATCTGAGCAGGGAATATATTTAACAATCCTTAAAGTTTGAAAACTTTGCTGTTTTCGGTTCTTGAATTCAATGCGGAAGTACGTAGCTTCTGCTTTATTAATAAGACCAGCAACAATTTTATCACTGCTTTTGAAGCTAGAAATTACTCTAAAAACGTTAGACCACGAACTTTTCTAACTTCATAGCATATTACCTTTGAGAAAAGAAGAGAATCGAAAAGGATTAACAAATTCGACATTCATACGCGATCGAGGAAGAGTCAAGTGAGAGAACTTTAAGGGGCAAATACCTCGGCAAAGAGAGTATCGAAGCAGTTGGGCTTGAATTAACTGCGGTCGCGCCGTAGAATTGTATTTACGTTGGGATCCGCATTGAGAGGAAACCTATTTAAAAAGGTCTGTGGGATGGATGAGTGTGGAGAGGGTCGAATGATAACACGCCGCCTCCTCTCAATTTGAAGCCCAGTGCAGTGTCAAGGAAACTACCGTATCGATCCACACTCAGTGGTTAAACGCGGCGGCTTCTCATGCCTTTATACTCAAAACCGTTTAAAATTTCAATCGTATGGGCCATTTAAAAGTGCACGGGATCACGGGTTTTAGCTTCTGGGAGCAACAACAAATCTTTCTGTGTTGGTGCATTTTTTCCTCTTTTAACTTTAAATATTAAATTTAACTTGTGTATTAACAATTGAGGTTAGGTGGAAGAGAGGCCGGCTCGGCCTTAATAAAGAGTTTATTCATTGATTTAGATAGAATTTGCTCCAGGAGAGGAGATCTAATTACAGTCGGAAGTGTTTTCGACAAATTCATCAGTTTTAGACGAAGTTAAAGACATTGTAGTTCCAGTAAACAGCAAGCGTAATCTCCGTGAGGTAACGACAAAGCATTACAAGGAATTAATCGCTGAAATGGATAGTTATTTCTGGTCGTTCTTTCCCCATAGCATCGAAGAAGCTAATAAGGTAGTTTAATTAAGATGTTACCCTTGCTATAGATTGCTGGTTGGGCATAAATTTATATTTAAAATCAAAGTAAAATCAATCACGTCGTTTATCATATCCAGCCAAGTCTTGCTGTTGGTCTAAGTACATGATGCAATTTTCATCATAATACATGTATACTATCCCTTAGGGGTGAATATGAGTTCATCTGCTCATATTAAATTAAAACCCGTAATCTCTAAATTTCTCTGTTGTAGAAGTTCGGTCTAAAAGAGACTTTTGTCCTATATCTCATCATTTAGGATAACAATATTTGGCGATGGCTGTTAATGAAGATCTACGAAATATCTTCGTTGTGTCATAATATTTGGCCAATATCTCAGTTAAGTTAAAGTGTACATATAAAATATAAATCTAGATCTACCTTTTGATGGAAATATACAGCAATATCACGTAAGTAGTAATGATAAATATATTCTTGTGAGTGATAATAGCTTCCGGGGTATTTGAACGCCCTTGGAAGTAAAAAACGATCAAAATATTAATCAGCGACAGCAAAGAACACTACTGAAATGGGAAATGAGTGCCTCGCATGGCACTTCTCTCCCGATTCAAACTTTCAATGTAAAACAGCTGTACATGAGGTACCCTCTAGGCATATTGTTAAGCTTACCATACTTCCTATTTTGACTGGGACAGTCCAGGTTTAGGGATACGGTCCTGATTGCGATCTTGTCCCGATTTGGGTAAAACTCATAAATTAAACATCAGGAGATTCAGGGCAAGAAAAGAAAATTGATGAAGCCTAATATTAAACTAATCTGAGACGCTGTGCAATCGCTGATGAAAACAAAGACAGCAAAAGTAATCAAACATTCAACTTCCTCAGGACTAAAATGCTTCCGAGTTTCAAAACATATAAAAATAAACAAATGCGTATTCCGCCCTTTCAGTTGTGTGCTGTGTTAAACTTCGAACAGGAGCACCTCTGAAACTTCGGAAGATGAAGATCGCTCCAGCGTTGAGGACATTTCGAAAAGTGCCCTAATATATACCAATTAGATTTTGAAATCCTTACTTTTGCACGTCAGCTTGTTGATTTCCTTTGACAGAGCAAACTTCCGGTATTTGCCCCTCAATTCTCGTTATTACGGCACCGCTTCAATCGGAAATTGTCCTCCGCCCTAATGGTACACTTGGTCAATATTATCTGTCCGGTCCTTTTCCATTAGATTCTTTCCCAAATTTTCGAACTGCGGTATTTTCTCCGGAAACCTAGGATTTCAATTTCGAGTTCGAAACTTTTACAGAGAACCACATTCTAAATCATGTCTCTCTTTTTACTTAATTCCGGTAGATTACACATTCCGAGAAGAGAATAGTTGAAACAAAGACTTTTAATGGTCCCTTTATGACAATAGACTTTTTAACTTTCCATTAATCAGCACCGCTGATACTTTCTGGAACTATCCTAATTTTTTATTTTCATAAGAGAACTCGACTTGTAAAATGGCATTGAGCGTCGATTTGACGGTGTGAATTGTATCACGGCATATTTATCAAAGCATATTTCATCAAGGTTTGCGTAATTTTAAGCAATAAACGATTTTGAAGGAAATAAAGAGAACACAAACTTACCTTTTTCGGCAGGTTCGTGTTCCTTAATATTCCCAATTCAATTTCGTTTCTTTCATTTCCTGGTAACTTACCCCACCCTTTATGTCATCAAACAACTTTTGTCTTTGTCTTCCCCTCTGCTTTTTCCCTTGTACTCCATCCTCAATTATACCCTTCAGCACACACCCTTTCCACACAGTATTTCGCCCCACTATTTCCTCTGTCGACACTTAATTACTTCAACTAGAAGTCTTTCTTTCCCGACCATCTCTGTAATTTATTAATCTCTGTTGATAATGAGAATATTAGTTTTATTATTCCCTTTATATTACCTTTGGTATCATGATTCGTGATTGTTTGATGTGTTTATAATTAGTCCGATATCATGCAGTTATATTTGGCATTCGTTTGTGATAAAATGTTGCCTCTCTAGGGAATATAATGAACTAACTCTATTAGACCTCTGAATGACCTTCTAAATAAGTTAGGTCCAACTGCGTAACAGTTTTGAAAATAAAACATTGTCTTTAGGAGGTCGAAATTCAACAATGATCAAATTTCAGACCTATAATAAATAATAACAGTAAAGGCAAAATGATGGTAATATTATTAATAAAAATCTTATTATGAGACAATTAATTCATAAAAATGCATTAATTCCTAAAATGTCTCAAATATTAACTCTAAGTAGTTAAATTATTTTATGTTGTAAGAGAAAATATAGCATGTATCTGTCATGGTGTAACAAGAATTAATTCGAGAAGAGGAAGTGCAAACTTAATTATAAAATAACTGTTTACAAGTTTCGTTTGTTTTTGAGGACCATAAGGTATTTTAATTTGTTTCCTCAGAATCCGAAAAGTGTGAAACATTATAAAACACTTTTCCGGCTAAATCCTGGCTCCTGGCGAACGGGTAAATAGGAAGTTTTTTTTTTAGTTTTTAAGGCCAACAGCATATTTATCTTAATAATTTCCTTTAATTTTAACTTAATTCATATTTTGTTTAGAACGTTGTTAAGTTATTCACAAGTAAATTCCGATGGTTTAATTTTCATCTTTTAATGTATACATTTCATGATGACAGTTTCCTGAGGACGTGTTAACTTAACACGTTCTACTAGAAGCATATTTTTCGCTGAACAGATGAATGTATTTGGATAAGTTGTTCCTTAAAGATTTAAATCTTCGGCTGACAAGAAAGTAACTGAGAACACTTACTTAATGGAACAACTGTTGCCAGGACTTTTCAGTAGCAATTTTTCAAAATATTTTCATTAAAATGACGAATTAACCATGTAATCCCATTATAGAATTCATGGTACGCAAAATCATGTTTTGAATTAGCTAAAACTAAAGCTAAAGGCTTTGGAAGCTTTCTATAAATAGTTGACGCTCGAAAAATTAGCTGTGGTATTCCGCATCTACCAAGCCAGCTTAGAGGAAAGCCTGGTTGTGACTCACCTGTAACCAACGCAGAGTTGAACGTGTTATAAGTCAACCTAAGCTTTCGATGTATGGTTAAATCCTCACGTGTGATATTTATGATGAGGGAAATATATCCAAATCCTAATATAGTTAAAGGGGATTGCTGGTTTATTACGGATTATTAAGGATTTGGGTTTTAGGGGAGCGTACTTGAATTACGTGCACAATGTTGCAGCTGTTAAATATCTATTTCGTGTTAAATATTCACGGCCTCGCGATTAATAAATTGTTTACATTAAAGCGACTCCTAAATTGGCGGCATCAATTCCAATATTCACCGGTATCTTGTACATTGGAACGATCGAGCAGAAAATCTGTCGCTCTCTGAGGATCGCAGCTCTTTTCACGACTTCCTTTTCCTTTTCATGTGCGGAATCATTCTCGTCAAATCAACGACCATCTTTTCCAAATCAATTCCACTACACTCCTTCTTTAACTCATCAACCGATTCAGCCGATCAAATCAACCGATTTTTCCTCCCCTCTCCGAAAATTTATGAATATCAATTATTTTCAACAGTCCAAAGAAGACCTTAAAATCTAATTTAATAAGCATTTTTGTATTTTGGCGGCGGTTAAAAATTTAAGTGCTCATTTGTTTTGGTGCCGCGTTACTGGAAATTGGTTAACGTTAAATAAAGTGGATGAACCAATGCGTTTCGCGTTTCTCGAATTTTTCGTCAACTCATCCCGCCTCTTTGAGTTTAATAGATTGTGGTATTTATTGTCTCTTTTATTTAATAAACTCAACTTTCGCATTTTTCATTTAAACCGACTTTTAACTAGCGAGCTGAAGAAAAAACGAGCCATGCAAAATCAATTGCATATAAAATTATTCTAGAATTTATGAGCACAGTATTTCACCGCAAATGAGAATTCAGGATGACGATTTAAATGTTGACTAAAATATCACCGTAAATACCTCTTCGTTTTATCTGAAGAAATTCGAGTGTATATTTTTCATGCGGGCCGTTGCATGTTTTGATGTTAGTTGTTCCGCGTTAACCGTTGTTCCGTGTGAACTGTTTCGCTTCGAACGAAATGAAATGCGTTGAGAGTTGTAGGAAATGGAAATGACCAATCACGAACGCCGTTCTATCCGATATTTCGTACAATTAGTTTTGGTGTTAACCGGTTTCCAACACCGTAAGTGCGTAATTAAATGAATACCTCTAGCTGGTATTTTTTGTCACCAAATAATCTCAATATATTTGAATTTATTATATAATATTATATTAATAAGTTTCTTTTCTCAAAAGTGTATTTTTTAAGTTTGATATTTCATTTGCGCTGTCTTTTCATATGCACCATTCATTTTCTTTTCTCTTTTTTAATTTAAATTTTCTATATTCTCCGTCGTCTATATTTCATTGTATAATTATTTTTGTATTTTTTCTATTGTTTTTTTACGGTTTTATTCACCCCATCATTTGCAGTTATGTTCCCACCACATGGGTCTTTTTCTATGTCAACCTTTAAGTTGCAAGTTGTTTTTTGCTCACTACACCCATTCTTTTTGTTTATATTTTATCCTTGTATTTACTCTTAAGACGTATTAGGTTAGGTGGAAGAGAGGCTTGAAAAGGTCTAAACTCCCCATTAAAGGTTCAATTTATCTATATATTCTACTCTTAACTAACGTGGATGAATGAATTATTGTGAGATGACCCCCAGAGAAATTTGCTTTATTTAACGGGAACGTATATTATTTTCAGATACGAAAATGTAAAACATTGCACTGAATAAAGGAGAAAAAGAAAAAAAAAATCATCGAAGTTGCGGAATTCTTTGACGTTTTGCTCCGAAAATGTTTTTAAGCGAGAAATCTTGGATCGGGAGATAAAAATGAGAAAAATTTCGATGAATTTCTGCAAGAAAAGCACTTCTAAAAATACTATTTTTAAGTTAAACTGCCTGGACTGTCCCTTCGCTGCTGCGCCTCGACCTCAAAGGGCAAAGCCGAAACGCTGTTCACAGCAAGGCCTTTAATTCGAGTTTCTAAGGTGCGTTATTTATGTGAGTAGTTTGAATACGTCTCACGAAGAAGTTTAGTAAAGAGAACCTGACCATCACGTTAAGAAATTAAGAGATCGTAAATTAAACAAGTTTTCTTTCTGCTTAATACCGGCTACCCATGCCGTCAAAGATGACGGTAACTCTGCAGAAGGCGGTTTAACTTTTACAGCGCAGAAAGTCCCAGGAAGAACGTCATTACCTTTAGGAAGAAGCGGGTTCGAACCAAGGAGTCAGTATTATGATGATCCAAGATTGAGAGCTATTTTTCATTTTCTTGGTGAAAGTATGCACACTTAATTTCAATAAAATATATCATCACACATATTAGTACCCTGCAATCTGCTTTTCAGCGTGTGGCAATGGGGCCAAACTTTTATAATGCATCGATAATACGGAAGCGATTTTCATCGGATTTGGTTAATTTGTAGGCTAAAACTGTAATCTGTTTCATCCTATCAATTTTTTCGTATTTGATGGCCAAAAATGTTATTAATTTATAATTTATTTCATCATTCATCGGATATAATTTTATCTCTTCAGAAATCGAACAG
Organism: Ladona fulva; assembly: GCA_000376725.2. Lineage (NCBI taxonomy): Eukaryota > Metazoa > Arthropoda > Insecta > Odonata > Libellulidae > Ladona > Ladona fulva. Next base: position 890,145 of record KZ308244.1, read on the forward strand.
TTATTGTTACTAACGATTCAGCGACCGATGTAAATAAACAGAAATGGCCCACGTGTCTGTCAACTATTGTATCAACTAGAATTTGGTTGACAACATCGTCAATATTCACTAAATTTACATTAATTTCACGAGAAATCGATGCGTTTATCAAAGTTTTTGCGATTTTAAATCAAAAATCTATAGAAAATAATCTATATTAATATATGATATAAGATATAATCTAAAACTAATAAAGATTATCATAAAGTAAAAAAGATTATGTGTAAACATTCCCTGCTTTTATTGACTCCCCCATAAAATTATGATAGCAAACGACAAACCAACGATACGTTCATTTCTTATGGCAGTTAGTGACATCGGCCATCGGATATATAGAGGAAGGTGACCATTATAGCAGGTATCGTATTGGAAAGAATGGAATCAGAAATGAAGCAATCACCAGCACATGAGCATTGGCTTCGAGCAAATCGATTAACTCTTTGATCCGAAATGAGCGGATGACATTTGCGAATCCGATCAGGCGAAAAGGTTAAGCAGTCGGAGGGCTCTCCCCGGAATTATCAACGTTTGCTCGGAATAGCGAGAGATGGCGGTGGCGGAGTCGGGGAAAGCGAGAGTCATTTTTTATGAATGGAGAGAGTGAAAAATGCAGGAGACGGGTGCTTTCAAAATGGAGATTTAAATGGAGGATGTTTGTCTCTCCATTAAAGGAATAACAAAAGAGAATCGGCGAATCTTCGCGGGAAGCGCCCGATTTCCTGTTTTTTTTCCCCCTTTGGCCTTTCTATCTGCACTCTCCGCTGATCTTGTTTCCAACCATAAGGCATACATTCGATTTCGATCAACGTTGTGGTTCAACTTTGCCTCATTTGTTAATTTAAGAGGAATCGCTGTTTCCTAAAAGAACTTCTTGAATGGGGAAAACGGATAATCCCGTTGCAACAAACACACTTCATTATTCTTCTACCCTTCAATGTCGCTGTCTGAATGAGTGCGGTAGGTGCTGGGCTCACCCATACGTTAGTAATTTAACCTGTGTTTCCTTGTATTATTTCTTTGATATGTTTCAGGAGGTAAATTTGGAAGGCATTCTCGAGATTCGACGAAAACCTACGAAATAGTCGGTTGTAAGTTTTAAATTATAGCATTTCTGGGGGCATAAACTTTATTTTGTAGTTATAAATGAATTCTGTTCTATTTTTATGGCCATTTGTTCTCTCTATATTTACCCTTTTTTAAAATAACAAAGGGTTAGATGTAAGAGACGACTTCTTAGTCTCAATCACGTCCTGAATAAAGACGTATTCTATGCATATCTATTTGCTTAACCGCTCACCCAACAATAGTTGCCTCTTTATTGATTTTGTCGTTAAATGTTATTTTCGTCGCTAAATTGACATTTTTGTACTTTTAGCAGCTTTTTATCTTTTTAGAGGCAGCTAGTACTCTATGGAGTATGCTTTATTACGTCAACTATCCTCTATTTACTCTTAAAATCACATGTTTGTCTAACTTTAAATAGAATAAATTTTAAATTAGAATAGCATTACTTTTGGTTACAAGAAGACGTAACATTCATTCTATAAATTTAATTTGTATTATTTTAGAAGTGATATTCCGTTTATAGCAGGGGATTTAGGAAACTTAATGTATTAATAACTTTTTAGCGATGTTTTATTTTAAGGTTAGTGACGTTTTAGTTACTTTACAGGGTCCATATAGCGACATTTGCAAGTATAAATTGGCACCCAATCTTAATGATGACGGATCGCCAATTCGTATACATACTCAAAATGAATCCATGAAAAGAAATATTGACTCTTCCTGTTAGCAATTTGCGAGTTAAATACACAGAAAAAGAAAATCCGGAGCAATTCCTTCCTTAAGAGGAACTTGACAATTTTACGCCAATTCTTAAGTTGCGCGTAACTCAGCATAAAAAGTAAACCTGCTCCATTGCAACATATCCTACGATACTAATAGATGGCCTGTTAGTAAAGTTAGTTAGTCCCTTCTCGCCTTCTTCGGCGAAAAGCAAAACTTTTATCAGGGAAACGAATTAATTCGAAATGCTACACGTACTTCGTTTTACAAACTCGGTAAGTCTTTCATCTACTCTTGAAAAGGGTTCTAAAGATAAACAGGATGAGCATTGTTCTTCGTTTCATAGATGACGTCACCCCCTAGAGCCCCTCTGGAAAGGCCGCGTATGTTCTGAAGTTGAAATGCCAATGGTCATGAAGAGAAAGGTCTTCAACTAATGAATTTTTACCACTGAGCGAACGCACCAATAACCCAGGGACTCCAGAAAACGCAAAGAAGTATGGAATACATTGAAATCACAAGAAGAGAGAGAAAACGTAACACTTGCGTGAGAAAGATAACATTGATAGAATAAGGTCACTGAAGTGAGTGTGGGCAGGATATGTAGTAAGGATAAATGACAAATATTTGACAGATGAAGTTGACACTTGAACAATAGATGTTAGAAGGTCGAAGTACACAATAAAAATTACATCATCAAGTACTTACGGGTAACATCGCTTCAGGAAGTTCAGAGTAATATCCTTACATATACATTATCGTCACACACTATTGGGTATTTACTTTAAATCGTTATAAACTAATCAATATTCTATTTTGATAGAACACGCATTAGATCATTTAAGGAAAACCAGCTTCTTCCTATTGTAAACGTCTCATTCAGGATGCTGAAGTTGAAATTTACGGCTGATAAAATATACAGAGAATCCTTAAATGTGTCAAAAATCGAAAAATGTGCAGATTGTTAATTAATAGAAGGTTATAAGGAATGTATGGTTTATAAGGAATCATTAACGACACTGATTTGTAAATATTTCAAAAATGGATATTTTGCTTTTAAAGTTTACGTACATCATATTTTCTTGCCGTTTCGTCGAATTCCAATGAGGACCTGTTATAAAATCTTTCGCACTTATGTGAAAATCAAAACTCAACCCAGGCGATGCAATATGATGCTTGCACATCGTGGAAAAAGATTTACGACAAAGTCTTTGAAGTCATTATTGACGAAGGCGGAACTTGAACCACGTCAAATAAATCCCAGAGAAGAAAAGGGCACGCATGAGGTGGTGCAGTTATTCTTTGTGCTTTGATTCTGAGGAAAGAAAGGCCTTGAAAGGGGACGGAAAGAGATTGATGGACGTCTTCTTGTATCATTCATCCTTTCGGGGACACGAGAAAAGAATTACTGGTATTATTTTTATTATTACTACAATATTTCGTCGATGTTACGCCAAAATGGCCTATCTTCTACCCAACCTTTGAAGTTACTATAATTTTATAAGTATCACACCATAAAATTGAGTACCATCAACTTAAATCTAGGAAAATAGACCATTACATACAAAGAGGCAAATATTGGGTACCAGATAATTGATACAAACTAATAGACAAGCGTATAGATAAATAAATATAAACTAAAAGATAAAACTGGATGTAAATAAAAAACACGGAATTTTTAACAGAATATGGAATGAAGCGATGCATGAGTGAGTTTGGAACTGAGAAAATCAATCGCTTCCTTTTTATTCCTCGGCAACCCTGAGTCATTTACAGTTTTGGAAAACGTTTCAGATTTGAGGAATTAAACTTTGGCTGGCAATGTATCCTTTGGTATACATATTACAGATTATGAATAGTTCTCGTGGTTTGTCTGTTTGTCCAAATAATTTATTTTACGGAATTTTCCTCCTTTTGTATTTGCTATTACGATAAAAAATCGTTCAGAAAAACCTTTGACCATGTAGTTTGTTTACTAATTGAAATAATTTTGCCCAAAGATAATTATATGTATTTTATGACGATACAAAGAGAGAAAACATCAAGTTATTTATCAGCGCGGGATGAGGAAAGGAAAAGATTTTGGGAGAAGAAATTGAGCGAAATGAGGTATGTAGTGTACAATGTACAATGAGGTAGTGTAGTTTACAGTGTACGATGAGGTATAAAAATACATGAACGATGTTATTTTGCGTTAGTCAGGCCTTATCTAGAGTATGCGTGCAGTGTACGGAACTCTGCCGATAAGTGCTTTATTCGGGAATTAGAAAAGGTGTAGCGAAAGGCGATAATTTTTGTGAAGGATTGCTACGATAAATCAGTGACCGTTACTCAGATGCTTCGGAACGCGGGATGGGAGACTTTAGAAGTTATAAGTTTCAACAAAGGATGAATTTACTGGATAAATTCAGAGAAAGCATGTTCAGAGATTGTGTTGCCGATGAAATGCGTACACCATGTTACATAGGCAATTCTAATACTGCGAGAAAGATCAGGGAAAAAGATGCTAGAACGAATCATTCAAGAACTAATTTTCCACGAACAATATGCGAAAATAATCTATTAGAGAAATAGAGTGATGGTGTATGCACCCACTGCCACACGCCGATAGGTGGCTTGCTGGGAACTTTTACAGACATGTACAAATCCATATAAATAACAAGCTAAGGGATGTTTCATTATGGATTAAGGTAAAGGTGTTAACTTTTGCACGATGAAGTCGTTCAGTTGAATCATAAGGAATAACAAGTGTGAAAAATAGCGGCATGACTGGGACTCGAACCATGGTCTCCCACTTTCCGGGCAGGAAACTCTAACCACTGAAATACCCTTCCGCGTCTCTTCCACACTGTTGATGGAATGCTTTGTGAGCACGGCGAGCAGCCTCCACATTTTCATTATGTTTTACAAGTTATTTCATTGTCGGTATAATTTAATACATTTTGACAAGCAGAGGGGCAATATGACCACTATGATGGTAGTTATGAGTTTATTTTAGACCGGAAAGCCGCAGGCTAAATGGTCTACGAGCAGTTTGTCTAAGAGCGTACGTACAAAGCAAAAAATAGTATTCACTTCATGAAAATATTTTGTCGACAACGGGTTTCGGCCGAAGACAACTGTCTTCAACCAGCTCTGTATTTAGTTTAGGAATACGTATATGGAATAATGCCACGATCAAACAAACTTGATTGCCCAGAAATGGAAGGATGAGTCATACGTATGTAAGTAAATGTAAGGTTTTCTGATTAAAAGCATTGGAGAAACGTTTTCCGGACTTCAAATATAATTTTGAAGAGTGTCTAAAATTATTTTCCGCTTTTACTGCTCCCTTTTTACCGAATGAGTCTTTCAGAATTTGAATCCTTCGAGATTTCTTTTTCATCGTCCTTATAGTTTCTCAGAATGGCCATTGTAATTCTCTGATTTCATATTGATCTCAGCGTAATTTAACATTATTACTCACATAAATACAATAAAATAATATGTTCCAGCGTAACATTTTTGGAACTCAACACACATGTTGAAAAAAGGGGGCTCAGTAATTTCCACAGTAGGTTTATTAATCGACGAATTTCGTCAACGGGATGACATTTTCATCACCTGAAGATGTCAACCCGTTGACGAAATTAGTCGATTTATAAACCTACTGCAGAAAATGCTAAGAATCCTTTCTTTCAACATGCACATGAATACAGATAATTATTATGAATTACTCATTTTATTCTCATGAGAAGGTTTTTAGGACAATTGTGATGGACTTTTGATGTTAACCATTCAGCATGTCTGCAGAATGGTTTAGCGGTAGTTTAGAATGGCTTCAGTCTGTAGAGAGCAAATTTTTAATGCCGTGCCTTGTCTGCTCCTCAAATCCCATATAAATTTCTACAAAACCATATACTTATTCTCAGATGGGATCAGATTAATAGTACTTGTAATTTGTGATGATTTAAAGGACCGATGCGAGAAACTAACTCGCGGTGTATATTTTCCAAGTCACTTGGGATGGATCTTCCTTAATGGAATACGTCTCCTTGTAAAACGAAAATTGGGACAATTTGCCTGAGTGAGCGACGGGATGTCCCGATCCTCTCAAAAGCCGACCCGTTGTTCACGAGAGGTCACGGGCGAATGAGACGCCGCCTCTTAATGACGTTTTAAAGATCCTTTTTCTCTTCTTTTTGCAGTCATTAAAGTCTGCCGCTCCGGCGATTAAGTGGAGGAATACTTCAAATTTACAGAACCATTTTTGAAAGAGATAAACTGCTTTGCGGCGGTTTACTTTGCCGACGCCTGTTTATTAAATCGTGGGCAAGACTTAAGTCCCTATTATTACTATGCTATAGAAACTTCTACGGTTAGCAAGCGACACATACTCTCTTGTAAGTTAAAACATCTGAAAAAATCAGCGTGGTTTGCTACGAGTACTTCCTATTTTTTCTATATACTATCGTGTTCTTCAATTCTTTCTATCGGAATAGATCCAAGTATATTTCTCATGATATTAATAAAATTAAGGTATGGGTGCGCCCAGAACTTTCGCCTAGTTACGGGGGGAAAACTGAACTTAGGGATCGTAAACAATAGTATAATGTATGCTACAATTAACGTTGTAAAGCGAAATTATTGATTCTGAGCTCAGCTGAGAAGGTTTAATTTGAAATAAGTAGACGACTTATATGGTTCAATGTGTGGCAGAACTCATCGGATCAAATATTGTCTGAAATAAAGGTTCCACAATTAAGAAGCACATAAATGAAAAATATGAATTATATCCAACGCGAGAGAAAGCGACTACCTTTAATACATGCGCAACATTTGCAAAAGCTACCATTAGTCCTGTTAAATAGTGCAACTAACTGAAGCCATCGTCAGTAACTCTCAGGAGATATGCTGCTGAAATAATACGTACTAAATGGATTCATCCTTAAAATTTGGTAGCACTCACTGATTTTTATAGTAGTAGTATTAATGTTGAAAGTGCTTCGACTGCTTTGGTCATTTCCCACGTCGACCCCTAACGGTAATCGAATCCGGGACCGATTTCACCGAAGTCGAACGCGTTGCCCACTTGGCTATCCGGGAACCCACTGGTTTGCCGTTGCAAATCTTAACACAACGTATTTCCTGTCGTTTACCTCTTCTAATTCTCGAGAAAAACACTTGTTAGAAGGGTCTCACACACGTACTGAAGATGAGTTGTAACTAGCGCAAAGTAAAACCACTCGGGGACTTACCTACCCTCCCAATAATAATAATTCTCTGAACAAAGCTGCCTTCCTTTAGTGGTCATCCACTTATATTAGCTTTTACTAAACTATTCATGGGGGTGAATCAGTAATACATCGCAGATTCTAATGTCATAAAGTTAGCCCCAAGAGACTGCATGAATATTTATTAGAAAAGTATTTTCTTTTGGAGAAGTTAACTACTGAACACATATCTACATTAAGCTCTAACTGCTTATTTTTGCACTATTTCACAATTCTAATTAAATCGAGAGACAGAGTTAATCTATCACCTCTACTTCCTTTTTTCTGAAAATTACCGCCTCGTACGCACATATTCTAGCTTTATTTTCCTGTAGATTGTTAAGATAGTTGATGTATGCAAAAAGTAGTAACATTCCAATTACGCTGCCTTGTGGGAAATCCAATGATTCCGTTACAGTATTTTGGCATAAGGAGATCGATTTCAACAAAATTTCCCCGAAATCCAGGAGAAGAGCGAAAGAATGGTCGGGAATGAATTCGCTTCTAAAAATTCTACTAAATGTACGAACATACGGAAGATGAGCTATAATCAGTATATTCGAAAATCAAATAAAACAGTATCGGAAACGTCTTTATCATTCACAAATGAACGCACTTCGCCATCACGGTTCCTCCCGCCCTGAATTGGAGGGAAATAGTTTGGAAAGTGTGCGAAAGAGAAAAGTTGGGGAAAGAAGATAAGGGTGGTTCGTGGGCCATCCACGGAAGGCGCTGCGCTCCATAAAACACAGGCCTGGTGACAGTCCATCAAAGGAGAAACCTCAAAAGGATTCGTAAGGGAGATAATGGACCGGCATAGGAAGGCTTTTAAAGAAAGCGCCATTGTTTCGTCATATAATAGCGACGGTTTATTCCGCTGCTAATTCGACGCCCAAGGCGAAAAGCGAAGAGGCTAACTTTTGGAAATCTCCATTTCCGCAATGGATATAGCTCCTCAACTCTCTTATTCTCCATCTTAAAGTTAGAATTCAGAGAAATCTTCTATAAAGAGGATGCATTGTTGGGTACAGGATGGTTTTGTATTGATTTGTTTTAACGGACCGTTGCTGTAGCAACGGAAAGAAGTAACAGTTTTGGCATTGCAAAGCTAGGATAGTTTAGCCTTAGTATTACTTCCTATTAAGTACAAAATAAAAATCTGAAAGATATTTATTTAAAGTGTTCCAAACTATCAAACCTTTTTGGAAAGTCAATCTATAAATTACATAATGACTGAGCCTTTTTATAATGTAACTTTACTAAAAAACTCATACTTAAGAGATTACTAAGAAATTTCACGCGCAACTGCAGCCTTCCACATCTTAATGTTTTCGTGAGTATATCACCTTATGTACTTAGACTTTCCTTTTGAAATCCTTCTTTTACGAAGTCACGTGTGAATAATGCTTTTAAAGTTACACTGGAGATAACCACGCAAGCATTCGTCGTTCAGGAGTCAATTTTATTAACTAGATTCCCTATACTAAGCAATTTCTGTTGTATCGATCGCTCTCCATTTATTTCCTCTACTTTTTAAATCACTGGTTTATTCTATTTGAATTCTGCTAATGAAAGCTATCAGGAGTTACCAATTTTGAGACATATAATCTTCATGGTAGTGCCATAATTAGTTGTGAAATGTCTATACTGTATTCTAAAAAAATTAATCTTCTGTAAAGACATTTGGTAGAACTTCGTCCCCTTTATGAATAAACTTCATAATTTGCAATTTTTGGGCTTTATTTGTTAAACACAAACATGTATCGGCGTTTTCCTCGTTAGATCTGTTGTTGGCGTGAAGATGTCGAAACCACTAGTAGCCTTGAGTGTTTAATGAATATTGTGGAAAAAGTGGAAGTGGATATTTTCATATCCATCTCTATCATTCTAAATTAGGAAATTTATTGCGTAAATTGTGAAAATGATAAGCAATCCTAATACTCATCGTGTAAAGAGAGTATTTAAACTTCATAGGTTAAACCTTTACATCCCTAATATAACAGGAGAGATGAACTGATTCCCGTCTTCACCCCACTAAAACCAACTTTCATAGCCCTCAATCAAACAAATTGAAATTCTCTGAAATGTAAGGGGTATGCCACACAAAGATATCTTTAGAAGTCCATTCCCGAATTCTGGCAGTTCCTCGTAACTTCAACCTGAAGGTGAGTTTAATTTGGCTATTTAAACACTAGTAAGGAGGAAGGGCTAGCAATGGATTTCAAGAATGAAAGAACAGCTAACGAGTTCACCAACACTGGACGTATGCGATGTTTTCCGCTGCCAAAATATTACCATTCTATGCCACTCAGATCTTTGTATTTGTACCTTAATTTTGAATACTAAAAATCTATTGTATATCAGCGTACTTTCTCGCACCTGTTACAAATCCATGCCGATGCGCCGATCCGTTGTGACAATTAACGTATGAAAGCAAAGTCAATGGCATGGTATCTCTTTAATGGAAATGGTCTAGCAAAGCGGCATTAACAGTGGGTGACAGGTGGTCAGCGCATCGATCCCCAAGCGGGCGTATTGGCATTCCTAGACCAGACCCGGATGCCTATGAATTCAAATAGGCACCCGTATTCATCATGATGCTGGGTTAACACCGATAAATGTTGGCATTTCCTGAGATTCGAACCCAGTACCTCTTACGTAACGTACCTAATCTTATATTTTAGGAATTCTCCGCCCCCAAAACGATCACCAAACATAAGGAAGCTATTGACGAGCACGTAATTAATGTTTAAAATGAAGTGCTGACATTTCTAAGTCAGTTTAAGCGGCCTCTGGAAGATAGCTCAGCATACAGTATGTATGTACAGTGTATGTATGTACTGTGGATATGAAATAAAAGTACCCCGTTGAAGGCGAACGCGCTACCCTCTTCCCATTCGATAACTTAGATAATCCGTAAATTGGTCTTACGCAGTATATTTAACAGTCATTTTATGGCAGTTTTACATTAAAATATATATATTTAAATATGCAGTAAAGGTAAAGGTAAAGCAGCAGGTGTACTCCTTGGGCTACAGCAATGGATTTTTAAAGCACCGGCTTAGGAAGCCGCGGAAATCAGAAAGTTGGGAAGCGCTACTGTACCAAAATGCCAACGAAGAAAATACCATTCACCAAGATGTGGGACAAAGTATGGGGATAATTAACAGCAGCTTAAACTGTGAATTATTAAAACAAAACCATGGGAAAAATGAAAAGTTACATCGATGCTATTAACTTACGCACCGAATGAAGTTATTCCCTTTGAGACTCTCTTAGCTGTTTCATTTCCGTCCACCACCCTCCTGCGGTCAAAGTCCCTCCCATCCAAGGGAACCGCCGTTTCCGAAGATTGATGTACAAACGCAGTGTTAATATGCATCGGAGTTGTGAAAATTCAGCTAAACCATGATAAATGGAACGCTTCACCAGAAGTAGTAATGGCAGTGGTCGTAATTATTCTGCTCCTATTCCTTCGGCTCGAGCGATTTTCGCAAATGGGGATCCGTAGAAATGTTTTTGTTTCATTTAGAATTTTGCGGGCTCCGGATGTGTTACTTTTATCTCCCGTTTGATGGCGCTCCGCCGAAAGCAAACACGGACGCTCCCCACTGTTTCCCTATCCCTCCTTTTGACTTTGACCGGAGGCTTCGTTCGAACGCTTGTTTCATTATGATTAGCAATAGGCAAAGTGAGAGACAGAAGGATAGAAGGGAATTGTGGGAAATGCGGCGGTAGAATTAACATGCGATAGAAGACTGATTTTATAATGATCTGGGTGGAAGGCCAACTCGAGAAATTTGCACATTTGCAGCGTTATATCTAGTGAATGTAATAAAACAGCAGAAATAACGCCGTAAGGTTGTCACGTAAAGCGGGTTTCAAGAATTAGAAGCGACAGCGAAAGAACTTGTGAACCCGCGCATTTTTGGTTGTCGCCAATCTTTAAAAAATATCCTCTTTTTTGCCCCCTTAAAGTTTCAAGTTCGACTTCAGATCGTTAGTATGAACTGTTAAAAGAGTAGGATGAAAATTCGATCTTCATAATTAGTATATATATTTATAGCTCTAGGTTATATTTTATTTGGCGATTAATTAAATTAAATGTTCGTACAAACTCGAGAGAATAATTATAATATAAACTACATGAATTTGTTATCAAAATCGAATCTTATTATTGGTTCCAAATTGCTGGAGCTTTAAAAATAATATTCCAAATCTCGTCATACTCATCGCTGTTAGCAGCGCTAAGTATAAATGAGAGAAATTATATAAAAAGGATTCAGATTCATCGTCTAAAAGTAAGATAGTTAAGTATGTGAGTATGTATGTATATATGTATTTGAGTGCATATATAAACAGAGAGCCGCGCCCTCCCTGTTTGCCGCGCAGATGCGAACATAATTTTCCGCCCCTTAAAATTACACCCCACAACCCATTTCCTGATTTGCCGGTAAAAATTATTTAATGGGACTTTGAAATATCTGTTTTATGACTTTGTTCCCCAGCTTACATTGGCCATAAAGCATCACTAGCAATGAATTATAATATTCCGTGCGTTGACATAGTAAATTGACACAATGAATTAGTTGATCAAATTACTCATCGATGAAAGCAAACATTTCTCGATAATTTAGAATTTCGAGAAGGAACGCTTCCCAGCAGCAATAGTTTCTCGTTTGTCAATTAGGAATGACTCCGATCTCTCTTAAAGATATATTCCATTATCTGAAGAGGATTTATTCTTGGTAGCAGAAAATCCTTTATTGGTTCCAATAAAATCCATTGTACAAATATTCCTTTCTCGTCTTAAGTCATCTTTCCTCTAAATGTTTGCCGATCTTGAATTTCACGCCATAGTCTATCCTAGATAAGACTTATGTACTCGTGTCACATAGTAAACAACAACTAATGTTGTTGCAATAATAATGGTTGGCTACGCTTCTGTCGCCGCCCGGGGGCATTGAACCCCTAGCACCGATAAGACGGCATGGCTCTGTATAGATATACAATGACATTGATTGAGAAGAAGAATTAAACATGATTGGAACTCCTCTAGAAGGAACTCGTATCTTCTTAAGTCAAAAATGTCAATGCTCTTGAAGAAGGTCTTTAACCAATACATTTTACCAGTCTTTATCTATGGAAGAGAACTATGGGTACTAAACGCAGTAATAACCCAGCAACTCAAGACTACACAAAGAAGTATGGAACGGTGTATGGTTTGAATCGCAAAAAGAGACAGGAAACGTGATGCATGACTGAGATCGATGACAGGAGGGACAAGCATCAGTGATCTTACCTTACCTATGGTTACCGATGGACATCAGGATACCGAGAGATGTGTAGAGGCCAAGAAGAAGACCAAAGGACCGATGGAACAGATAAATCATCAAGTACCTAGGGGTAGCGTGGCAAAGAGAAGCTCAGAATAGAGAGAACTGGAAAGCGGTTGGGGAGGCCTACATCCGACGTCGGACTGAAAATGGGTGATGATGATGTCAGATACATAAATGCATATACTTATATGTATAAGTACATATACAGTCCCGAATGATTGATAACCGAATCATCGGGATTTTGATGGACGAAGTACTTTTTATCAATCCCCTAAATCGGCCCAAATGAAAAACAGAAGGAGTACAAGAGAATGAGTGATATATAGTGGTAATATGCGCGGCCCTGGATTTCAATATTTGCCAAAATGAAAGGAATTGGATTCGGTGAGAGGACGGAAATGGAAAAATGTGAATCGAAAAAAGAAAGGAGAAAAATGAGGGAAGGAGGAGTGACAAATGGGTGGAAAATGGAATAAGCAAAGGGAGAGAATGATTATGAGGAGGGAAATAAATGGATGCGAGTGCGGCTGCAAGTGGAAGTTGTTCTCCCCCAGCAATCAAAGGAAACGCATAATGAAAGTGTCAATTCCGAGTTGCTTCCAGGTATTTCAGGCCATAAACGATAAATCCTCCTTTAACACGAATTCCGAAAAATCTGGAGTCACTTTTAAAGGAATTCCTGCCATTCCGCGTAAACGGAACCGTAAATTTCCAGAGGAATGAGGGTTTTGCTTTTAAGGTGTATAAATCCGGTACTAAGAGAGAGAGGGAGAGAGAGAGAAGTTCACGGAAAACGTAATCAATTAGGATAAGTAAGGGACAGTGATAGTGTTACGTTAATGCCAAACAAAAATAGGGGAAATAATGATCTAAAGAGCTCCTTTCTGACGATGAATCAGTGAGCATAGTGATGATTCTTACCGTTTGTTGACTGTTGTTTAATAAGCGATTTCATTGTCAACTATAATATCGTTGTTAACATGATTGAGCCTAATCCCTTTCAACATTTTTTGTCATATTCTTCCATAATTTCTCTCTAATTCATAAAGCTACTTATATATAATGTCATCTTCTTACTCACATTTTACTCATACTTTTCTTACTCAATCCTCATTTACTCATGCCTTATTTATTCATATCTCATTTACTCATGCCTCATTTATTCATATCTCATTTACTCATGCCTCATTTATTCATATCTCATTTACTCATACCTCATTTTCTTACACCACTTTCACTAATACCTCTTTTACTCATACCTCATTTACTCATACCTCATTTACTCGTACCTTATTTACTCATACCTCATTTACTCATACCTCATTTAGTTACACCTCTTTTACTAATACTCCTTTAACTCATACTCCTTTTACTCATATACATTAAGCCGACATCTCACATATCTCACCTAGTCAAAAGCTGGATACTTTCCTTATAACGGGACAAAATGGGACAAATTCTTTCACTCGATTTCCTTCAAGGTATTTTACTTCAATCCAGGTGTCGTTTCAAAAAAATCTTCGTTATTTTGTGGATTTTATCTAAAACAGAGCACTCTTTCGCTCCTGCGTACTAATTTATTTACAAATTCAGATTACGTAATTAAGGGGAAAGGTCTGTTTTTGAGTTGGTATTTAGCCAAATGGCAAATAAGGCTCCTGGATATCCAAGTGGGCGGCGTGTTTGCTTTTCCTGAAAGCGGTCTCAGTTTCGATTCCCGGAGGCGAATATGTGCGAAATTACCTCAGCTGTCTTTGAACTTTAAAAAAATACCCTACTAAAATGTCAAACGTAGGTATATACTTCTTAATGTCATTGGTAGAATTAATGGATGGTCGCTCGTATTTTGAATAATATTCAGCTAAACAATAGATCTTTATTGACTAGTTTCGTCATAAAGTAGACATTTAATTACATCTTATTAATTAGAAATTAATATTCTTTCTTTCAAGACGCGACTGAAGATGTCAAGTCGTTGACTAATGTGGTTGATAAAAATCTGCTATGGAAATTACGAAGTCTCCTTTCTTTTAAGATGTGTGTGGTATTTCACTAAGTCACGCTTGGACTAATTAATTTTCTTAGAAAAATAGGATCGCAAATATCAACTATGATAAATTATTAATAAGCTTTTGTATTACCCAGTAACGGCAAAGAAAGGTCGCGTGCAGTAGCTATTTCAGAAGGCATATGAAATAGCTTTAGGTTTATGGTTGAAAAACTCTTTTCTGCGAATTCTTAACAGCTAAAAGTTTCTTATCTACCCGTCCATTCATCAGGGGGCGCGCGCCCTAAACGAGTGATGACACAACTAAATTCCGGGCGTTCTTTATCTGCGCGATAGGGGATCAAATAAATATCAGGAGATAAGGAGTATTAACGTTGCTCCAAATCAAGTTGAATGGCAGTAAAATGGCAAGGATTACCGCTTTGGCGCGCCTAGCATACATCTCGGGTTAAAAATAATATCTCGATAACCATGAATGATGCTCCCCCAAACGAGTGGTCTCGCTTTCCCCCAATACATCCCACTCGTCGGCCATCAAAAACATTAAGGGGGCCCATTCGACTCCCTCCTAATTCACCCTCCTGCTTATTTCCCCGCCTATCTTAAGGACGTTTCTCCCCCCCGCTGAAAGGCGGACTCCCCCTTACAAATGACGCTCCTCTACATGGGAGACACGTCTACAACTGAGCCATTAGTGGCAGGGGGTGCATCCCTATCATTTGCGGCCGCTATTTCGGAAGAGATCGGTACCGGGTGCACATACGTAGTCCTCCCATCGTCGTTAGATAACCATCGCCTCTGACGTTGCATTTCTCTTTCGATGCCAGGGACGTTTTGGACGGTAGAAACATTTTTGGGTTGGGATAAATTTTTTGGAACTCTGCCTTTGTTCCTTTATAAAATACTGATCCTACCTATGGGGATATAGGGATTCAATGAGAATTAGAAGAGGTACAGCGTTCGAACAATCAAGAATTAGATTGAGTACAGCTAAAGGCGATTTTTTTTAAACTGTTACGACAGATAGTAAGAGTTCCGAAGGTGTTTCATGACTTTAGATGGAGTCCTTAGAAGAAAAATGATTAAAAATTTGGCCATATTTGCAGAATAAACTCAGATATAATCCCGGAAAGAAGTCGATGCAATGTGACCAGCATGTTTCTTTACAGATCACAAACGGGGAAAAGAGTCAATAATATAGATGCAAATAGGTTTCATAAATTCATTCTTTCCGCCAAAGATGCGAGATAAACTGGCTAGGATAACAGACTCTAACATGTGTTCACTTACTGCCACATGCCTAAAGTATCAGTAGGAGATTAAAAAGTGTTTCAACAGCTTAGGTCATTTCGCACGTGAACCTCCACCAAGAATCGAACCCGGGGCGGCTTCTATCGAAGTCGAACGCGTTAAGCACATGGCTATCTGAAGGCCCCACATGCCTAAAGTTAGCTTAAAGGGTTTATATATGTTCTGTCTTTCAACCCATAATTCAATAACAATGATGGCCAAGAATAAAAACGGCGAATTCATAACAATTACAGCGTCACGAAACAATAACCGGCGCCGATATTATTGCAAAATCAATCGAGAGAGGCTTCGTCTACGACCAAGACGGCGGCAATTATTGTCTTGATGCGGCCATTTATATGTGACCGGTTCTTTGCGCATTTCGTGAACGTCGGAGGTCCAATTACGCTACCCCGTGGAGCATCCCTTCAAAATACTAATGAGAAACAGCATTACTTTCCCCCATGCCCTCATTTTTATTTCCGCCACCGTTCCACCCCCGAGTCGATTTATTCCCTTCCCCGTCCAATTCCACAATCTACACAACAGACCGTTGCCCCGCTACGGTTACCATACCAGCGCTCTACAAACAAACGACCCTCGCCGAGGACCTCCACCTCCGGCCAACATAGTTTTCCTCTATCTCGCTCATCTCTCTTACTTTGTCCCCTTCACGGGTCGCCTCCCTCCTCTCGCCCCATTAAATAAACACTCAGCCGAAAACATATTCCGAAACAAACACCGGAGAAACTGCAGTCCCTCAGTTCAGTTGCTTGAGATTTCCCATTGCTTTTCAGATCAAAATTTTCGAGAACTATTGCGAATATATCTCCAGCCATTGTTAGTGCGAAAGAGGATAAAACACTGCAAAATAAAAACTTCACGAATATATTATATCGTTTTAGGGAGGAGTAACAATACAATAAGTATGTCCTTATCGAGCGAAATTGGGAGTGAAAAGTTCCATGTATCATTTAGCCCATCGTCAGAATATGTTTTGAAAATACACAATACGCATATTTAAGCAAGAATATAATCTATAAAAAATAACCTATATGACAGATTCAGTTTTCATTGTTTTTTAACAAGTAAGGTCTCAATAAAAAGGATATAGGGAAAGATTGAATGGTTTTATGGAATGATAAAAAGCTAATTTAGATTTTAGATTTATACCCCACAAGTCGCCAGTGGCGCATGGCAGGGGGTGTTTCAACACCAAAGACGTAACCTAATCCATCCTGTTTTCATCTCTAATGCTCTGCGGATAGAACGACCAGAAGTAACTATCTGTTTTAGCGATTATTTCCTTATAACGCTTGGTCGTCGCCTCTCGAAGGTCGCGCTCGTTGTTTAACTGTGACTTTGACTTCAATTTCTTCTAAAAATTCTGAATCGATAAAATTTGTCTGGAAGATTCCGTCGATAATCTGACCTTCTCACCTGGAGCGAATTACACTCGAGGGATTTTATCATAGTCTTGTTGATATTTTATTATCACAGAAATAATATTTCCATTCCAGTAAAACCTCATTAGTAACTATTTTAAGCTCGTTATAAGCAGTTGTTCAGTTTAGTTCCACGATAAAAGTCATAGATATACTTTCCTAGTTTATTACAATTTTAGTCTGTATGACTGAACATGGAAGCTGAAAATCCATGTATTTTTACGGGAAACGCTTCACCCCAGGTCGCCTTTTAACAGATCTTGATGTTTGGCTGTTAGTACTATCATGAACAGACTCATTACGATAATTTAAACATCAGTATGTTGAAGAGTAGAAAAGAAAACAGTACATGAACTGTATAGAGCAGCCCTGATACCTCTTTAATTACAACAGTAATGCCAAAACAGAAAACGAAATGAAAGTTTGCGATTTTATTTGCGAACGATTTTGAAAATGCCCTTGCCAGACACCATTTGAAGCATGGAAGCGGTTTCAGGGAATGTAATAAGTTCTTAAAATGAAATTTACGATGGAATTGCTGCAAAATTTGCTTTCCCTCCGATGCATTCAGCGGAATTCGACTGTCACTTATTTGAGAAAATTCTCATTTAGTTGTTGACTGCCGCGTGGCTCGCGGGAAATTAGCTCAGTTGAAATTACTGCCATAATCAAAGTAATCATACAAGATTTTTCCAATCAGCGCTCAATTGATGCTATAATGAAAACAAAGTTGTGGATGGGCTAATGTATGTACACATTTGGTGGATTCCATTTCGAATTTCTTTGATTGTAAATTTCCACATAAAGCAATAGTAACATTTTTGAAGGGTATCGAAAGTTGAGGTAATTTCGCACATATGGGTTTCTACCGGGAATCGAACCCAAGGCCGTTTAGTGCACTCGCAAACGCGCAACCATCTTGTCTACACAAGAGAACCATACAATTAAAAGTTTCCCAGTGATCAAGCGAACAAGGTATAGCTACTGAAAACGTACTAGAACCCAAACATTTATTTGCATATCAATTTCGGCTAGTTTTTCTTACGGCGTAATTTTTAGTTACGTTTTAGGATATTGGATTTTAGGATAATTTGAGTGTATTTCTCACTAATTTTCGGTTGATTTTAGCTCAATATCAAAAATGCAATTTGGCAACGCTGAATTGAAAGCTCCATTGGGGAGAGAGGCATGGGCGAACCAACTCTTTCCTCATGTTGCCAAGTACGCTTCAGTTCCTCTCAAAAGCTTTAGATATCTAATTGAGCAGGACTTGAGGATGTAACCAGACTTTGCGATAATGAATTTACAGAGATTTTGTATACATCGCGAGAGAAATGAAGTCTTGAATTAGATCATTTCTCCTGTGATACAGTTATTTGTGTTAGACTTGCAAAAGTGGACAGTTAGAGGCTGAGAATCGGTCTAAAAGGGAGCAATGGAAGGATTCTCGTCGTGCGTGTTACGCATACTAGTTTTTGTTGAACACTGCCGCGGATATTGCGTAACGAGTGCGTTGTGAATTACGCCGAGCAGCCGCCTAATAGAAACGCATCTTCAGCCACTCTCGTCTCATTTCCCAATTTCCTCATCCGCAACGTGGCAACATCGCATTTAAGGAAGGATGCTGTGGTATGCGGTCCAGAAGAAGGGGACGGCCCGCAGAGTAGCGCGAGCATTGTTGTTTTTTCCCCTCAGATGAATATGGAATGCCCATTTATTAAGGGTTCATATCCAAAGGCCTCTTACGGTGGGTCAATGATGGAAGTTCGCGGGGAAATAAATATATTCACCCCGCGTTAATTATCAAATGATCGGGAGCATAAATTAACCCCTGAGGATTCTTGGAATAAAATTCTCTCGTCCCAGTCCATGGGTGCTTTTCTCTCCGGCGAATTGGGAGAATGTTAACGTAACGTTTCGGGAATTAAAGAATAAGCTGCCAATATAAAGCTCTACCGTGTTTGTACATCTACATAAATACCCTGCAAGCTGCCTTTCGGCATGAGGCAGGTGGTGTAAACACCACGTGTTCCTCTTTAGCTTATCCTTATCGCGTGTCGTTTGTGGAAAGAATGAGTCCCTAAAACAACTTGTCCTTGCATATCATTTTACACAACTTGTGTCTGAGAGCATTTTCATAACGCTTGCTTTTCTATCGTAGCACTTTTTTAACATATCGTTTTGCCTTGAGCTACGCTTTCTCAAGTTCGCAAGCATTCGTTTCATTCGCTGGGTCCCATATACTCGCCGCATATTCCAGACGGGGCCTTACTAAAGGGAACTAACATCGCTCTCTAACCTTTCGATCGCATCTACCTACAATGCGCTATATAAAACCGAGCTTTTTCGTTGCGTTACCGCATATTTTTCGAATATATGTTCTCCAGTTGAAGTCATTTGTAAGGGTGATTCAGAGATATTCAACTGTGTCAACCGCATTTAAATTCGTTCCACTGATTTTTTACTGGTGCTTCAGACGCAATTGCTTCCTTTCGAAGAAGTATAGAGCATTTATTTGCATTAAGATCTAGCTACTTTTTTTCGCACCACCTTTGTATATCTACTAAATCGTTAGAGAGTGAAGCGCTATCTTCATCACTTGATATTTCTCTATATATTACAGAATCATCCGCTACAATATACATCTTTAAATGTAACTAGCTACACTTCGCAACCTCACCCGCATCCGATAGTTATTACCGAAGTCGCGGGAAAACTGATTATAACAGTATAAATAACAGAAATGGCAAACATAAACGATAAGTACGACACCGATGCTGGCAAAACTACGCACTGCAGCTGTAACTAAGCTCGCCAACTATCTCCGGCACTAAGCGTTGAGTGGACTAAACAATTAAGTCGTCAGCAGTAAATGAATAACAACGTAAATAAGATTTTCTAAGCGAACCTTGTCATTCAATTAAGTGAAAAGAAGTTATAGACATGCTTCGTCTTTCGCGGTGTTATTTTTAGCATGGTCCGCTCTTTCGCTGTGTATCATTAGCAATCACACTCTCTCTTATCTCGGCAATGCGTTTCGTTATTTTTCGTCTAAAGATATCGAAGTGTCACGCGATTTTTGGACGACTAAGCTAAGAGAAATTGAATTCGTTAAACCGGTGCAAAAATTTGCGTGCATCTTCAGACTATTGTGGAAACAATAGAATGTAAATAAAAATGAGAAAGATAAAAAATGAGGACATATAGGAGTAGACAAAATATCACCACAAGTGAAACGGGGAAAGATTTAGGTGAACAGCGTTGGCAAGCCTTGCAACAGAAGCGAAATCTCAACCATCTTTCATGGTTCGTGACCGAGAAACCGCGCACATTTCATTTTACCATCTCATTTTGATACTATATCGAACTGCTGTGACATTATCGTTTGTGCCCCAATTTTATAGTCTTGATATTTGTGGCATAGCCATAATAATAATATATTTTTAATAATAATAATCTGAGTTTATTACAAAATTAATTATGAAAAACAACTGCAAAAACATAGAAATATTGTTAGTTACGCAAGACTCGCAAAGGTGAAGTTTATCAGCAAGCTCCTGCTGAGCCAATGAAGTCTCATGAGAAGGTGCCTAATTTTACGTACAGTGTTACATAGTTATTAAAAATCTTTAGGGAAGTTAAAACAGTATCACATAAAAAATGTTGTTTTGCTGTGATAATAATGATAAAAAGAAAATTCTTTGTTTACGGGCGAGATTGAGACTTGGAGATCAGTCTCTTCTCACTCTTAATCGTTACAGATAGAACGAAAGAAGTATTGGGAATTGAACTAAAGAAAAACAATAAAAGAAGGAACTATAATGTAGGTTCAAAAAAACTAAAGTCAGCACTTGGGAAAAAATTGAAACCCTACAAAAAAACACACACATGAAGAGGGGCGTTAAAAACCTGCGAAACCTACCGACAGTAGGAACTAAAATTTAAAAGAAGAGGGGAAAATAAGTAAAAGAAAAGTGTCAGCAACATAACTAGAATAAAGATGGAATAATAAAAGTAATGAATAATAAACTGAAAGAAAAGAATACAAAAATAAGACCCTGCGAGTTATTTTTAGCATCATTATAATAATATAATCAACGTATCCTAAGCAGATCTTCCATTCATCAAAACGCAATTGGTTTCTTATTAAAACTCAGAGATCCACTCTTCAAATTTAAACAAACCACAGCCGCCTGACTAGTCAGCCTCTCAATCAAACTTAAAGCGCTTTTCAAAAGTTCAGATAGTGTCTACAATGACGTTTCACTCACGTGGAAGAGGGGCTAATAATTTTGTAAAGCGAAATTTCGGCGCTCCCCGCAACGTGAGGTTTATAACAGTTATATTTCAGTGAGCTTTTAGTACTGCGCGACCCTAAATCTGACATCCAGAGCGATACGTTATCGGCGATGTCCAAAAGAAGAATGGTCACAAGGCGTACTTCTGAGAATAAGGCTGACAAAAGTTGGTCATTTCCTAATTGGGGTCAGTGGATTCGAATTTTATGCTCACAATTTCAACGGTTTTAGCAGACACAAGACATCCACACTATGCGAACACCGACCTACACTATCGAGGGAAAATAATGTTTCCTTTATCAATCTGTATAACTCAAAAACATTTTTAAAGTAAACGTTTTGACCACTTTCAGACTATTATTTAATCGCTGTTGCTATATGAAAAAGAACTGAGTAACTGAGACAATTACATATTTGCTGGCGAGAACCCGAGAATCACGTAAACACGGTTAACCGGTTTTCCTAATAAGCAGTTTACGGTGTTATCACTTTAAAGCTGTGATTTATACGCTGCTATAATATCAAACAAAACCGAGTAACGGAAGCAATAACAGATTTCGCCGGCGAGAATCAGATAATCACGTAACACGGTAAACCGGTTTTCGTAATAACCAGTACCAGTGTTACCACTTTCAGGATATGATTTATACGCTGCTGTAATATGAAAAAGAAGTGTAACCGAAACAATAACAATTTTTCCGGCGAGAATCACGTGAAGTGGTTAAACACTTTAGCTAATAACCGGTTTGAATACACTAGCCATATTTACCCTACTCTAATGACTAGAAATGATAAAGTACGCAAGTTTTCGGAACTCGGGAAATATGATATTCAACGCCTTCGCATGCAAATCCAACCATTCCAATCTTTATTCCTTTTTCCATTCGCTTAAAAACGGATGCTTTCTCTGGTGATTTCCGTCAGGAGGCGAGGGATGAACATGGAAATCGATCAAAAATCGCTGAAGATGAATGCACTGGAGTCCATTGAGGAGAGGATTTGCAGTTGAAGTTGAGAAATGGGTTCCTTCGACGCGATCTTCTCGAGGAAACAAAATGGAAATTTGGTCCATTCCATCTGAAGATTCATCGCCATGATACAGCACTTCAAGGGCGCGCGCTGCATTTTGAGCACTTCCCTCTCTACTCTGGCCAATCCCAGAAGAATGTTTCATCCATCAATTAGCCTAACTGAATTTGCCGGCGATTTTCATACTTCCCTAAATTCGCGGTGTTAGCAGTGAGTTGTATGAATTCGCAATATTTGGAAATGCCAAGTGTTATACAAAAAGTTATATAGGCAACGAAGTTTAACTCCTGCTACAGTATTTTTAAGGAGGGGATGGTATCTTTTTCTCTATTGACACACGAGAGGGAAGAGTATATCCTTCGTTTACTTTCGTCTCATGTCAGCCTTATTCGTCGCTATGGCGATACGAAAGCTATTGGGCTATGAGTGATACCGAATTCATCATGTTCTTTCCTAATTTAATGATTTTGGAAATTTTTTTTTCACAGAATAATTGCGCTCCACTTAGGTGGATTTTATTTTACTAATTACTATTTAGTACATAAAGGAAAGCAAGGGCAAACTATTCCCCTCCTCATCTTTCCTATTAAGCCTCATTCCCACTTCAGGATTTTTGGTACCGAATGGATGATGCCAGGATTTCTCCAGGGGGTGTTTTAGAGCCATGGGGTAAAAATGCATTGCCTACAATAAAGGGCATGAATACTTCCGTCCAAAATCAAATAAAAATATAGACTGATTTATTTTAACAAGTGTACCCTTCGAATCTCCAGCTTTTTTGTAAGGCACAAATACGATCGGCTATTCTCTCGCATGATTTCGTTTAATGTAGGCTCTGTTCTCATGGAGAATTGAACCCCCAAAACCATCCCCTAAGCTATGTCTCTCGCTAAGGGGATCGGTATTTAGCCAGACTTCGGGCTGAGATAATGGAAACCGTCCTTAGTTTATGTATTCGATGAAACTACGAGAGAAATGAAGACAGAATGAAACTTATATTCTTTGAAGTTCAGACCACTTCAATCGATTTAAGAATCGCTATCTGAGTGCGATCACAGTGCTACGTTCATGTGTTCAAAATAAGTTCCATGTTTATGAATGCTCTTCTAATTCACATTCACACAATTACAATTCCATATTCATTCTAAAAGGGAATATAGTCATAGATATAACGATAGTTAATAGTGCATAAATGCGGAAAAACGGCTTCGGCAAAACGTACCTCATGGCGAGGCGATTGCGGCAAACTGTCCTAACCCGCGTTCGTAAAGGTCTCGAAATAGACATCATCGGGTCTGGGACAGTTACGCAGTTCATTAACTGGACGGTATTGCAGTAAAGCATCTTAGCAATCATTCTGCAAAGAAAAGTCTGAGCGCATTTACGAATACGGCAATAAAACTTAGCAAAATCTATCTTGGAGCGACAATGAGCTACATTTAGAAACTCTCTGAACACCATACATAATTACCAAGATAATGTAGAAACAGCATCTCTACGTGCACATAAACATATGCATCGATGAAACTTTTTTAGAAAAGGATCTCGATTTATTCGAGTCCATTCCGCTCGCTCCACGTATTTAGTTGAATAGCATTCAATATCCTGGTTCGAGTATCTTTCTCAGTTCAGTCAGCGGAGAGTGAGTTTTCACCGCTACACTTTTATTGCCGGAATCAAGGATGGAAATGTACAGCTAATGTTGGATGCCAAATTGGCCCTCAACTCGATCACCACTCATGTCGATCTACTGGCGACTGATAATATAAATATCAAGAGAGCAAATCACATGAATTATGAATTCGAATTGTATGGCACTTGTTTGTATTATAATTGGGCTGAATTCGAAATAAAAACTTTAATCTCTCTTCTGCTGATTTTCACAGAGATACGAGAATATTTATATCTGTACATTTATATGTTTAATTTTTATTAATAATTAGTAATTATCTATTTATTTTATTTTACTCAATTTTTAATCATTTAAACTTTTTATTGTTATGAGCCTAATAAGGTACGGTTGTTAAGCTCTATCTAATCTGACATATTGCCGAGTTCCATATTGTTTGAGCAGAGAAAAGTAATTGTATTCTCAACTGTAAATTGTTTTTTAATGAAGGATAATTAAAAGATCCGAATATCCGTCAAATATCGATTAAAACCATTTGTGAATTAATGTTTTCTCATTCGACAAATAATTACTTACAAAGCGGGGTGAATGAGCAGGCGGTAGAGAATTGGAAATCTGATTAGGTGAGTTTTGATAAAAATCGAAATTGGATTAAAACTTAAATTCGGGATTTTTTAACCCATATTTTGAGGGGAAGGATGGGCACCATTATTGGTTTAAACTCATTTCGTGGTCGTGTTTTGTGCACTCGGAAAAACTAACCATTTGAATGGACATCAACGTGGTTAACAAGGTAAAGAGAAAAGCAAATCTCTTGAATAACTTCTTTCATTGCGTATCGAATTGGAAATGGATGCTATGCTAACAGTTCGAGACAAGGATTCATCTTTCCTGATAAAGATTCATGCAAGCAGGGGCGTAGCCAGGATTTGTTCATGGAGGTGTTTAGATTCACGGAGTTAACATTGCATCGAAAATCTAATGAAAATGTAAACCGGTGAATTTCAACATGCACAATCTGCAAACCTCTATCGGTGTTCACACAGTGTAACTGTGAGAGGCCATCCTCTCGCATGCTTTCATTTATTCTCGGCTTTGTTCTCATGGGGAGGTTTTCACCCAAAAAACTAACCCCTTGGCTACACTTCTGGAGGTAAGTAATGCATTTGGGAAGTAGATTTAAGGTGCATGCATTCATGACTCACTACAGCTTGTAGTGTACAGATGTAGGAGTAGATGTAGCTTGATTAACAAAATGGGTTGAAATAAAAGCGGCATAACTTATTCACAAAAACTTGAGATACTTTTAGTTCATTTTGACGCTTGGACAGGATGAAATAAATCAAACTAATGATGCTAATGTGGATTGTACTTAAAAACGAGGAAACCAAGAAAACGATGGTTAAATAAGCTCGCCTACCGTGTTGGATACCACGTTACTTTAAGAATAGAGGGAAATTCGTGGAGAGATGTAGCGGCTGACGTACGCAAGGATAGGAAAGAATGAAAAATGTGCTGACTCCGACAGTTAAAACGATACATAATACATACACAAAATTGTCTTTATTGGGAAAAATTGGGACATGAGAGTCTCATATTTCTTTTAACCCTTAATACAGAGTCATTCAGTGGAATGTTACAATGGACTACTAATCTAACAACATAATTCTCTGAGCGCATTCCTATTTAAATGGATCCTTAAATATTAAAACAATTCGGGATGTACAAAACGAGAGGGAAACGAAAAAGGAAGGGGATAGCGATTCGCTTACGCCAGTTCTTAGATAGCAAAATTCATGGACCTGCGTTGGAACGAAATCCCTTATTCGATGAGTGATACGGAGCCCACGCAAATCATTCCTTCATTTGGATGTTTGGGTCTCACCCTTATACCTCACTTGGATAGAAGACTCGGATTGCGTTAATTTCTGCACGGATTGGATCGGAATGTGACTGGGGGAGAGGAATGGATTATTTGATGAGGGGAAATTCGTGAGATATTGTGCGCTGATTGGAAGCGATGAGTCGGAAGGACGTCACAAATGCGATTACAGCGCCACGCCGATGTGATTTTTTTCCTTGACGAATTACCCAAAGAAATATTTCTCATCGGTAGATTCCATCAAATATGCATTTCAATCTCTCCTCGTACACCATACCTCGCAGTGCTACTTTCACATGCCGTGCGCGGTTCGATAAAAAACGTAACCACGGAATCCCGCATTATTTATAAGTAAAGAAGAGTCTTGCAGAGAGCTCACTTTAAAGTAGAGGAATGCAAGTTTATTCCAACGAGGAAGATGGAACTAAGAAATAAAGCAGTGAACGTTTTCTATGGAATAGTATCTAAAACCTATATAATCTTACTCATGTGGTTTTTGGGGCTCAAACGCCCCCATGACAACAGAGTCATCAATAAATAGAAGCTTTCGAGAGGGTGTCCTCTCGCAATTACGCCATGCAAAAACCATTGGAGATTCGTAGGGTATACGTGTTAAAATAAATTAGTATATTTTTCACAAGATTTTTGGGTAGAAGTATTCCTGCCCCTTGGTTTTAGGCCACGCAGTGTTTACTCCATGACTATAACCCTCAATGGACAAATCCTGTCTACGACCCTGATCTTCTCTCATTTTGACAATAATCGAGATTGCTAATGCAAGATATGTAGTCATTTAATTCAATTTTCATATGTTATCGATTACACTTCGTAAGATGCAAAATGTCAGTATTTTCTTTTATATTTCACAATAGTTACTGGTAAACGTCAAAGATGATGAAACTTAATTTAACTCATTTTAAAAATGTATTTGTTATTGCGTACCTTTGGTCCTTCTAAGCCAGATGGTGTCAATTGCAGGTCCATATTAACTAAATGTATTTGTTACCGATAGATAGTTTATTTGATCCTTGATACATTTCGAATAGAGTTTTTAATAATTAAAGGAACGTAGGGAACAGTTTGTCTATATGAGTATGAAATCGACATTCTTTAACATTTTGTATTGTTCAACTTTTAGCCAGATTTTACATTAGTAACAAAACTTAGTATCATCTTACATCCGGTAATTCTTATTTTAAATTCCAAACTTATTCTTGTAGGATAACAATTGTGCTCGGCAGCAGTGATTGGATTTGGTACGCGCCCCAGGCAAGCATGGTGGAACTCAATGTAAACTGAATGTAAGTCTACCATAAGTAAATACGGAACCGATACGTAATCATCAATTGTGTATAGTCTATTATATAAATTTCCGGACATAGTATGATTACAGATCGATTAGTAACACCGCGTGTTATACGTAAACGTTTATCGACTTACGTAGGTGGATCGTTCCCAAACTTACTGAGTAACTCGTAATTTGGCGTAAGGTGGACGCTAGCTACTTTTTACAGTACAGTTGCGCATGTGCGACGTCATTTGTTTCAGAATTTGCGTTTTACACACTTACGTACACTTTTCCACTCCACTAGTCCACTTGAATTCGATGTCTAAATCCGAGTTTAAATATGTCGAAATTACATTAGTCGTAAACTGTCAGAACACTTTACTTTTTATTCGCTGCCCTTAAAGTCTGGATTTTGGACACGCAGGAGGTCCCGTAAACAATGCCTTATTTCCTCCATAGATTAAGTATGCTAAAGGAAACTCTTTTAAATCAAAGATGCAATACACAGGGACACCCTAAAGCAACTATAAGAAGACTCATTAGAAGCCTAAGATCTCATTATTTTACATGTTACTTCTGCAATTAAAACTATCAGCACTTACTGTGAAGTTATCACCTCGAAGGTGGGTTGGGTTACTATCCATCAATAATTAGATAAAAGCTTTGAATAGAAAATGAGCCTCAATAGACAAGATGAAGAGTGAAGAATATTAAACATATATTAAATATCAAACCAGAATGTTATTAGTGCTAAAACTACACGCATGTACAGCATAATTACGCATTAAATAATACATTTTTAATCATGGAGGGATAAATTTGATTTGATTAATTGTGTATGTATTATTATTATTGTATGATTGACAAGAGTATTAGTGTACCCGACAGCGTAATTGTTTGTGTTGTATTTTTAGGTGAGGGTGGAAATTACTTTGTCCAAATCTTACCACCGGAACATTGTTCTATTTGTAAGATTATCTAAATAATAAATAAAACAATGATTCTAATTTGATGGGTTAATATTGTAACATAAATTAGTATGATTGTAACATATTTTTTCCTTTCTTTTTCTCATTTTGTCTGTACTTGATTCATTCCAATTTTAAGCTTTTGTATTTACTAAGAAGCGACTTGTACTCGGCAGATTTCATATTATCTCATCCATACAGGAAAATAAGACATAAGTCAATCAGGGGCACATCTTTCTCCTGGTTGTACCACAGCACAAATGAAAATCACTAAATTTATCAGGATATGGCAAGAGGAATGGTCCTAAGTACAAGGTAAAAACATACTTCTAAATTAACATACGATTTAAAATTTATACGATTTAAAATATATATAGTATAGCGCGGCCTACTAGAGTATTGATATTCCAGTCCGCTGGACAGTTCTCACCGCAGTACGTTGGCAGTGCTTCAGGAAAATGTCACGGGTCTTTAAAGGGAAGATTAGAGTCATTGCTGTGCGTATTCGACGGAGAGAACGAAGCTGTGAACAAACCGAAACGCATATTTCAACGGCTGACAGTTGCGGCTGCGAAACAAGGCTGCTGGTGTTGCACTGATCACATCAACTGATTAAGAAAGCATGCATCATCCGCGGTTTGCTCTGTCGCAAATGCACACGCTCACATACAGAACGGAACATTCAGTTGCATTTGGTTCGACGTAGGGATAAAGTTAAGACTTAGATTAGATAGGCCCTTTGTTCGACGAGAATAGACTTGCGTGAGCCTCTCTTCTCATAAATATATTTTTTTAAATGTATAAGAAATTAGGGCGTGGGAAAAAATCTTCGCTATCTAAAGTTGACAAAGAGGATCCTACGTCATAGATAAACTGAAGCAGAGGAGAGATGAGGTAAAAATTCCGAGTAAACGCGATAAAATGAATTGTTAAACCTAAATCAAGAGAGGAAATGCAAAAATGTATATCATGACAATAATTCTAAATAAAATGAGAAACAAACCAGACTAATATGAATTAAACTATAAAATAACTAATTTTACGTTAAATAAAACAAAGTTAAGTCGAGATATTACTTTGCGTCATTCCACTGTAAAAACAGGAATCATTTTTCTCAGGAAACTATATCCTACTTTATATAACACTCTGCAAAATACTATACAGAAACCAAATCCAATGAAAAGCGGCACTAGTTTCGACATCTTCTAATCTTAAGGACGACACATGAACTTTGGGTGTAGTATTTTGCAGTGTTTTTTGTAAATTGTGATATCTTGCGTGCTTTTAGAATGACGGATTACAATGATATTTTCAAGTTTGTTGATAATTATCGCCCATAAATGTTACTCCTTGCGAGTAGCGGTGGCTGAACTTATTACATAATTGATAACACTGCAACCAGACGTGAAGTAGGATGTAGGGTTATGATGCTGAGGACTTTTAGTGTCAAAAGGATATCAGACGTTTGAAAGATAAAGGTGATTCCTTCATGAGATATCTATAAGGAAAAGGGACACGGCTATGTTAATGCATTAGAGTTTTGAGAAAAGCTCCTAAAAGCCGTGGTTTGCAAGTAAACCAACCAACAAGAAATTCCAACCAGCGGGGGTTGGGGTTCTTCGTAGCTGATCTTTGCAGGTTTATTATTCCAAATACGTATTTCGGCAACTACGTTACCAGAACAGAGTGAGAAGTTCTCTTTATCCCCCAAAGATGGTACCGTAGTTACCGAAATACGTATTGGGAATAATAACCTTGAAAAGAGCAACCACGCAGAATCGTTATCACGTTGGCTGTAATTTCCTAACGTTTGGTTTGCTGACAAAAGGCTTTTTTTTCTAAATTATGAGCTAAAAACTAGAAAAAGAAGGAAACCTCACTCGGAAGTGGACGAATTTGATGACTGAGGTAATATCGTAACGAAGAACCATCTCATAGAGCGTGATAAGTTCGTCATTGAGTATACATATCCACAATATAAAATAAAAAGATTCACAGCAGCATAAAAATACACTGAATTCTGGATGTTGTTTCTTCGGGTTCCGCCGCGTTGTTGATTCTCCATGACGACAGTTTCGCCGGATTTCCTGAAGCATCTTCAGGCCGAAGTGTGATAAAAATATAGAAATACCCTATTAATTTTCTATAAATGAATTAATCAAATTTTCAAAGAAGGAACTCCAGCGTATTTTCAAACAGTATTAAAATAAATAACTTATTGCTTAATTATTAAGAGGGAAATCCTTTGGTTGAGTTTTCTGCATCCTCTTGACCATCTATTTGTGAGAAGCGCCTATTTCACATGAAACCACCTCAGAGTAAAAGGAATTTACGATAGGGAAACAAAATTTGTATAGCTGACGAGACAACTGTTTCTTTTCTGTATTTTTTTACGCTACGTTTGGGAATGGCATTTGCCAATAGATTAATGTTGCGCCCTCGATTATAAACGCTTACATTGGGTGATATTCTTAAGTTAAGAAAAACAAAAGTTCAAGAGAAGACTCATTCCTCTTGGTACCGTCCCTAAATCAGTCACTGCTATGTCTGTACTTCTCTGATTTCTTAATATCTATGGTAATTTATTACCACTCTCTTTGTTTTAAACTATCTCTCTCTCTTTTTTGCGATGAAATTTTTTCTGTGATCAAAAAATTTTTTTTAATGCATGTTAGATATTCATACGCTGTAACGACCTTCTTTGCAACTTTGTAATTTTAAGGTAAATTTTATTGCTATGTCTGTACTTCTCTGATTTCTTGATATCTATTGTAATTTATTACTATTCTCTTTGTTTTAAACTATCTCTCTCTCTTTTTTGCGATGAAATTTTTTCTGTGATCAAAAAATTTTTTTTAATGAATGTACATATGTTTTTAGCTTACTATTGTTTACTCTCTCTTTATTTAAATATATTTTACATTTTTTGTAATTGTTTGTAACAAGGGTTAGATGGAAGATGGACTTTTAGTCCCAATTTTGTCCAATAAAGACATCTGTATGTATGTATGTAAATCGGTAGCACACGCAACCATGATTTCGCTTCATCATCACACGTAAATTCAGACCGTTCATCGATGTATAAATGAGTCTTTCGTGGAACTTTTTTCTCAAACAACTACGCGTTTGGAATGCCTAAGACGCATCCATTGGCCGAGGCACCACTTTTGAGTACACAAGTATCACAAGAAGACGAGTATTCCTTTAACTTCTTCAACTATTCTATTCTTCCGCAGAAACATCAACCCTTATTCCTCCGGATGCATCCACTTGAATAAACTTCCGAGGTGCCCTCACCCTGCCTCGGCTGCATTTCATTATGCTTCGCCTTCCCAGAGGCACATAAATCAAGGGGAATCTCCGCTTGCTCGGATTGCGGAGAGAATCGCTAAGGGGACAAAAAGAGAGAGAAAAGAACGAAGATGCGTGCGAAGAAGACAGAAAAAGTTCTTTTGATCGGAAATGATTGAGTTTCAGCGATCTATATTCGCCGTAAAAAAACTGTGAGCACAAAAAACAGGGCTACGCTCTCTCTATAAAATGACGGATTAAGCGGTCAGCAGAAAAATAATTGTCAGCAAAGAGAGGAGATGAAGAGCTACATCAAAGTAATCTTACCATATAAATACGAAGTGGCCTGATCAGACGTTTTATCTTCGTTTAAGTATAGAATGCCCTATCTGTTTGTAAAGTATTCTGCCAGAAGGCCTGTTTAAACATTATTTCCTCTACCATTAGCTACAAATACCCATGACGGGGTTTAATAGGCAAAATAAGGGGTAAGTAGTAAAGATACCCCAGTTACGGCCACGGCTTTCTATTCCTCCTAATTTAAGAAACTTCAGAGTTAAGGATTCATCTTTCGGAATTTAAATGTTAATGTATGCAAGGAAAATTGTCCTAAAATTACTCCCGATTCTGTCATTAAAGTATTCAGTTCGGTGGTTGGTTGGAACCTCATCCCTTCTATCATTAGCTTTCAAGATCTGGGAAAAAGGGAATAAGGCTCACAAGAAAAGATGAGAAATGAGGTTCTATGCTCTTGCTTTCCTCATCGAGATAGAACGTTGTGCCCGGAACAACTCGACTTAAGGGAAACGCAATGACTCAAATAGTAAAACTTTCCGTAGCATTCAACAAGAAGTGAGTCTTACTAATCACGGTGAGGAGTGAGGTAGTTTGGTCGTTTTTTTCATCGAGTTAGCGTACTGTCCACGAACAAGTCCACGTAAGTAAAACGCAATGACTCCAAGAGTAACACTTTTCAGAGCATTCGATAAATAGGCAAAATGAGGAATGAGGTAGTTTGTCCTTATTTTTCTCATCGAACCAGAATACTTTAACCGGAACCAGTTTGCCCAAAAGAAGCACAAGGACTCCCTAGCAACACTTTTTGTAGCAGTCTATGGAGAGCCTTTAATAATAACAAATTTTCAGTATCACTCATACCTCAGTATCATAACGGCCATGAATGTGAATGTCTTAGAAACACTCACATTTTATTCATAAAACATTTTTCTCAGTCTGCTACGATCTATTCTTTTTCTTCATTCATTTATTAAACATTTCCTCCCAAGGAAGAATGGACTTGAAGAAAGTCTGACGGGACTGGGAATCGAACCCGGGTCTCCCAATTGCTCTGTCCGTTGAGCTATCCCGGCAAAACAACAACCCGGCAGTTCTGCCGGGATAGCTCAACGGACAGAGCACCAGACCGGCAATTGGGAGACCCGGGTTCGATTCCCAGTCGCGTCAGACTTTTTTCAAGTCCATTCTTCCTTGGGATTTTTTCTGGGTGCGCACCATCTTGCGCAAGGTCACCCTTATCCATTTTCCTTTGTAAACATTTCCTCTTTGAAAAACACTTGGTCAATGGCGACGTTAACTAACACCGCAATCAACAACTGACTCATTACCAATTCCTTTATATATAAACATGAAAATTTTGTACCTTAATAATCTCTCCAAATATATTGATAACATACCCTTTCTTTTGATCAACATTTGTTCCTTTTTTGCCACAAATTCTTTTCCTAAAATCGTACAATCCTCCTCTACAATGTCCAACACAATACAATGCATCTAACTACATTCAACTCACATTCACAATGTACTTGGTACTTCACAAGGTACTTTCTGCTATCTAAAAACAGTGGACGTAAGCAATCAGTTACTGGCAGAAATTTCCTCGGGATACTTTCAGCTAATATATTTAATATGCTTCTAGTTAAAAGTAATATGAATTGTGGCAAGAATTTCAATAGTAATTACTTCGAATAATAATTGTCATTTATTAAAAAGACTCGCTATTTACTTCCTCAACAATTAGTTTAAAATATATTTGTTTATCACTATTCAACAAATCTACTCGTACTAGGAAACATGAACATGAATCATATCGACTAGTGGCTAGAACTTTGAAATCAGATCAAAGAATTTAGGGATCGAATCGAAAGGTATGCAGTAGAAGAACGTGCATTTGGCAACGATAACGGAAAATAACATGAACATAGTGAAGGGGAACGTAACGCAAAAGAGGAAAGGAAATTTAAATGTATAAGCGAAAAGATCATGCCTATTCATAGCTGCATAATATTCATTTTGTGATTTTTTCCTTCCTTTAGTGACATTTTTCTGATTTAGCTCTTTTCGCGTTATATGTGGCATATTTTATTACGTTCGCCATCCTCTATCTCTCTTCTCTTAGCATAACACGTTTGACTTAATTTATAGTTAACATTAAATTCAGTTCATAAAACATTTATTACTCATAAAATACATCTAATTTGTGTAATTCATGAAATAATATTACATTTACAGCAACGAATTTAAGGCATTATATTGTTTAATATTTATTAGTGATATTTTTTTAATGTAGCAACTTTTAAGCTACTTTTCGGGTAGAATCTTGCGCCATTAAAATAACATAAATTGGCATCTTTGGCCCTACGCACCATTTATCACTACGTAATACTTTGAAATAATGATGAAACATATAGTCGACGAGTTTATTCTCTGATAGAATATAGTGAATAGAATCTTCACATGGAGTCAGTAAGGATTTAGAAAATGCACGAAGAAGGGCGACTAGGTTAGTATAAGGGAGCATCCTTTTATGATACAACGGCATTCTTGGGTCTTCCGAACTCCCCTCTGTCACAAAGTGTTCCAAGGAGCATACCCTACGTTATAAAGTGTCACTTATTCCCAGTCACCCCCTGTTACGAGGACCCCTTAGGAGGCATTAGGTAGGAAGTATTAAGATCCTAAGGGAATCGCACTGGGACAGTTTTAGATGCCAGATCAAAGATATTGTGAAACGTAGGAGGAAAGCTTGCATTTAAAGCAATACTTGGTAGAATTGAGGAGGCTGACCGCATAGAAAGTTGACAAGCACAAAGTAGGATGTGATATTCAAAGGAAAAGCCAAACAGCAAACACGCTCGTTAAAAAAAGTCGAAAAAAGAGCTTTTTAAATGAGCCCATTTTTAATCAAATGAATCTTAATAAAGTTGTAAAAAATTAATATGTATGTATGTAAATCGGTAGCACACGCAACCATGATTTCGCTTCATCATCACACGTAAATTCAGACCGTTCATCGATGTATAAATGAGTCTTTCGTGGAACTTTTTTCTCAAACAACTACGCGTTTGGAATGCCTAAGACGCATCCATTGGCCGAGGCACCACTTTTGTGTACACAAGTATCACAAGAAGA
Source organism: Ladona fulva (assembly GCA_000376725.2). Taxonomy (NCBI): domain Eukaryota; kingdom Metazoa; phylum Arthropoda; class Insecta; order Odonata; family Libellulidae; genus Ladona; species Ladona fulva. The sequence continues at coordinate 925,118 of KZ308244.1, forward strand.
CGAGTATTCCTTTAACTTCTTCAACTATTCTATTCTTCCGCAGAAACATCAACCCTTATTCCTCCGGATGCATCCACTTGAATAAACTTCCGAGGTGCCCTCACCCTGCCTCGGCTGCATTTCATTATGCTTCGCCTTCCCAGAGGCACATAAATCAAGGGGAATCTCCGCTTGCTCGGATTGCGGAGAGAATCGCTAAGGGGACAAAAAGAGAGAGAAAAGAACGAAGATGCGTGCGAAGAAGACAGAAAAAGTTCTTTTGATCGGAAATGATTGAGTTTCAGCGATCTATATTCGCCGTAAAAAAACTGTGAGCACAAAAAACAGGGCTACGCTCTCTCTATAAAATGACGGATTAAGCGGTCAGCAGAAAAATAATTGTCAGCAAAGAGAGGAGATGAAGAGCTACATCAAAGTAATCTTACCATATAAATACGAAGTGGCCTGATCAGACGTTTTATCTTCGTTTAAGTATAGAATGCCCTATCTGTTTGTAAAGTATTCTGCCAGAAGGCCTGTTTAAACATTATTTCCTCTACCATTAGCTACAAATACCCATGACGGGGTTTAATAGGCAAAATAAGGGGTAAGTAGTAAAGATACCCCAGTTACGGCCACGGCTTTCTATTCCTCCTAATTTAAGAAACTTCAGAGTTAAGGATTCATCTTTCGGAATTTAAATGTTAATGTATGCAAGGAAAATTGTCCTAAAATTACTCCCGATTCTGTCATTAAAGTATTCAGTTCGGTGGTTGGTTGGAACCTCATCCCTTCTATCATTAGCTTTCAAGATCTGGGAAAAAGGGAATAAGGCTCACAAGAAAAGATGAGAAATGAGGTTCTATGCTCTTGCTTTCCTCATCGAGATAGAACGTTGTGCCCGGAACAACTCGACTTAAGGGAAACGCAATGACTCAAATAGTAAAACTTTCCGTAGCATTCAACAAGAAGTGAGTCTTACTAATCACGGTGAGGAGTGAGGTAGTTTGGTCGTTTTTTTCATCGAGTTAGCGTACTGTCCACGAACAAGTCCACGTAAGTAAAACGCAATGACTCCAAGAGTAACACTTTTCAGAGCATTCGATAAATAGGCAAAATGAGGAATGAGGTAGTTTGTCCTTATTTTTCTCATCGAACCAGAATACTTTAACCGGAACCAGTTTGCCCAAAAGAAGCACAAGGACTCCCTAGCAACACTTTTTGTAGCAGTCTATGGAGAGCCTTTAATAATAACAAATTTTCAGTATCACTCATACCTCAGTATCATAACGGCCATGAATGTGAATGTCTTAGAAACACTCACATTTTATTCATAAAACATTTTTCTCATTCTGCTACGATCTATTCTTTTTCTTCATTCATTTATTAAACATTTCCTCCCAAGGAAGAATGGACTTGAAGAAAGTCTGACGGGACTGGGAATCGAAGCCGGGTCTCCCAACTGCCGGTCGGGTTCTCTGTCCTTTGAGCTAGCCCGAAAAAATATTTCTCCAAGCCATTTGGGGCACTTTGTGGGTAAAGGACGTTGTGAGTTCGTCCAAATGGTGTCATTCATANTTACTTGTAAGTATCTCAGACCCAATCCTCAAATAATCTAACATGTCTCAGAACAAAAATATTTCTTTCTTTAACAAGAGAATTACTAATTATTGTGTGTGAACTTCAATAATGTCATTTTAATGGTAAATGATAAATAATAGGTTGAAATTGTTTAAAAAATTGGTTTTATCTTATCAGGAAAATATTCATTGTTCATGGGTGTGAAAAACCAGCACAAACCTACCCCTATAGTATACTATAGTAGGTACAACCTGAAAGATGTGAAGGAAACTGTTAGACAACTGTTAGATATAATATGGAAATTTCTGGAGCAGTGTTGCAACAAAAATTAAATTCAGTGAAAAAAATACATAAAATGAAAACAATAAGCGTATAAGTTATAATAGCTCACTCAAGAAAAACAATAAAAATCACGAAGAAAACGGAGCATTTTAAACTATACTTGTCGGGAACACTATTGGCAAATATTCGGGTATCAATGTACAAGAGTAATTCTAGAGAAGTGGAATAGAGACATAAAAGAGTGGGACCGAGAATTAAAGGATGTAAGCAAGGAAGGACACAGGCGAGTGCACTTTTTCCACGATTTATTAACGCACGACCGGTTCCAGCAAATAATCGCCATCATCATCACCTAATGACTGCAATGAATTCCTGAAACCGGTCGTGTGTTCATAAATCGTGGAGAAAGCACACTCGTATGTCTCCTTTCTTAGCGTGACGGATGTATACTAAAGTACGCATTCTTCAATGAATTGAAGAGGAGTAAAAGAAGTAATTCATCGAAATTTGGCTCGGAAGAGGAAAAACATTCGGAAAGTCAAAAGAGACACTGGCAAAAAGATAAGTCCACTCTATGGAAAACTTCAGGAAGGCAAACTCCATTAATTTCCTTGGAAAGATTCCAGAAAATCACAAATACACTCAGTGTGCACGCATTCCATCGATAATCTAAAGTTCGCCGTAATTTATTAGGCCAGATTCGGGGCAAAGGATCTACTGTTAAGTAGCCGAATTGCGGGGCACGTGTAGATTCTCAAGAACCGTTAGTGTGAATCTCTATAAAGAATGCAAATGGACAGATCTACAAATTACTCCCAAGAGTCAAATTTGAAAATGCACAATAAATTCAGTCGCACAAAATTGAATGTCGAAATAAGCTGGATCTTAATATCAGAGTACAATTAAAAAGTAACTATATATGCATTAATAATGAAAGTCGGACTTATGACTTCACTACAGAATGTGTTTATTCTAAGAACATTTTTTCGACCCTTTAAGTCATCATCAGAAAATTATGGTCACGGAATTATCATAATCGTTGATAAAGGTAAAGTTGATTTATGCCATTCTTCAGGATTAATATATTCCGCAAGGAAGTGGATATACTGGAATAATCACATTCATTGGTAAATGTGAAAGTCTGATGTTCATTATTCTTTAGGAATCACATCACAAAGTCGATGCCGATTCTATCATATATATATAAAAAGCAAATTTCTGTCCGTCCGTACGTCTGTCCATCCCCCTATTTATCTCAGAAACGGCTTAAGTTAGAGATCTAAAACAAACTGCACTGTGTTTCTACGATGCTGAAACCCCCAGGAAAATTATTCTCATCTCTGTAAAGGTCCGGGTTCGTACCCAGGAGTCCATAATACGTTATCATAAGAGATGAACATAAATTATGCTTTCATGACTTACAGAGGTTGTTTCTTTAACAAAATTAAATTAGAAACAATGATCCTACGAAATTGAGACAAGTGTCACAAGAGAGGAAAATATTCATATATTGTTATTTCAGTCGTGAATCATTCATATAATTCCGAAATTGCGAGAACTTGGGTAAAATACACGGAAAATTCGTAAAATGTTTGGGAAATAAACAAACCATCCCTTTGACGACCAAGATAATAATTATTGTTGAACATTGATTTCATGAGATTTCCCATATTAATGAACGGGGATAATCAATTAGTATACTTCTCCATAAGGAATGTACGTAAAATACGTACGTATTTTTTTCACCAAATTAAATTAGAAACAATGGTCCTACGAAATTGGGACAAGTGTCACAAGAAAGGAAAATAATCATAGAACCTTATTTTAGTCGTGAGTCATTCATATAAATTCGAAATTGCGAGAACTTTGATAAAATANAAATTCGTAAAATTTTTGGGAAATAAACAACCCATCTAATATCGATTCCGTGAATTATCCTATATATGTGCACGGGGATAATCTGTTCTTATATTTTTACAAGTAACGAACGTAAAGTAGGCTTTCATGACTTGAAAACAGTAGAATAAATATTATAAGTAATGGTATGAAATATATTGAGTTATTATGATCCTACGACGGATTTCTTTTGTGGTTAGGAGGACCAGATATATACGATAATAGATATTTTTTAAAAACTAAATTAAGTTCCTTCATGCTTGACGGCGGAGTTTACTAGTTACGTATAAAGAGGGTTAGGTACCGGGATTCTATTTACGTATAAGGAGAAGAAACAGTGAAGACGAAGTCTGTGAAGAGTGGAGTGAACGAATGTTCAACAAAAAATTTGGTATCTAATGCAATGAAAGGATTTTCTATGATGTTTTGAAATTATTGAAAGGATGGATGGAACAGAATTTTTTTAAATATATTATTGCAAGTGGTGATAAGGGGAGACGGAACAAACGAGAAAATGTGTTTGGATGTGAAGAAAAGGTACTGAGGGTGTAAGGTGTCGAATACATTTTTTCTTTAAGGACGTTCGTGAAAGGATGTGAGAATGTTGCGTAAGAGTGAACTCTAAGTGACGAGTGAGGGAGAGGAATCTCATTAGATATATCACTGCACAGAGTAGAGTTAGTACACCGTAAAAGAGCTATTCATAGAGGTTATAAAACGCAAAAAGAAGGTACTGCTGCAAAATTAAAGTACGGAATGTCTCTTTTGGGAATTCAAGTTGAAAAGATACCCCAGGAGTTATAGGCGCAGATTTTATCCAGAATGAATGCATAGTTCCAAGTAAAGACTTATACTTACTAACTGCTGTTTTTCGGGAACAAATCAAACAGCTTACCTGAAATAGAAGGAGATTTGTATCAATACACAAGTCAAATTTTACAAAAACAATAATCAACTTACGTTATTGCTCAATAATTCTACGGGACGAGCATACTCTCCTATTGATAAGCCATAAATTTCCGGAGATTCAGTGCAATTACACCAGATTTACTGTAATAATCTTGGATCGTAAGCACTGTTATCTTCGCAATGAGCTGCGATGAGCGATGTCATTGCTTAACGTAAAATTACTGTACTCATCAGAATGAAGACATTGAACAATAATCCCCTGAATGAAATCCTCTGGTATTCGGGACGATAAAATCATAACTGTCGTATTCTCTTCGAAATCAAACAGAAAGCCGTTGTGTAGTCCTCGTCTTCGGGTAATCATGATTGCTAATTTGATTTGTTTTTTTAAACGCATAACTACCTGTTCTTACGTAGTAATTCTTCAGCGATTTCTATATCCACGAGTTTACGTGGCCTAAATTTCCCAACTGAGAGCCTTTTTTTATTTCTTTATGCCTTATCCCTCCCTTTACATTATCGGGCATCTCTTGCCTTTGTCTTGATCTATATTTTTCCTCGCATCCTTCTTTCAGTGAATTCATAATCCCTCACATATCAATATTTGAGACATATTTCTTCTGCCGTTTCTTTCTTACTTCAATCATAAGCCTCTATTCTCCCACAGTTTTCAGAACTTCCGCATTTACTTTTTCCTATAAATTCAAATTACTTTTCCCATTCTACGTCAAACCCAAATTTCGAATTCCTTCATACCTTCCGTATTCATTCCCACAGCTTCCGTTTATTACCCAGCTAACAAAGCTCTCCTTGACTAGGATTCTTCCAGTCTGCCGTATTATGAATTCCTTCATCCAGGACTTTCGTCATCAATTCACTTTACTTCATGATACCTTCTTTGGTTACTGTTATTCTTCTCCTAACCACATCTGTTCGTCTAAAGAAATAATAATACACATACCGGTCTAGTTCTAGTTTTCTCTCTTCTGCCCTGACATCCAACTATGTTTTCTATCCTTTCCTTTCTTTGCTAAATTTGGTAGCCTTTTTGTCGTTTATTCATCCACAAATTCCTTCCGTCTTCAGCTAGTGAATTTATTACTTTCGGTAATACAGGTATTTCTGCATACTTATTCGGCAACTATGGGGAAGTTCTGGCGGTTAATAATACGAGATCATGGATTAGAATGAAATATTTTAGAGGAAATGTGGTAGATGCTGCGATTTAAGGGTAAGTAAATTATAAAGCAACTCCTGTAATACGTGTTATCCTAGATAACTATTTTGCCAGGAAACTCGAGGCAAAATATACTGAGGTATTTAGCGGGAACCTCAGAAATTGTGCTAATTTATGTACACCCAAGGCATTAAACAATTACGGGAGGAGGAACGTGGAATTCATTGTCCCAAATTTCCTTCCAGACTTACCTAAAGACCGTAAACACATAAGAAACGTATCCAGGCTGAAAAGCATAACAAAAATGTGTTTAAAAACTAAAATTTTACTTGAAAAATATTGTTTAAGTTGTGGCACCTCCAGACAAGCTCTAAGGTTTAGGAGAACGAGGCTTTCCGAATGTCTGTTCTTTTAAAGATTCACACATAAAATACTGACCATTATTACGTACCCACCATGTTATCATTTTAAATTTATTTTATGACACTGGTTCAGTTTTTAAAATGCTTTGACGAAGTGGCTATGCTTACAGAAAATTACGGGACGTTCTACTTTCCACGACAGACGCTCCCTGGACAGTATAACAGGACAACAGAGCAAATAAAAATCCCCTACGACGCTTCCCGCGTAGGGATCGTATTTTTTACTCAATGAGGGAAGTTTAATTTCCGCTAATTCTTTTCAATTGCACTCTAATAAATTTTACACAGATTTCAGCATCACATGCATCCTCACCTCATCGCCGTGTTAGCTGTGCGTGACTTGGAATCGTGAGCGTGGGCAACGGAGACCGCGTGATAAGGCGCAACGCCTCACGTGACAGAAGCCTTGTCACCGATACGAGCACGGGTGAGCAGAAAGAGGGACTTTTTATTTGATCGGAAATTACGAAGTGGCGGTGCGATTATAATAATGGGAAACTGTAAAAAAACACGTCTTTAAAAGCCACCGAGTGTGACAAGTACCGCTTCAGCCGTAGATGATGTACGATAGGCACCATTGAAAAAAAAGGGTCGAGCATTTGAGTATAACCTTCAGTATAATTTATTCAACAACTACTTACGCATCTGTTTTGCACCTGAATAGGCTATCATGAGATAGAAACGCGAATGATATCATGAACTTGGGAATGGAACTTCACAAACGGTTGAAAGTGATCCTTGTTATTCTCTCAGAGTAGAAACAACACGATAAAATTGCAAGCGAATAAACGCTCTCTGACGTTTCTTCAGAAAAGAATAAACTTAATCACTCTACCAACACATTTAAGCACACAGTTCTCGACTTACGTCAGAGGACCATACCTAGACTCACTAATCAACTCGAGTCCTACGTAAGACGGAAGAAAGCCACGTGCTATTGCGTAGTTGTGCAGATAGTGCGTTATTTGTTTCTGAGTTAGCGTTTTATTAATTTTACGTGAACTTTTCATCCATTAGCATTCGCTACGCATATCCGGGCTTACGTAAATTTAGCTTGCGTAACTCGGGCTATAGAGGGAAAAAATCAAAGACAATAAGCAGAGACATACGCTAAAATATCGGTATAAATTTTAGGAATGCATTGTATATTATAGTAATACATCATAAATTATATATAACCCTATTTAAACTTAATGATTATGATCTGACCGTACTTGATGGAACTCTGTTTTAATAAATGAGACAGCGGACTTCGTATTTTCCACACCATTTTTAATTTACGACCGGTTTTGACCGGTCAAGGTTATCTATTCCTATTAAAACAAAATATTCTATAATAACTTACCATTACTCTACATGAAATAAGCAAATATTGTAGGAGAAAGGTGTCATGCCAGACAGGGGAGGTAAAAAATCGCCCCATGATAACACATTGAGAAGAAATAATAATAACATATCCTCTTTATTTTGGAGGCATTGAGACTAAAAGTCCTCCTTTTTCATCCAAACATAATCATAGTTTATTGAGTTCTTAATTGAAGAGAAATGAAAAATTAGAAGAAAAGTGGGAATAAAGAATCCAAGAAATTCTTAGGAAAAATTATCCTCTGCAGGGAAAAGTCTATATAGGAAGAGAGTGCAAAAAACGAGCGAAAACCGATAGTAAAAGCGAAAAGATGCGAATGAACATTACAAGAACAAAATGCACTTAATAGATACATAGAGAGATAATAAATCAATAATACATACTCGTAAACATAAATCAGTAATCATAAAAATCAACTTTACATGACTATACATCCATACATAACTATACACATTCACATGTACAAAAGCGGAAGCAATAATAATAATAATAAAATGCAACTAGAATAAATACAGGGAATTGGAAATGAAAAATATGTGTATACGTGGCACGTGCCAGGCAATATACATACATTTGAACAAGAAAACAAAAGAAATGAATGTATGGGGTCAACTTTTACCCCACTTGCCCGTTGAAAGGTTAATTAAATTAATTAATGTGAATATCACTGCTTTCGAATGAAGCATTTCGACTTGAAATTCTATTCTGTTACTCACATCTAGCGATTCGTAAATGGAAATGTTAGCCTCCATTGTATGACATAACTCCTCGTTCGTTTCTTTTTCGCCCTTATTTTTTCCTTTACGAATTTGGCGCTATTGTTAAGAAATTATCTTTTCATCGGAATTTCCCAATTTGCGCTCACTTATTTCTCCGCGATCCGTTCCCATTGCAGTCTTTTGTCTCTGCATTTCCAAAGCATCTGATTAATTTCTCTTTTCCCGCTTGGATTCGTTTCTTCGTTAAACTCCATAATAGAATCTGTTCCTGCTGAAAAGAGACAGTCGCGCAAATCATTTCTAATTTCATCGAGGGAATGCTTTCTTTCATTAAGACACAAGCTTTCGCTTAAATAAACTCACTCGTGTTCTCATATACTCTTATAAGTACTCCTGCGGTACTGAGAAACGAAAACGTACATTTTTATGAAAATCGAACTCGCATGACGGTAGCAAGGGTCACTTTAAGGTCAAACCTAAATGCATACACGGTACTTGCTGTAATAGAAGTTGGTAATAGCAACCAACGAAAATGCGTTTTTTTAGATCACTAGAAAGCTTGAAAGAGTGAGCATCACGGGACGTTGCTAAACACGAACGCTGCACCGCGCAGAATCAGCAACTGGAATAAGGGACTGCGTATGTTGCGGAAATTTCGCAACGCGAACAAGTAGCTGTTCCGAACTAACCGAGAGAACAAGTCCACCGAACCCTTTGAGAAGGATAGAAACGCAATGTGGCGATTTGCTGCTTTGTTTTGCGTAAATGCAGAAATTTCGAGACAATTATTTTACGAATACGCATTGCACTGTTTCAAATTTCGAAAACCTTCGGTTATCTACCAAAAATCATTCCTGCATTTAACATAAAGACCCTGCGTGCCCCCAGTGACTTATGACAGGGTGTTTATTACACCGACATCCCTACGTAATTTTACCCTTTCAACACAGAAGGAAAGGGGTTAAGGTCACTTGGCATGGTAAACCGTGCATCTAGGAAAATTCTCAAGGGCAAACGGACATGAAAAAAGTCTGACGGAACCGGGACTCGAATCCGAGTCTCCCAATTGCCGGTTGGATCCACAGAACTATCTACAATCTCCCAAAAGTAAGAAGCATAGGTGTTTATTAAGTCTCCCAAAATGTTCTGGTGGAATAGCTCAATGGATAGAGCATCCAGCCGGAAATTGGGAGACCCGGGTTCGAGTTCTGGTCCCCTCAGACTCTTTTCAAGTCCTTTTCTCCTTGAAAATTAGCCTTTTAACTTTTCTATTGCTCTACAGAACCGTTCAGATAGTTCAGTGCTTGTTGTTTACCGGAATCACAAACTCCTCTACTTCTTTAAAACATTCTGAACGGATGTATTTTTCGAAAAGCTTCCATCGGTAAGCTGATCTTCCAGCCTTGAGAGAACTCCTTCCGAGGGATTTTATCATTGCCGAATTTAGAATCTCCACTAACGAAACAGGTTGCTCTATTCTGCCCCCTGAATTTTACATTTATCATGCTGATGGTTTACAAGCTTTCTAATATACAATTTGATGACATTTCCGTTGGATGGAATATCCTTTGGGTGTAACATCTCTTGGGTAAACCGTCTCCTGGATAAAAATGCTTGAGTGAAATGTCTCCGGGAGAAAAATAGCATTAGCAGTAATTTCAATAGTGCTTAAACTGCTATGGGGATATCGCACGTTAGCCCCCAACAGAAATCGAACTCGGGACCGCTTTCACTGAAGTCGAACGCGTTATCCACATGTACATTCGGAGGGAAACGTTCCTTAGGTGAACCATTCCTGGACGAATCGTGCTTAGGATGAAACATCATTAGGCAAAACGTCCCTTTACTATCTCTACCGACCATATCTGCGACTTATGTTTATGGTTTACCTTATGGTATGCCATTTGGTGTATTCTCCGTTTGATAAAATATCCTTTGGCTGAAAAATCTTTTGGGTGAACCTACTCACCTATAAAATATCCTTTGGTTGAAATATCTTTTGGGTGAACCTACTCATGTTTGAAAAACCCTTGAGAGAAAACCATTGGGAGGTTTTTCTCGGGTAGAAGCGTCTCCTAAGTTAGTCGTCTTCTGGGTGAAACGGCTTATGGATGAAAATCTTTCGGATGAAATGTCTTTTGGATGAAGCGTCTTTTGGATGAAACATCTTTAGGATGAAACGTCTTTTGGATGAAACGCCTTTTGGATGAAATATATTTAGGGTCTTTTGGATGATACTTCTTCTGGATGAAACTTCTTTTGGATGAAATGTTATTTGGGCGAAACGTTTTTGTCGAAACGCTCTGGAACGCAGACTTCCTCTCCCTTCCTTCACATTTTCTTCGTACCCATTATTAGTCGTCCTGCTTCCGATCATTCTTTTCACACGTCGTAACCAAGAATTTGTACTTCCAATCTCGGAGAAGAAATGAGAAATTACTAGTAAGAATCTCGTTGTCCGAGGGAGGACTGGAAAGGGCAGTAAATGAATAAAAGGAGAGATACGCTGTGGTCTATTTCCGAACAGAGTGTCGTTTGAAAGGCGAGATCCCTTCGCTGAGAAGGAGACTGTGTGCAACGGCGCCGAGAGAGGATTTGGGCCGAAAACGAATGAAAGAGGGATAAAGTGGAATGGATTTCAGAGAATTGCTTCGGAAAGAAGAAAGGGAGGCAAAGGGTGCAATGCGTTCTCGGAATTCGGCCTCTTTCAGAGGTTTATAAATATTCTTATCTTAGAAAAGAGATTAAGTAGCCCGGGATAAAAAAGGGACTCGATCAAAGTCATCCCGGAAATGCAATTTTTTCACGGATTTGGCTGTTTTTTTTTATTGGCTGAATTCAGTGCTCTTTGGCTCGGTTTTGTACCATATGAAGCGTAGTGGAGGCGCAATAGCCGCGTGGTGCTACATGGTAAGAATCGTAGAGATAACGCTGAAAGACCACTTTACTAACGAATGGATTCTCTAAAGAGCAAATTAACTTAGAAGACCGAAATTAATTATGAAAAGGTGATGGGAGAAAGATAAAACATATGGGAATCATCTATTGGTTAAGTAATGAAGATTATATCTCTGCCTTTTTAGCATTTATTTTCTTTTCGAAGGGATGGTGGCAACAATGTTTGGGTACCTTTATCTACTGAACAATCAAAAAATATGAGCGCATTGTTATTAGACGAGTAAATAACGAAAATACGAAATTGTGGACATATTTGAATAATACAAAAATAGAGAAAAGATATTAGAAAAAAAGCGCAAATTCAACTTCAATTAAACAAACGATCAGTTTGGAAAGAAGATGGATTCATAAAAAATAGTTACAATCAACGTAATAGAAACCTTGTCCTGTACTCAGTAAACGGATAAAAATGCTAATAGAATAACGATTAACTGGTTATATAATTTTGCAAAACTAAATCATTGAGTAATTACATTTCTGCGGTATATTATAAGATCCAACAGCGGACTTTGTGGCAGGTATGGTATGATACGATCCAATTGCTTTCGAAATAGGAATCCTTATGTGTAGTTGTGAAAAATGGTCAGCTTCAGAGAAGGTAAGATGTGAATCTATGGAAATGCGGTGCCATTCGAGAATTATGAAAGTAAAACTAACGGAGGAACTTATGAAGAAGGAGGGAAAATGAAGTCGAAAGTATATTGAAAACTAAGGCATAATAGTGTTCTGAAAACATAATAATGGTGGACGAAAAGTCAGGGCTAAAACTTACAAAAATCAAAACAGAAATACAGAATTTCCATATAACATTTTTATGAAACCTTTTAAACAATCGTTCAGTTGTTTTCCATAGAGGATATGAAGTTGTTCAACGTTCGATCTTTCCAAATAATTCCCCTTTCTGCTGATAATAGGCTCTGTTCGCCAAACCTCAAGTTTCAGATTCGGCCTTATATCAGCTTCAATAAGAAATTATTGCTTGCAGGCTTCCTTTGGAAAAAAATAAATAGAAATTATAGTCGTTAGAGTTCGAGAAAAGCTCCAAAAGCCGTTTTTTGCGAGCAAACTCACCGCTTAAAAATTACTAGCAGCCAGTTAGATAACATTTATAGCCGCAAGAATTAAGTAAAAGTGCCAAACGATGGAAAATTGAAGGTTATTTTCTTTTGTATCATTACGTTTTGTTTTCGAAATTTAGAAAAGTTTAGTCAAATACTACAAAAATTCCTAAAATTCGACGCTATTAAACCTTTGAATATCTAGTAAGCATCCCGTATGTGCGAGATAACACGCTCGGAAGTGATCAATGGAAATAAGCATTTTATCGCTTCTTCTTGAACTATTGGTTAGTATTAATAACTTACTACTTTTACCTTAGCTAGAGTGACCACTGAGCGAGATAATCAGGGGATTGGGCCACTTTGTGGTATCGTGAGACAAAGCAATTTAGTTTTTTTAATACATTTCAAACATAAATAAAGTTTTGCTTAAATCATTAGTGAGCTCATCTTGGGCCAATTTAAATGATTCATGGTTAACCCATCCCGTTCACTGTTATAAACCTTATCTGGCCAGTTGAACTAGACATCGGCTGATGATAAACTGTACTCAACGGGGGAAATTGCCTTTTGTTCCATCGTTCCAAATTGCCTTGACGTTTCATTTATGGGAGAATTGCTAAATATTGATTATTGCTTCAACGTAACGTTGTTAAATTCATGAGTAAATGCAATGGTTTTCCGTGATAAGGGCCAGAATGAGAGCGATTATCGCGATAAGTCCGTTCGATGCGGAGAAACAGAAAATTATGGGTTTGGGGTTAACTTTTACAACAGTTATTAACAACCAAAATCGCCGAAATGTTAAACCGGCTGGTCTTTCATTTGCTGATCTATTTCGAATTTTAGCGACGCGCATTAATTCGTGCGGGAGGAGAATATTAAGGCAAAGGACGGATTTTGTTTGAGGGGCGGTCAAACAATACTTTGAATTTTTATTAGCTTTTAACTCAAAATGTGCGTGTCATTCCAAGGAGCTTGCGGTGATTCGGAAGAAATATGCGTGACTTAAAATGGAGAAAAGGGTGTCTAAATACATCGAAGACTGTCTTATTAATGATTACACGAGATTGGCGAGTTCAAGGAAGAGGAAGACAAAAATCCCTTTCTCCTTCAAGAGAAAGCTTTTCCCATGAACAATATTCCCGTTTAAGACGGAGACATTTTTTGGAAAAGAAAATGAGGGACTTAAAGTAAGCTTGATATTTTCCTATGACAGCCTTCAATGGGTTTTGACTGGTTATTCTGTAAGCCGAGGAATGTCTGAAAGTGTTTATTGTACATTGTAGAAAGTAGAAGTTTATTCGAACTAAGGGATTCTATGTCTTGACAACATTTTCTACGTCAAGTCGTATTTGCGACACGAATTTTTCAGGAATAAAAATACTTCCATTCATACTGGTATAACATTTGGGATATTTTCGTTCGTAGTAGCTTATTTCAACATAGTTCAGTAGCGATAATGGTATCGTCATTTACTTGATGATATTCCGTAACGGAATAAGGTATATGAAATGAACTAACACTTTAATATATCCACTACCACAATAGTTAGTCCAGGATAATAATTTAGGAGAGAAATACAGCGTGTCCTTCAAAGGACTCACTGACTTTAACATGACATATTTCAGAAATGGACGTAAATAAAAAAGAAAAACGATATCTTTATGTTGATAGCCGTAAAACTCTGAATCAGAAGTTTCCAAATTAGTTATATATGTTGCTGAAAGGACAGTTTACGGCCTGTTTCTCCTTACTGCTACTACAACATACAGAGCCTCAAGAAGTCACAAATAGGTATGATAAGCCACTTATAGGCCTTGTAGGGCATATTTAGACTTTAAAAAGTTCTGTTATTTGTGATTAATTATTTAAAAACATCCGTATGAAATTTTTTCAGGTTTTAAGCAAGTTTTCAGTGAAAATTAGGGAAGGCTTTAAAACAACAGGCGCATCAGCCTTCTTAACCCTTCTGAAAAGTAACTTACCTCTATTAGGCACGTGAAGGAGTGTAATTTAAGTTATCTTTCTCTTTTTATGGCCTTTAAAAGTTAAAAATACTTCAGAAGAACATCGTTTTGATTATGGCATAGAATGCAACGTGGTACTATCTGCAATGATTATTACAATTTTATGAATAAGATTAGTATGCCCAAGTTTTAGTGGAACTCAGCACACATATTGAAATAAAGTATACTTAAAAGTTTCCACGGCTTTATTCGAATATTTTTGTCAACAACTTCATATCATCAGGTGATATACCCTGCAGATGTGCATTTTCAGGTGATCACCTAAAGGTGACAACTATTTGACAGAACTAACTAATATTTCCGGCGGTGGTAATTACTGAGTATTCTTCCATTTAATATAAAAATATATGAAGACTAGGATTTTAATTGAATCAAATGTTACGCGCATAATATACATTTCAAGACTGATAAGGGTTAGATATGTCTTGTTCAATATACTTGTTCGGAATGTGGATTCGCGGAATCAGTGGAAAAGAGAAACGGAATGAACGAGTGGAGTGTTTTCGAGGTATTCTATTTTGCGCAGTAATCTCGTCAGTGAACACAATCCAATTCGCCGATAGAGAACTCTTTTCGGAGGGTAGACCGCGTAGGAAGCCATCCGAGCTCCGTCTTCGGGATTCACCGGCCGCAAAGGGAGAAGAGGGGTGTAAAACAGATAGACGAGGAAAGGGATTAAGAAAAGTAGAGGCGTATTAAGGGCAGGACGCGGTTTTGAGGTAGAGTCCGAAGGCATCAATTCCGAGAGCCGGGAAATTAGGTGGAAATGGCCCGTCTGCTGTCCCAAGTTTTTCTGGACGCTGCAGTGATCCTCCTGCTCCGGAGGTTTTGAAAACGGAGGGGATTACGTCTTTCTGCAAAAACAGCTAACATATCGATTTCAAGGAGAACTTCTCTTACAAGATGAGAATTGCATCCGATGGACGGCGATAAATTGCTCAGTTCATGCATTAAATATTTATTTATTTATTTACTTATCTATAAATAACTCAGCGAGAGCAAAGAAGTACTCGGAAATAAAAAAGTCGAGCTTGAGTGTATCAGAGTTGTTTTTTATCCAAAGAAGAGATAAGAAACGTAATAAATAGGTGAGAGTGTTGGCAGGAAGGAGAGACATCATAGGTCAGGTAAGATCGCTGAAATGAGTAAGAAGAAACGAAAACCACTGGGCATCAGCAGTTCTGAACTGGACGCCAATAGATGTGAAGGGGCCTGGATGAAGACCAAGGGACTGATGGATCAGAAATATCATCAAATTCCTAGGATTATCTTGGCAAAGAGAAGCTCAGAACAGAAAATTGGAATTGGCTTGGGTAGGCCTATATCCGAGGTCAGACTGAATCACAACAAGAAAACGTAAAAGGTAGGACTAAGGGTAAACTTACCTACATCTAAGTTACCATATAATTATTTAGCAGCATAAGTACCGATTAAACTTCGTAAGGAACTTCTTGATTTTTGCTTAGAATACTCTTACCTGGTGCAACTTGTAAAAACAGGGAAGAGCAAGATTAATGAAGTGAATCAAAGAATTAAACAAGGTTGAAGCGAAATAAAGAAAAAGACTTGGTGATTTCCACAAGATATAGATTATATCTTGTGGAAATCACCAAGTCTTTTTCTTTATTTCATTATGTCTTTCCACGAAGTACGGCCAGAGAGAGTTAATTTTTAAGGTTGAAGCGACTTCGGAATGAACTTGTATATTTGGAAGTCAAAACTGCAGTCCTGAAGAAGAAGGTCTTCAGACGATGCATTTTAACAGTTTTGACTATGAAAGCAAAAATTGGGTGGCAAACGCAGCAATAATCCAGTGAATTCAGACAACACAAAGGAGTGTGGAACGGTATGCTTGGATTCACAAGAAGAGACAGGAAACGCAACAACTGGGTGAAGATAATGACAGGTAGACGAGATAAGATCGTTGAAATTGATGTAGTCAGGCCATGTTGTGAGGAGAAACGACAACTGATGGACGTTATGTAGTTCTCAACTGGATACCTAGAGATGTGAAAAGACCAAGAAGAAAACCAGAGGGCCTGTGTAATAGAGACTTCACGAAGCTCTTACATGGCAACAAGAAGCTCAGAATAGAGAGAATTGGAAAATACTAGGGAAGGCCTAAATCCGAATTCGGATTGCAAATAACTGATGATGATAAACCCATATTCAAATACATATGTATATACAAACACGCATAGATCATGAATGCGTTCAAAGACGTGTAGAGATGGAATCGAAGCAGATTATAGAATAGATAAAGGAGAATATTCTTTTAAGAACCAATTAAAGAGATGTGAGTTCATCTTAAGCAAGTCTCGTTTATGTAACCTTGCTGTATAAATCAAGAACCCACAGTCTTCTTGTTCGATATCTTTGAGTAATCACAACCTCGCGTGACATTTACGTCTCGGATCTTTTAAGGTCAATATATGTGCGCCCCTTTAAAGCATTCGTTCAACCGTTACTGCAGTCTCCGTCAATAGTGCATTAGTATTGAGTCATCGGGAGAGTTCTTCGGTATCACAAATCGCACGATACGTTGCTAATTCAACAAAGCTTTTGGAATCATATGGGATGAGGTTTTCTTTGCCATTCAAGTCACTCGCATGTTGGCTTAAGGTGAATAATCAAAATGGAAAGCACTTTACTGGATAAATCTTTGCTAAATTTCAAGTATTTAATTATATTTCTTATTAAAAAAACTAGATAGATAGACTAGAGTTAACAGGATAACGCATACGTCTGTAGCTACGAAAAGTCCAAGTTTTGAGTTATACACCCACTCACTAGACCCGCATTTAAAATGTATTATTTTCAACGATACTCGAAGGAAATGCACCAAGCTTCCCAAGTATTGTTAAAAGTGCTTCAAAAGCATAGGCTCCCACCGGGAATCGAACCCGGAACCGCTTTCACCGGAGTGGAACCCAGTTGGCTATCTAGGAGCCCCACCAAGCTTCTATTTATCAAAATTATACCTCTATAGTACTGACAAGAGACATGCGATTCCTATTCTTGAGCATTAAACATTCGACTGAGAAAACTTATTTAATTTTCTATCATTTGGTACTTTTTTCGATAGATTTTACTAATTAGTTTCAGCTTAAATTTAATTTTGTAAAGGAAACAAAGCCTCATTTAGTTGAAAAAGGACATTACGTGCCTTTCTTATGGACGTCTCTCCGCGAGTTTTCGAGTCAAACTCCAAACCAATATTGCATGAGACCTTCACAAATATTTTCTCAAATTATTGTCAAGTACATATACGATATTGGGTTGAAAACAACTGAATTCTCAAAAAGGATTGACAAAAGCACATGAATATGCGGTCAAACAGACAAGTAGACACACATACGGAAAATGTTTGATAAAAAGTGATGCGGTAAGGCGCTTTTAAGATGATTGCGATGATACTTGTTGACATTGAAGGCGACGTTGTTTAATATGTACAGAAAAAAGAAGACGCGAAAGGAAGGGATGGATCTTTTGAGATATAAATGGGGGAATATGAGATAAAATATGGGACCAAATAGAGAGAGAAAGATAAACAAAATTCGGAACTTAAGAAAAAACAAATAATATGGGATCCAAGTTGATGTAGGTGGTCCTTAAATGGAAATGGCAGGGAAAGAATGAAGGATGCTTTTTAAAATAAATCAAATTCGGTGACTTTATGAGAGGATCCATCAATGTGAATAGGTCTATTAGAAATTGACTCAATTATATAACATCTACATCTCTGTATGTATCGCGCAAGCCACTTTTCCACTTGTGGCAGGTAGTAGTAGTAATGTTAAAAGTTTTTCGACAGCTTAGGTTATTTTGCACGTAGGCCTACAACGGGAACCGCTTTCACCGAAGTCGAACGCGTTGCCCACTTGGCCATCCTGGAGGCCTTACGACAGGAACACCATACATCTACTTCCCTAATCGATTACTGTCACGTATCGTTCGTGGAAAAAATGAATTCTTAAAGCGGCTAATTTTAGCACCTAATTCCGTAAATATCAGAGCGGCCTTTGTAACAAGGAGAACGCATCATATCTGCTATATCATCTGAGAACATACTTTCTCTGAACTTAGTAAATAAGTTAAGCATTTGCTTAAATCTTCTACCTTCTAGAGATTCCCATTCTCCTGAAGCATCTGAGTAACGCTCAATGATATGTCGTAACGTTTTTTTTACGAGACGTATCGCCTTTCGCAGTACCTATTCTAATTCTCGAATACAGAATTTTTTTGCCAGGTTCCAAAACACAAGCTCCTGACGAAGTCGATTTTCTTAAGTGCTCGTCCTTAAATATGTGATCGTGATGTGCATACACCATGTTAAATAGTTCGTAATGGTTACTCCAAGATATTTCGCCGATTCTTCTGTCAATAAGTACCTATTTCCTTCGGATGCTGCACGCATAATCATTGGCAGATTTGGTAGATTTTCTATCATAGAAATTAAAAACAAAGAAAAGAAAATTTGTCAAAAATAAACTCTGATTAAAAAGCATTAAATTATTCCTACCCAAAATTGTGCTTACTAATATTACGAAGAGCTTGTTTTCGATACCCATAAAGTACAAGAAAAGCAAGGGATATTTTATTTAAACTCACGACATCCAGAATATGTAAACAGGTACATCCCTAATCTATTCGCGGAAGGAACGTCCTCCATTTTAAATTACAATGGTTTTTATATTCGTTCCTTGTTCTTTACATCCATTTTTTATTGTCTTTGGCGTTTCATTTAATTGCGTAAATATTAGCTTTTTTCCTTTTCTTTTAGTTTTCATCCCATACATGTTTATGCATTAGTAGTAGCCCCCACCAGGAATCGAATTCAGAATGCTTTCACCGATTATATCCGAAGGCGAGACTTCGTGGAACGACATTGCAGAATAAAAGTACAAAGTTTCTTTTATTCCACTTTCACCGAAGTCGAACGCATTACCCACTTGGCTCTTCCAAGGCCCTATAATATCTGAATGGGGTACGCTTACAGGGTTTATTGTTATTAGAGTCTTTATGTGCCCTGTATGTCACATTTTAAGAAATTTTCTTCAAGTTCTAAATCATTTCAACACCAGTGGAAAACTACTTTTTCAGAGGTAATATGGCATACGACTCAAAACTTAGTAAAACATGCAGTGAGATGCTGGTGGAGTTTTGTCCATATGAGGGATTACTTGGTACCGACAGCGGAAGAATATTATAGTGAGTTATCAGTGTGTTAGCCATACTGAGATATAATGTGGTTATCATTGTGTATACGAGTCTCGTTTTCATCAAGGGAAGGCTATGTCTCGGAACTCGGGTTCCTTCAATGCATAAAAAAATCTGTGAAAATGTAGAACTGTGTTGTTTTTATTCACTATAACGGTTTCCAATCACAAAATTGAGGTCGGATTATGAAAGCCCAAAATTAAGGTTTCATTAACGATTGCTTTGGCTAAAGTCCTCAAATTTTGAGAGATATCTGCTGGATAAATTTTCATTGGTAAAATTGTCTGCCTAAAAAGTCATCCGTCCAAAAAGGACCCTTCTTTCTTCTTTTCTAGCTTTGGAGTGGGAGTAATACTTACAAGGCAAGGTGAGGAGTTTGTTTAGAAGGTAGTTTGCCGTTTTAATCCTCCTTGAAATTAAATCTTGTGGGTAGAATTATTCCAAGCAAATGCAACAATATGGCCCCATGGACAGCATTTTCCGCAGACCATTACTTCGAAGATGAGTCGAAGAACATGGGCAAGCGTCGAAGTTGGCTGTCAATTCTTTTAATGAATATGTTTCTATTTTTCTCTCTTATGTATTTTCTTCCATGTATTTCCATGGTTTTCCCTTATGTATCGTCTTTGTTGATTGGAGGAAGAAATTGATAGCAGTCAATAAGGAGCGACTAAGATGAATTTAGCTATTCACATCATGCATGCCCCTATAGCTTATATGTATATAAAATCATGAAAAAACTGAGACAGGGATAAATGAATCGTGGGTTTTCCTTATCCTCGACCAAAAGACAAATGGTAAAAAGAAGTCCATTAATCAAAAGACGATTGAAAGAGTTGGTGTAAAGAAATAAACGCCAAATTTTACGTAAACAGGGTCTCACCCTTCGCTCCTATAAACTCATTTTACATTCTTTGTTTTTTTATGAAGGAAATTAGGCCATTTAGTTTACAATTTAAGCGATATAACAAGAGCTGTGTATAAATTTAAGAGTTAGTTATGTCTTCCGATACAACTGAGCTAAATATAACTTGACTTCCAATCAATAACCTCCATCTCAAATACGAACGACTGTCCCAGTTAAAAAAATATTTTCTTATAACTTCTAACGGTTGGCAATAAAACCCATCGTCGCTGCCGAATATATTTCTTAGATACGAGTTATTTTGCTTACAGACGTGAGATACCCTCATACACTACTTAAGGACGACTCGAGTGTTCAGAGAAAACGAAAGGAAAAACCTAAAGAAAAAGGAATCGATATCAATTTTTCCACATCTCTGGCGTTTTCGGAATAGGTAAACACCGCTTTCAGGCGGAGATTTAATGGAAAGATTTTCAAAAACGCTCTTCCGCCGCGATTAAAATATCAAAGGCATAACTCAAAGGGAAGGAGGACTCCAAGGAGTCGATTTGTGAGGCGTCGTACTCGGCGGACCGTGTAGCAACGGCCGTCACATCCCTCGCCGGCATACTGACCCAGATCCGGAGGGAGCCAAAAGAAAGAGAGAGAATTGTATGGGATGTCTACGATAACTGTCTTTTGTGATGACTACGTGCTTCTTCGCCTATCGGAAGCTTAATTTTTTCACGTCTCTTCCGACTGAACGCCGCACACAAAAAGAAAGGACGCTTGTTGGAGAATCCTTCGGTTCCTTTTGCTATGAGAGGGCACACAGTCAAGTTTTTGCTTTGCGATCCTTCGCCTTTTGTACTGGAAACGCACCTAATTGCGTCTTAAATTAAGTAGGCGTGTCAAAGTTTTCTCCATGATCGGATCCGGATTAAGAGAAAACTGCCTCAGAGAGAGGCGATATCAATTGGTTATTGATGCTTGAACGGTGGCAATTATTAACCTCGCAAGGACAGATGTAAGTTCAAAAATGTGTACTGTGTCGAGGGGATTCAATTGCTCCTGGAATATGCTCAATTATCATCACGAAAATATTATTACTATGATATTGAATCACATCATTAATCGCTATTTGACACTTAGCGGGAGTACTACATCCCGGCCTAGTTAGGGTAGTGATTAGCGTGTCACCGGTCCCGGTAGCGTAGTTGGTGGAGTGGTTGGTTAAGAACATCGGGATCCCAGGTTCAAATCCCGGTTAGAGAAAGGCTCTTTGTATTCGTGACTTCAAGAAAGTTAATTGTAAGAGTGTTTTTTTAAGATTAAAATTCACCATATAAAGTCCTTAGTATTAATACTGTCATTGATATTATTATTGATATTAGTATTGTTACTTCTATAGTCAATATTTTTGTTATTGTTATTATTACTATAATTAAATTACAATTCAAGATGCTTACTTTGTATTGTAAAACAAAAAAACCACATTTATGAATATGTTTCAACAAATGAAATAGGTGACTTTTAAAGTGAAATTGGGCAACTTCTCATGAGCCTTTGACACAAGAGAACCTTGCTGGACTACCGAATAGCCATGTGGGTAAGTCGTTTGACTTTGATGAAAGCGGTCCCGGGCTCGATTTCCAGTGGGAGCCCATATGTGCGAAATGATCCCAGCTGTCGAAGCACTTTTAACTATACTACTACCGAGAACCTTTTTTTAACATACACATGTCAAACTACTTTGTATAACTTATGAAGCTACATTTATAATGGTAGCAGTTTTTGTAACAAAATTCTTTATTTGTTAAAAATTATTATTATTAAAAATAATATAATTATTATTATGACGTGATATTGTCGCTGGGTTTAATTTGATTTCTAGATCATCCAAGACGCAGCAAAGCTTGAATACGGAAAATGTTCGATACATCTCGTAATTTAGATAGGAAAGGTGATAAATCGATAATAGAGAAGTATACGAGATAAGGATAAACAATCTTGAACCTGAAGTTACTGAAATAACGACTAGGTCATGATTTTTGCGGCACCAGCATAGCGTTATGTAGCTGTCACCGAGATCGATTATCCGATAGTCGCAAGAAAGCCAGAACTCATGAAGCCGAAAGGAGGAGACGCTAAGAAAAAAAACGGAACTGTTGAATTGTGAATCGAAACACGACAGTTCAAAAATAAAATCAGCGGAAATTGTTGCCTTAGGGCTTTATTGGTCTGCCAAAAAGATGAGGGACTATAGTGTCTTATATTGGTATAAATTATTTATTTATATTATTGTCAAACATCCGTTGTATTTATATATTGCAATATGATATTTCAATATCTAAACATCTCAAAGGAATCATCTTGATATGCGCGTAGATGGAATAACCAAAACCCATTAAAATCCCCTTATTTATAATTGGGCGTTGTAATGAAATCGGATGAGTTTTAACATCGCTTTCATTTATGTGTTGCTGCGTTTGTTCGGCTAAAAATCAAGAATTCGAGATTAATTTGTTGCGTTTATTATTTTCTAAAAGTAGAATATTCTTTCAAGCTTAACGATTTGTTAGTACAACAACTATATCTGTTACAAATTTCAAAGTTTTAAGTTACTTATTGAAGTTAAATTCTTCCTGTTTCTTCCTCGCCTAAAATATTTTTCGTGAGTGAATAAGGAAAAACTGGATATCTACAAGCTAAAAATATTTCCAACTTTTTAGGAAGAATACTTCCAACTTTATAGAGTACATTTATCTATGAAGGAACACATGAAGTTAAGTACCTTTTTGAGTGAGTGTAAACATACGTAGATCGTACGTTATCTTCAATGTTTGCCTTAGACCTGAAAAGTATAATTTGCAAACTTCGCAAAACATTGAATGTGGTGGTCACGCGGAATAACATCGGATTCTTCTTTTTACCTAGCGGTCCACAGTTCGAGTTTACTCATCGCTATTTTAAAAAATTCCATTCCACTATTCATTAGGCGATGCGTTGATATCAGCTTTACAACGTTCAGTGCTATTTTATTTCAGAAAATAATAACTACCAGTGATCATAATTATTATAATAATCATTTATCAAGCTCGGGATATAAGAAATAAAATTTGGACAGTCACTTTGTTTGTTTCCCCACACCCTCCGTGTTCCCACTCCTGTTTTCTCTATGTAAGCCTTCTTATTTTTTTTTCCTCACCTGATGATGGCCGATATGTGCCGAAACCGGTTACTTTTCTAAAATACATCTGTGGAAAAGAATATTTGTAATTTTATTCATACGATCCTTGGAAAATCACTATCGCATCTGATTCTCATCAAGTATTTACTTAAATAAAATAAATGTATCTTCGGTAAGATATTTTGATATTGAAAATGTTTCACCATGACGACCAGAGGCGTTGTTGAAATCGTCAGTCATATAAATGAGTGTGTTTCGATCAAGCATTTTTTAATTGTATAGTAACTACAATCGTAAGCCTCTATTTCTCAGAGAGGGAATAAACATTACCACTCACTCCCTAACATGACACGGGACCAATTACTAACAAATCAAACCTCAATCATATGAATCCATTTTTTATATTTAGGATGAATATTTTACCGTAAAAGGGAAATAGAAACTCAGGAAAAAGGACTTTTAAGACAATTTTTAGAATATGAGACTCCAATTGACTTTAAATTGCTATAATAAAATTAGTGTACCCAAACGTGACTTCGTGGAACTCAACTTAGATGTGTTCTTACCTGAAGATGTAAATTCATTGACGAAATTAGTCAAAAAATCTGCTGTGGAAATCATGAAGTATTCTTTCTTTCAAGATTTTTAAAATGCTACTTTGATGGGATAAATTCAGACGACACATAGAGGTCCTAGGAATGGATCACAGTCAAATTCTAATTCCAGGTCCTCGTCACATCCTAGGCAAATTACTAGCACCACACATCAAAGGGGCCTCTTCCTCTAATCTTTCGCTTTTAAATAAAAAATAATTAACAACATAATGTCCTTTTTGGTCAAAGCGGTATGCCTCACTTCCTTGTTCGTATAATATTCGTAAATATTTACCCACTCAATTTTATGTGGTCACTGAAGGACGTAATACCGTTCACTGAACGGGAGAATAGGTTTTAATTTATATTTCACTAATCGACTTTTTTGTCCAAAGAATCACTTTTAATGAGCCCAACAAACCTAACCTTTTCCAAAAACGCAAAAATACTCTTCCCCTCCCACGAAAAAGGAGTGCGGGAGCTTTTTGGAGAATTAATTTCGTAAAAAGTTCGATGCGGCGAAAAATAACCATCAGGAGCGAAAATCGGCGGAAATAATTGAAATTTAATGAGAAAATTGATCTAATCATTATGAAAACCTTTTTTTATGAATAATATAAAGCAGCATTCGCTTGGGAGGACTCCTTCACCGCCTCCTTTCTAATTATATCGATTTCCAGTCGTCTCGGATTCAATCTTAAAGCTCTTTTTCCCCAAAGATAATCTCCTCGAAAATCCCAATTGCTTCCTCAAAAAGGGGAACCGGAGAAGACGAAAGGGAGAAGGAAGAGGACACTTAAAGGGAATGCGGGTTTGCTTCCTTCTTTTATAAGGATAGATATTTTTATTAAATTTGCACGGGTTCAGGGAATGGCTGAAAAGAGTAACAGGGCTGTAATGGAGCAAACACTCTCTTTCAAGTTTAATTGCGAATATTACTGTGAACAAAAATTGAAGAAATTGAAATATTTGTATCAAGTATTCTATGGAGGGCTTCTGCGATAGCATTTGTTATCTCCGTCGAATCTGGAGTTTCATCTAAGGCGCGCATGTACCGGCGCTTCTTAACCATTATAATGATAAAGTGGTCTCGACCATCCGATTAAGAAATAAAAGAGAAAAAGAATGCCGTAGCGGGGAATCGAACCCGGGTCTATCACTTTCTGGGCGGTTTCTCTGACCTTTAAGCTAAGATGATAGCATATCCGAGTTATGTGGACCGAGGCCACCTCGGATAATCGAAAACTAGGTTAATACAGAAGGGACGTCTTGCGTACTTAAATTATGAAATTAACATTTTTCATGCATTTCCGTAGAACGACGCGTATTTACAATCACTTCGATGTATTTTTATATAATATATTTCTCTTTTTCTTTATAATATAAATGTCATTTAGGATAAAAACACTGTGTAAAAATTCCACTGTATATTTCCATCACACGACCGGTTTCAACCAATAGATAGTCATCATCAGGTACTGATTAGGGCCAGAACAGAATATATATATACATGAAGTAATGTGTAAGTAATAATATATTACTTCATGTACATAGACTCTGTTCTAGCCCGAATCAGTACCTGATGTTGACTATGTACTAGTTGAAACCGGTCGTGTGAAGGAAGTATAAGATATTGTGGAATTTTTACACAGTGGTTTTTATTCTTACTTGATGGAATATCACAAATTGACGGCGTCCACCATTGATTATGAACTTCATGTACCCAAATGCTGTTCTCACTCATTTTCTCCTGTTTTTTCTTTCAATTATTATGTTAACGTTTGCTTTCCTACGCTGAACTGGCATGGTTCAGTTGCAACAAAGTAATTTAAGAGGTTATGGTACATAGGCAGGTAAATATGTAAGTGGAAAACATGCACCTCAGATAATTCGGAACCTTGGTTAATTGGGGCTCAGATAACCGGGAGACCACCGTATTACGCCACTATGGTCGCTCGTCCTACCAAAGTGATCAAAAATCCCATCCATCGACTATTCCTATGCGAATTGAGGGAAATGTGGAAAATCCCTCTATATTTGTTCTGCATCGGCTGTAAATCTTCCCCCGTCGCATCTCAGTGTTGCTGTGACATATGACGTCAGTTCCGTGATTACGAAAACATCTGAGACATTGAATCAGTTTTAATACTGAAAATGAGATAGAAGTTTCAGCTGATGTCTTTCCTATCTCGAACGTGACTTCAAGCGCCTCAGCGTCCCCGTGCGCATGGTGAACCCATCATTTCGCCCTGGGCGGTCGCAAGGGGCGCTTAGATTTAGAGGCGCCAGACTTTGGGAGTACATATATCGAAGCTAATGTAGGAATTTAAGCAATATCCACTTAACTTCAATTCGACTGGAAGGAAATTCCGCGATCGCAGGTCACTTACGTATTTTTATATGAGCTAAGTTTGTATATAATGTCGTGCAACGACTTTTATTCTTCGTACTGGACACACTAAATCTTACCAAAATATCAACCTCCAAATTCAACCAGCTAATTCTTGTCAGGATGCCCAACAGCAGGTTTTTCATTGGTGAAAGAGGTCTCGGGTTCCCAGAGGGGGCCATTATGTGTGAAATGTCCTCAGTGGCCACATCGTTTTAAGAAATGCTACTACTGTCCTAGTCTTCCTCTCCTTTTGGTCATATTCTTTTTACCCACCTTCTTAATCGTCCCTTTCTCCAATTATCTCATTTCCATGTTAACTTTTGTCTTTTAAGGCTCATTTTTGCATTGGTTTGGATTTTGTTCCAAACCTAGAAACAATTTCATCCTTATTTGCGTTGATAAGTGCCGAGAAAGAAGTAAATGTCACCGTTGGAATGGATACGAATTTTTAAATTTCAAGAAGTTGAGACCTCGCAGCATGTATACACGATGTCTTATTTCAAGCATACGAATTTCCTCGAAAATTACTCGTCTTTAATTGCACGAGTTTGCTCTCGGCACTCCAGCGGGGAATCCTAACCAGCGAAGCGCTCCTTTCTTTTGGATAAACATCTGTCATATGCCATCCATGACAGCTTCTTTACATGAGTTCATTTTGAAATAACTTCCTCATTCTCGTAATGTCTTCATGAATGTAATAAGAAAAATATCTAGGTAAATAAAATGTTAATGTAGAGTAAATGTAATGTAAAAAATGTGAAAATGTAATAGTGATTGATTATTGCATATTGATAGGTGTAGTAAGGATGTTATGGTTATTAATTGTAATTAATGTACATATATTTGATATAATAATAGATACATTATATGACAATCTGCCTTCGGGAGGTTTTGATGGTTTTTTTTCCTTCCAAATAGGGTGGATACCTGGCAGAAAGCTTTTCCCTCTCGTTCAAGTTAATAACTTTTACATTGATTTCTTAACAGTACTTGTTCATCATCTTTTGGAATTCTATTTTTTAGGATTCTAATGAACAATTATCACATGTACGCAATTTCCCTCTTACTCTCAAAGAGAAGTAAAGAGTTGCACGAAACTAGACCATATAAGGAACGACGACATAAGACAGGAAATAAAATTACGTTCAAAGAAGGACAAAGCAACACTTTATAAGGAAAAGTGGAGGGAACAGGTGATAAATATGTCCCCAGAGAGAATACCGAAGAGGGCAATATCATATAAGCCCCAGGGAAGAAGTGCTGGGAGGTGTAGGATACGTTGTTGAGAACGGAATGGGCAGTAGTGCCTGATCAAAGAAAGAAGAAGTATATGGTTTGCACCTGGAGCAGAATCTAAATTATATTTTACAAATTACCTCTCCAAAGCTCTTTACAAAAAAGTGGGTCATCCGAAAAGTCCTACCAGTTAACAGAAATGGAAAAAGTCGAACATAGATTATAATTTATTTTACAGTAGATAGTATATATCTTCACTCACGTTACAGTATGATTACTACAGCATATTGCATGTATGTGCAATCAGGTTTTGTACACTTTCAGCGTGCAAGTCTGCTACCGGTTTATCGAACCATTATTTTACTTCTTTCTGTTTCCTCGTCACTTCCTTCTTCCACGCAAAAGTGATTTTAGACGACGTATCAAGAGAAAACGGCTTGGTGCCAAATCCAGGCTATACAGAGGATGTTGCGGAACGTTCCACTCAAAATGTTGTTGCAGATTCTTCGTATTGGCAGCAGAGTGGGGCGACCGTTGTCGTGAAGAAGCTACGCACCATTTTCCAAACATACTTCTCCATACACGGATGAAATCTGACCATAAATGTCTCTGGGACTAATATTTCTCGGCGCATAGAAAGTGAATCACTGTACAGTTCACATTCGGAGGCAACTGCAACATTGATTCTTTTTCACATGTCTAAGCAACGGGACAGGTACTATTATAATCAATCATTTCCGGCCTAGGTTCGTGGAAAGACACTATGGGAAATAAGAAAAACAATTTGTAATTTCCAATAGACAAACGAGTATTTCAAGTCTACCGATTTCAGCTACGACGCCATCATCAGGTTAGTTGTACAGGAAATACGGAATTTCCTTGACAGTATATCTATTGGAAATTAGAAAGTGTTTGGTTCTTATTTTTAAGCTCAGGTGCTGCAAAAAAACGGAACTTGTCCGTGACAAGGCTTAAGGATGATTAAAGCCGCCTCTATCGGAAAAGTGTCAATTGTGAATTGTTCCGCCATCTATAAGTTAACGTGGGATACTTCGCGAGCGATCCAAGCAGTAATAATACTAAATATCACGTGTCACTTTAGTGATTATTTAGTCACTAGCTAAAGATAAAGACTAAGAATTACTTAGTTAATTAAGTTCATTCATTATCTAATTACTACAGTCTCTATCCCTCCGGATTTTGCTTCTGACCTAATCCATTTCCTCAAAATCTTCGCAATAGTATTAATAAGAAAAAGAAGGCGAAGGGAGAAGACGGCGGTCGTGGCAACGGGAAAATTGTGAGGCGAAAGTCGGTAGGAAAAGGAAGGAAGGAGGGAAGGGATTAAGAAAGGAAATAAAAGGGAAGACGCACTCCTCGAGGAAGTAACAGTTTGAGTTGCGCTCGAGGGAGGATCTGTAAGGAGAAGAGGGTGTGTATAGCGCGGCGAAGAATTCTCAAGTCGAAGAGTAAACGATGGAGGGAGGGAGTTGCGAAGGAAAGCGAGAGGAAGTCAAAGAGTTTGGAATTTTTCTCCAAAGGAACGACTTCCGCTAACGAGGGAAAGACGTTATTATCATGAATTTAAGGGAAGTTATTTGGAATCGTGAGCAATCGCCCTCTGAGGGCAATAAAGATACTCTGGTTACAGCCGCAGCTTCCTATTCCTCATAATTTACGGAACGTCAGAGTTGAGGATTCATCTTTCAGAAGTCAATGTTAATGTATGCATTGAAAATTGTCCTCAAATTACTCCCGAATCTATTACTTAAGTATTCAGTTCGGAGGCTGGTTGGAACCTCATCCCTTCTACCATTAGCTATCAAGAGCTGGGAAATGGGGATGAGTTTTTAGGCAAGATGAGGAGTGAGGTTCTATGCTCGTGCTTTCCTCGTCGAGATAGAATACTGTAAGCGTAACAACTCAACATAGGGGAAACGCAATGGCTCAAAGAGTACCACTTACAATAGCATGCGATAAGAAGTGAGGCTTACTGAACAAGGTGAGGCATTAAGTAGTTTGGTTGCTTTCCTCATCGAGATACAGCACTGTAAGCGAAACAAGTCCACGTAAGTAAAACGCAAAGACTCAAAGAGTATTACTTTTCGTAGCATTCAATAAGAAGTGAGGCTTACTAGGAAAGGTAAGGAGTGCAGTAGTTTGCCCTCGCTTTCCTCACCAAGCCAGAATGCTTTAAGGGAAACCAGTTTGCCTAAGAGAAGCACAACGACCTTACAAGTAAGACTTTCGGAGTACTTTTCGTATCGTTCTATTTGGAGAACAATTATTACCATTATTCAGCATCACTCATACCTCAGTGACTAGATACATTTTCCTCTATACCATCCCAGAAGCAAGTGAAGAGTATTGTCATTCTGTCATGCAGTCATCATGAACATGAACAGGAGGAGAGAATAAAGTAGATCTTACACATTCTTTTCACTCTACATCTCATTTAGTACGCTTCCATCTACCTTTTCTACGTCAACACCAACGTAAACCACCACTTTCATACATTAGTGGATCAGCCCTTCTTTCACTCCAGCAATAATCCGATGAAGTTGGTGTTTCAACGCGCTTTACTATTGCATTTCGCGCTTTGTCCACGCTTTCGTGGAATGCGCGGGGAATAAATTAAAGATACCTTCACAGACCGTGCAGAAAACAATTTTCCGCGAGTTAGAAATAAAGTCCTCGGTGAAATAGATGGACCAGACTTGCACAAAGGAATGAGCGTTGACATTTCGGAGAGAGAGTAATAAAAAAGGGCATTCATCAGAGTCAAATGTCACCCATTCTCCATTTCCATAGCCTCAATCTCCATTGTCCGACATCGCTCTCCATTATACCTCCTCTTCTTCTTTGTGCCCTTTCGCATCCCTTCCTTCCCAACATCCATCACTGCATCAACCCTGTCCACACTCTCTCTCTAATCCCCACCTTTCGACCACTCTACCCTCAAGGGAATCCTACATAACAGCGAGCGCTTTTTACCCCGTCATTCCAAGAACCATTTGGTAATACCAGAGCATTTCATTTCACTTTGTATTCTTCTCATAATTCGACTTATCATCCCGCGAAACATACGGCAATTCCAAGGAAAATTTGCAGGAATTACTTCAACGCTTATGCGTTTGTGACAAGTGCTTTCCCGATATTTCCGTGAATGTTGTATTTAGCGAATATTTTTAAAAGTGTTTCTTCCGGTAATGTACACAAATTCTGCTGCTATTTGTTTGGGTCCTAAAGTAAGATAGAGGAAAACAACAAGAATGAGATATATGTTTGTGCAAGAAAAGATCACAGGATATTTCAGTGGTTTACTGTACCTGGTGCGCAATACAAGAACCGCTAGGAAACAAATTTATAATAGTATATGCAACGATCTATGTAAAAGTCTTTAGTTAATTGCACCTACACTAGTTGCACCGATGATACATTTGACCATAGTATGGTTAACATTTTCCATCATGTACATATTTTTTCTCCGTCTGAGGCTAACTTTCAGTGGTGGGCTAATTTGTCCAGTAGACAAATCAGAGGCATTTCCAGTAGACATGCCTGTGTTTGTCCGGAAACGGCTTAGCGCGATCCTAATGTTACCCAAAATGCAATGCTATTATCCTAGAGTTACTACCCAACCCCAACACGAACAAAAATCCGCTGACTGAGCTCAATAAAGTCTATAAAAAGTAAAGTACTACCCGTAGGGGGGGTCTGAGACTTCAACAGATATTTTCGTAGCTATTTCATTGGGGGTTTAAGAGGCTTACTGGGCAAGATGAGGTAGTTTTCCATTCTTTTCTTCACCAAGCCAGAATGCTATGAGTAGATATGTTCATGTAAATACAGCACATACAATCTATAAATAACTTTTTCGAAAGCATTCTATAAGGAGTGGGAAGAATGCACCAGGCTTCTCCCGTATCACAGTATCTCTCGTATGATCAAAAAAACATAGGATACTGAAATAGGAGTAAATTAACGATGCATTTTCCGCTACTCTGCACCTGAGGACTACCAAAAGTATTCCATTTCTCAATGTATGGTGTCAGAAAGATAAAATATATGAAAGTAGGTTAACGTAAAGTTGGCTGAAAAGGTTCAGAGATATCGAAACGGTGTACTAAGTCCGAAAGAGGAGATCTAATGGAGTAGTAGAGCCTGTAGCAATGAGTAGGGACGAAGCTGTAGTCTTAAGAATAAGAGACGATGCGAGGATCCAGGGGGCTGAGATGAAGACAACTGGAAGCACTGTAAGATGTGCCGCGACTGACAAAAAGAAAAAAATAAAATTGGACGATAGAAGGAATTGGCGTAAAACAATTGGAGTACGTAAGAAGTATAAAAAAAGGTTGGGTGGAATAGTGCTGAACTGCAGGCAAATTTATCTTATTCGAAGGAAAGTAAGGTAGGACCGACGGTGAGACCTTGTTTGTTGAAGTGTTAAGACTCAATCTTCGGGCTGACCACCTCACATTGACCATCACCAAAATGAAAATCTCCTAGAATTTAATAGAAAAGATAAAACTTGATGAAAGAATTACTATCGATAGTGACAGCGACTCCATTTTCGAGAGGAAATTCTGAGAGAAAAACTCGCAATTTCTTGAGTTGGAGGGAAATTTTAATCCTTTGCGAAGTACAAAATATCTGGGTGTGAGTGTATGCGCTTTACTCCAAGTCCAATACTTAGTGCTTCGGTCCAATTTTATCCGTGCTCACAGCGCTCTCTGTGGTAGGAGTCCCAATCGATGCCTATGCCCTCTGCCGTTGGACAAGAACTGTTTCAGAAAGCTGCCTCCTATAGGGATTGAACTCGCTCCTTAATATACCCTATATTTGGAGAATATATCCTTGGGTTGTCCGCCGGAGAAGGTCACCGGAAACAGAAGCCGAAGTTTCAGCCTTTTTTGTATTACAAATCCTGGGGATGCCTACCAAGATTATATTCGTTGGACATTCACATTATTTGTTACTAAATCTAGCATTCCTTGTTTAAATAGGAGTAAGTGAATGCAAAACTCGTGCAATAGCCTTTCGAAATCAATTTTACTAAACCTTCCCTCTACTTAGAAGCTGAATTGCAAGGGCACATGTTTTTTCGTACATTTTAAAAGATAAATGTAGATTTTTACACTGCAGACGTTTTCTACAATTAAAGCGGTTTGAAATGAGAATGTGAAGTACATGGCAACATTTTCAAGTCGCAATTTTTATTGCTGATTTATATGGCCATTACTTTAACAATCACTGCTTTGATTGTTGTTTCGTGTATCTATTTTCTTAATAACAATCGAATTTGAATACATGGCCATTTGTAACACTAAAGGCATGATTGCTGAAGTGTAGCTCGAACTCGCTAACAAAGTATATGTAAGATCGTCATTTTACCGAAGAAACGGCAACAGTGGACGCATGTTTTAAGACACGTACGCAATTTGCACAACGCATCCGGTGGATAGCTCAGTCCTCGCTCAATTCGCGTATCTACTTGAGACGATCTCATGCCAATTTTGCCAGTGTGAGAACAATGTTGCTATCATCTACCTCCCATCTCTCGTATGTAGCAAACGAAGTGTTTAAATGTAAAAATGTAAGTATGGAGAAGTACTTTATGTAACGTGTCAAACCACGAGAGAGAAAGGAAATAATATGATGATGAGTATTTATGTACGAATAAAAGCGTCCTTGCCGTGAGAGAAGACATGCGTCAGCAAGGAATTGTGACCTTTTGACATTTGGCGTGAAGACTGATGGAGCACCTTAACAGCATTTCTGTGATAGCCGAAAGTTGTTTCCTACCTTCCGTCGGTGCGAATTGATGAGAAAGTGCCAAATCTAGCAATGATATCAATTGAAAGAAGTTACGATTGTGCCGTGTGTATGTCTTTAGACATTTTTCTTTGGTAAAAGCATAAAAAAAGGAGAAAGCACGCTTTGAGATTGCTCAAACGTGCTTCCATTCTTAATTGGGAGCGTCTTTTTACGGCCAGATGTGCAATATCCCAAAATCTCGCAGATGTGACGGAAAGACGGTTCAAATTTCCATTTCCTTTGCGAGAAACATCCGGAATCAAAACGGAACGCTTTCAATGGAAAAGTCGCAAGAAATGGAGGAAGAGGGTTCTGCGTTTATCTCTTTCGGGTATCGCCCTCCGACCGAGGATGAGCCCCCGCTCGCTTCAGGCGATTTCAGGGAATAATTCCCACTCTTCTGTCCGTGAACACCAGTCTCTCCTCTTCCCTCTTTTGTTAATCTTCGGATTGGCGTGACGTCTCAATGCGCAGAGAATCTTTAGAAAGAAAAGCGATGCGTGGAGAGAAAGCCAGTGCAGCCATGACTACGGTATCCGCCCTGAAGCAACAATTAAAACGTTCTCGTTGAGGCTGATTATTCAGCATCGTCTTTTAAAAGCATCGGCTTTAAAGTTAAGCAGCAATGATGTACTTGCAATAATCTCCTTGACTTAGGTTTCCGCATTTTCGGGCGCTATTAATTGGCATTCAGTGCCATTTCTGCAACAAAGTACCGTCTTAATTGCTGACTGCTTCTCTTCGGAATCAGACTTCAACAATATCAATATCGCTTATTGTTACGTAATGTTACAACAATTGCAGGAATCATGTAACGATCATCCTTACTTCTACTTAAATTACTATTTAGCTGATGAATGTACATGCTGGTAAACAATTCGGCACAGAAGCCGGTTGGAACCCTTTATCTTTAGCTACTAACAGCTGTGAGGTGGAAATAAAGCTTACTAGACAAGATGAGGAATGAAGTAGTTTACCATTGCTTTCTTCTCCAAGCCAAAATGCTGCAAGCTGAACATGTTTTCTTAAGCAATGCGGAATGACTCTTCTAATTACACTTATCGTAATATTCCATAAAGATAAAGACTAAATCAATGCAATTATTTATAATCACTCATACCACATTAGCTTTCCTATCATCTCACCTATGAACAAGCACTAGACAAAAGTAAATGAAAGATACATATTTCTATATTCTGGACCAAAACACATATATAAGATAATAATTCAATTCATAAAGATATGTTAGTGGGACTATTTGTTAAATACCTCAGTGACTTCGACTCAAATTATCAGTAAGTTTGCAGTAAAACGAAAGCAAATTTCGAATTTTCGTCGCCTTCAACGGTCTTGCTAACTTCCGATTTGCAATCCCTGCTCACGGTTTCCCCCCGTTACGCTTGCCTGTCTTGTTTACTGGCCAAAACCGACGTTTCGGTGAATATGCACACACAAATTCTGACAACGAAGAGAAATTTAATCCAATAGGATCAGCAAAGCAAACTACGCAGTTACTGGTATCACGTTAGGAGCAATCCAAGGGGGAATATTTAGAATTAAGTTACTCCAGTCATCTCCTTGTGGTTAGTTAATGAAGAGTAGTAAGTAACAGCGGTCTATCGTATTTTGAGTCATACATTAAACATCATTAATATCTATATTTCTCATTTAACTTTGCTTTGCAGTGCTTTTCATGATCGTATGAGGTACTACTTGAAGTAACAGCGGTATATCGTCTTCAGAATCATACATCAAACAACATAAATATCTACATTCACTATTTACATTTGATTTGCACTACTTTAGCTGATTGTATGAGGAATTGCTTGCTACGATGTCTATACGATCTACACAATCTAATTGTCTAAACGATCCACTATGAATGCTTATTGCAGTTTGCAGACGGGTTGGAAAACTTGATTGACGGCTAGCTTTAATCAATTCAAAGTCTCGTAACATTCAAGGATGGAAATGCACTAATTAGATTATCCTAGCAAAGCGCCAAAGGGGTGTGTTTATGAAAAAGTTGTGCGATAAATATGATAGATGTTCATGTGAAATTTTCAAGTAATCATTCGATATATGCGAACTAGAGAGCAAAACCTAAAACTCACGGTTCTATGAAATGACTAATCGAATAATTAAATATTTAAATTCTTAACTTAGGAATCAAGTTGATGTATCATTATCATTATTATCCTATAAGATTATCCTAGCAAAGCGCCAAAGGGGTGTGTTTATGAAAAAGTTGTGCGATAAATATGATAGATGTTCATGTGAAATTTTCAAGTATTCGATATATGCGAACTAGAGAGCAAAACCTAAAACTCACGGTTCTATGAAATGACTAATTGAATAATTAAATATTTAAATTCTTAACTTAGGAATCAAGTTGATGTATCATTATCATTATTATCCTATAAGTGTATCGTGATGGCTGATGCCGGTATACTATTATTCTCCTAACCCTTCGATTATTTTCACGTTAACATTGTAAGTGAACAATTGTCTGCAGTATTCTGTAACGTACTAGTGGAAAAAATATACTTTTTTCCCTGCATACTGAGATGGTACAGAGGTTGCCTAAATTCTACGAGTTGATAATTCTCGTGTTGTTAATTTACTCTCATTGTTATATTAGTATTGTTGTTTTCACACTGGTTGTCCGTAGTAACATTTCCTTCCCAATAGAATTTGCCAGACTTTCTACAGCGTAGAAATCCCAGGGAAAACTATAACCACTTTCACGAAGACCCTGGTTAAAATCCAAAAGCCGATAATACGCCTCTGTATGATTTAACGCGGTTTCCCAAAAAGCCAGGCTCGACTCTTCCAGTCATTAAAATGGGAACGAATTTCCATCGCCTTCTTTATTCGACGGTTAAAATTATAATCTATTGCGATATTTTTGCGTTTTGAGGCCGAAAATGTCGCTTCGAATTTCATTGGATATATCATTCTGTGCTTGATGTTTAATGAACCGGCCGTCAATGTTGCCGCTTCAACGGATAATGTAAATAAACTCCGGGATAGTTACATTCGCTGAGATACAGTGATAGCAACCAACATTTTATTCACAGCAACGCAAACATTAACTAAATTAGCTTAATAACTTTCACGAAAAACCGCTAGTTTTTATAATTATGTGTGATTTTGAATTAAGCAACATACTGCGAGGAAAATAAGAATTTATATTTCTTTTTGTTGTGGTACCTCTTCCGATATCGCACCGCTATTATATCTAGCTAAAGTACTATCGCATCAATTATGACGGGACCTAATTTAACTTATTTAAAAATAATAATGTATTTTTGTATACAACTGGTCCTTAAAAGCAACTGTGAATTCGTGAATGGTATGTCTTTTGAAATTTAATAGGTTTATCATTCATAGCATTTCTGTGATATATGATATAGGTTTGCTATAGGACTTGCTGGGTACTGGATAAGTTTTCGATGAAAAATGTGCAATTTTCACCATCGTCTGGCTGGCGATGGTGTAAATTTGCACCGAAACCATGGTCGCAGTAATAAATTCTGTGGAAAGTAAATCTTTGATTTTTTCTTCGTTTTTTAAAATGCTCAATGCGCAGAGAATCTTCAGAAAGAAAAGCGATGCGTGGAGAGAAAGCCAGTGCAGTCATGACTACGGTATCCGCCCTGAAGCAACAATTAAAACGTTCTCGTTGAGGCTGATTATTCAGCATCGTCTTTTAAAAGCATCGGCTTTAAAGTTANGTGTAGACAAAGTCTCAGGATTTTGGTTGATATAAAAAGTTGGGGTTAGTATTTAAGAAATAAAGGAAAGAGGCATTAAGTGGAGCATTTTATGGCACATGAACCGAATGAATGTTAGATCACTCTTGTCTATACTTAGTTAACTATTCTTGAGTTAAGAAAACAGCTCTCCCGGGCTCAGGAGACCAGAATGACAGCAGGTGCCTCGTTTTATGAAGCCATGCAATCTTAAAGCAAACACTATGAAATTGATTAATCCTAAACCAATAAAATACAGTTTAAACCTTGTTCATCTATTTTGTCGATACATGAAATATCTAAATAATCCATTTGTGAAATATTAAAAAAACCACAGTATTAAATTATCATACACATCGTTGAAATACCGCTTACGAACTTTCTGGGTGATGCTCCAGACAAAATAGACGATGTCTTAAAATTCCTTGCTGAAGCAAAATTACTCCAAATGATATAAGAAAAGATGATTCTTAATTGCAGCGTATAAAAATATAACTCAAAGTATAATGTATGTAAAGAAAGTATAAACATAAATAAACTAAATTAAAATTTATAACATAAATGTTTGACATTTATACATTCTCTGGTTAGGTGCGACATGACCTTCACTGTCGAAGCACCAATATTACTGCTTGAAATACAATACGAGGCAGACATCTCATTCTTAAAATACAAACATTTTCTGATTATAACGATAATAATAATTTATTCAATAAAAAATTCAAAACCATTTTCATAATAATTATTATTTACAAACACGAAGAACTATTCACTATGAGGGAAAATCCAAATAGCCGGGACTCGAACCCAAAACCTTATGAATGGATAACGCTAACACGCTATTCACTCCCCCTCCGCGGCCGGCAATAACGATGATCTAAATTCTTAACTAACTCAACTTGCACCTAAGAACATGGTGTATCGCATCAGAAATCGTGATCCTGAAGAGGTGAGTTGAACGAGCCCGCAAGTGATGTTGGGTAATGCAAACAAAGAGGGCGTAACTCCTCAAATGAAAAGGTCACACAGTGCGTAAGCGCAAGTAGCGAATGAATCGCTATGGGGTTTTTGAGGAGGCGTAGGAGAGAAGGACGATGTAAATGATATGAGTGAGCAGGTGGCGTCGAAAAGGGGATTTGTATGAGGAGATCCCTCTGAATGAAAGAACCGTTGAAGGGAAATTGAAAAAGGGATTTCGGGAGAGGGTATTTGGACGAATTCGCCGAATCGGCTTAGGTTCTACGCCATCGCTCTCTCCCATTCTTCGCGGATATCCTCTTTCTTAGATCATCGTACACACTGCTGGCGCGCATTATGTTTAACCAAGTCTCGGGATCGGCGGATTGAACGCAATAAGTATTTCCAGTAAATAATGAAGCGTGGACGAAATTGTCCAAATCCGTACCGATCTCCGCAAAAATCAACTAATCGTATCTTCAAAAAGTGTTATTTCGCCGAAACTCTTCGTAACACTTGCGATTCCCTGGAGGGATTCCCATCGATACGAGCACCGACGATACCAAGAACAAAGACACACCTCCAACAAAGGCAGCATCTAACTTAACTAAAAATGTTCTCCATCTCTAATCCCGGTCCTTTTTTCCTAACTTAACGAGGCTGATGGATCAGCGGTCCGGAAAATTGCTCGTATATACATTACATCTTTTATCTATTCCCTATCTAGGGGAGATTGAATTTAAGGAGGAAAATTTCTATTCTGCTGACGTTGGAAAGGCTTTTAATAAGGGTTCACTCTAAGCTGTGCGACTGAGCGGCCTTGCAATACTTTTTTAAGTGCCACCCAACCAAGTTTTTGAGCGTCCGCTGTTCATAGAAAAGTTAATACCCTTAAGCGTGTTTTTGTTTATTCAAATCCATTAATAGTTAAGCATGCTATTATGAATAGTATAGGGGTATCACGTGGTTTATTTCTTCTTTTAAACGGTGAAAAAACAGGAATTCGCAACTTGAAACTCTTCCTTGGAAATAAAATAAGCGTCAGCAGTAATTTTCTTCCCTCTCAACGATGAGAAATATAAGGAAAACTTTCCAAATAGAAAGGGAGTACCATAAAATGTATAGCTGGATAGGAAAAATAGGCGATTAATGCAAAATTTGTCCTGCAATCGATCGTTGCAGGAAGACCAAGGTGTGTTATATCTGCTACTTTCTTTATACATCATATTTTTCTGTTTTCTAGAATGGAAACTTTTCCACAAAGTTGCACGCTCTTTCCTTATTTTTTAATTTTTTTCTTTTCAGGTTCGAGAACATTACGAGTATTACCTTTAAGCCTGAAATTTTTCTTTTACTATAGGGTTTCACTCACTTCTATTTGTGGGTGATTTCCTGCGTAGATTTTTTTCTAAATTCATCTACACGTATATAAATACCCAGCAAACCGCATTTGGGCGTATGGTAGGGGATTAATTTAGTTTCTTTCATTAAGTTCTTGGTTCTTTTTAATTCACACATTTTTTTGTTTCTTCTTTTCCCTTTTCTAGTAGGGTTACATGCAAGTAAAGAAGACTTTATAGTCTTAATCATTCCCTTGATAAAGTGGTCTTCTATTTCATTCTGATCAAAGGATTAGGTGAAGGAAGCTTGATAAAGAACACATATCTGATTTATAGTTCTTGAGGAAATTGATCAGGCCCCATCTGACACATACAGAAAATATATGCTGTTCAGCGTAAGAAATAAAAATCTGTGAACTTGAGAAAGTGAAGCACAAAATATCCTTCATTAAAAATAGGAAAAGTTATGGAATTGCTCTCAGAAGCATGTTGGGGATCCTTGAAAGAAAGGAGATTAGAACTTAGTCTGCGATTGCTTGATAAATTCTGAGAAAGTACATTTGCGGAAGACGTCATTTGTATTATGCGACCCCCTTCTCCTACTTCGGACGATTCGACAAGGAGCGTAAAATAATAGAAATAGGAGGACAAGTCACTTTAGGGACTCGTTCTTTTCGCGAACGGCAAATGGCAACTATAAGTTAAAGAAGTAGCTCGAGCGCTCGTCGATTGCGCCTTCTGCCCTACGCCGAAAGGTGGCTTGCATGGTGTTTATGGGGATGTAAATGAGATGTAGAAGAAGTAACGAAGAATGTAAGATCCACACACGACAGAACTATTGCTAAGATTCCTATAGGGGCTTACAAATATTGATATACGTGGAAATGACAAAGCAAGAAAGTGTGGAATTAAATTTCGATCGAGAAAAGTCAAAATTATGCGAATTAATAAAGGAATTATGCTTAGTTATAAAGTCAGTTGTTGGAAAGAAGAATCAGTTCCTTTCAGTGGGAAGTGCTCTATCTTAGTACAGTTGGTGCACATAGGATATTAAAAAAACGAAACCCGTAGGGAAAGAAGCTTTCTCGAAGAAGAATAAACTGATTGCGTAAAGTCTTAATTGGGGAATCTGAATGAATGGTAAAATCTTGGATATTGAGGAATTTTTATCTGTGTGGATCTAAATTAAGGACCATACGATAGGAAGACAAAAAATGGAGGCCTTCGAGATGTGGGTTTCGTGGAGAATGGTTGTAATTTGGGGAATGGTTGAAAGTTAGGTGTAAGTTGGGGAAAGAGTGTTGAAACGAAGGTAGAGGAAATCAGTGGGCCCTATATTGAAGGGAGTGTGATTGCTAATTGAATGCTGTAATTGAATGTATGATGTAGGGGGGGGGGTGAAACAGTAGTGTGTAGACAAAGTCTCAGGATTTTGGTTGATATAAAAAGTTGGGGTTAGTATTTAAGAAATAAAGGAAAGAGGCATTAAGTGGAACATTTTATGGCACATGAACCGAATGAATGTTAGATCACTATTGTCTATACTTAGTTAACTATTCTAGATACAAAACTTAGTCTTACTTGCAACAATACTTCACAATATAGAGATGAGAAATGCATGATTTACATGCTTACATTTAGGTAAATAATTTGTTTATTATTTATTTTTTGACATTTGAGGAGATCCCTCTGAATGAAAGAACCGTTGAAGGGAAATTGAAAAAGGGATTTCGGGAGAGGGTATTTGGACGAATTCGCCGAATCGGCTTAGGTTCTACGCCATCGCTCTCTCCCATTCTTCGCGGATATCCTCTTTCTTAGATCATCGTACANCATTTTATGGCACATGAACCGAATGAATGTTAGATCACTCTTGTCTATACTTAGTTAACTATTCTAGATACCAAACTTAGTCTTACTTGCAACAATACTCCACAATATAGAGATGAGAAATGCATGATTTACATGCTTACATTTAGGTAAATAATTTGTTTATTATTTATTTTTTGACATTCACGTTGACATTAAAAAATATATTTATGTTTTTAATACACCTAATACCTTTGTGCTTTCTCTCAATTTTTTTGCGTTGTATTTTTACTTTTTTTAGTCACATTTTATAAGAAGTTTTAGTTTTATGTATACTTATTTACACTACTCTTACCCGCAAATGTATTTAAAACTGTGTGGCCATGTGTCAAATAAATAAATAGGGAAATAAATGAAGGAAAAACAATGTGTTTCCCGGAAAACCCGGACCTCACAATTGCCGGTCGGTTGCTCTAAAATTTAAGCTAACACTACAGAACAATCCTTGTGCCATGATTAAAGAATCCACCGGGGCACGCCATGTCTAACTATATATTTAGAAAGTGGAGGAGGGTTTGCGCTATTATGGTAGTTTAATTGCGACAGCAACCAACCTGTAATTCGGAGATCCAGATTCGAGTCCCGGCTGCGCCGGGCAATTTCTCAATTTCTAGAGCTCCGCAAGTTAACAGTGTATACATTAAATCTTTGAAATAATTTTACGATCGAGTTATACGCGAATTTTTGCGATCTAATAAATGCTTGAGTGGATCTATCTCCATATCCAAAAATTTCATCTTTCAATACGATGGTATCGGCGCATAAGTGTATATTTCTTCTTAGATGGACATGGATACTCATTAGCCTGGGCTTGCAGTTTGATTGGATACGAATCTTGAAGGACTTCGTATTCATTAGCTGCAATCGAACAATTCTTGGTCTTTGGGTAATTACCCCACAGCAAATAGCACACCAACTGAGGGTCGATTAAATGAACTCCTGAATAACTCGGAAGAAAGCCACTTCGCCCTCCTGAAAAATACGCTCCCTTAAACGTTCCGAACATTAGTCTCGAAAGAATTGCTACATCTAGGGAAAGGAAAGAAGTCAAGGGCCGGCTGATTAATGGTGGACCATTAGGGAGTTCCACGGATAGGTAATACTTGTCGGTTCCCGATTTCTTGTTAATCACAGGCGAATCTCTTACGGCTCCCTCAATTTACGATAAAATTTAGTTCTTTTTTTAAGCGATTGGAATCGCAGCACTCTGTGAGAGGCGAATTACTGGAGTGTGACAGTTGCTAGGAAACGTCTTAATCGAGGCCTATACTAAATAAAATGGACCTAGAATTTTTGACGAAGTAGAAGCCTAAAATTCAGTGACGAAATTGCAATTGTTTTTAATTATAATAGTAACTGTCATAATCATTGTAATCGAGTTGTTAACAACAGCAATAATAATAATAATGCGACTATTCGGGCGAGATCATTATTATTTTTACTATTATTATTATAACTTGCTATGTATTCTAATTATATTCTCGTCTGCTTTAAAAAAATAAAAAATCTATAATTTGCTAAATTGTCTTATATTTTATTTATACATAACTTAATTACTTGTGGGCTGATCCAGGCAGGTTTTAGATATTGGCTTAAGTAGATGCCATGTTTGAATTGTGTACCTAAAGGAAAATGAATTCTGTAAAATAACAATTGTATTGATACGATTTCACTGGAACTCAATCTGGCACCTCCCGATGTGCCGCCACCAGGCTCTGGAGGACCATACTGGAACATACTTTTATATATTAAACCGATCGTACCGAATGTTGTACCGAATGAAATTTTATGAATTAAACACGTATATTTGATTATTGTATTGTATTGGAAAACATTATAGCCTTTAATTGAAATTGAAATATATTATTATTTTTAATTGTAAACATTATTTAACAATAATATTTAAACAATATTTAACAGTACGGCCGCAATTAAACGATGCCTCAAGTAGAGTCATCAGCCTACACTACATTACTTATACAAACAGTATTACATAGTCCTGCACGTAGAACTACAGAATATTAGTATGTACGAGGATCGTACCTTCCGATCCATTATCTACAATGGTTTACGAAGTCCTATAATTTGAAATTTAAACTGCTACTATTTACAAAATAATCTACAACTACTACAAACACCACATGTAGTCAACAATTAATTCGAACAATTTCAAAGATGTCTCACATATATAAATACAAAATATACGTAGATAACTTTGAATAGAAAATAAGTAGTCGACGGCGTGTTAAGTAGCTATAATTTATACATGAACAGAAAAAGATGAAGACTATCAAGTCTCTCTTAAATCTAACCCTTCGAAATAAGAAATAGCTTGAAAAAAGTGCAGAGGAGAAAACTACTTTGTGGGTTTCCGAATCTCACTTTTCGCTTGGGAAAAAATACACCATAGAAGGAAAACACAAGACAGGGAGGGTCTGGAAAAACTGCCAAAACTGCTGTTTTAAGGAAAAGGCATGTTTAATCGGATACGGAAGGAAAAAAAGATACAGGTACATTATTACATAGAAAAAACAATTAGATTTTTATAAATATATACAGAAAATGAACATTATGAAATATATATATTACGGTTACTAAACAGGCCAGTATCAATAAAAATGCTAAATGAGAAGTTAAAGTAACGAAAATTGATGAGTTTTCCTAATACGAAGTTAAAGATGTAAACATATTTCGAAAAAAGATGTTATATGAATATTATCAAATTTTCACCTATCCAGATCAACGCTTGTCATCGAGTTGTTAAAACCCTATAAAAATATTAAATATTTCTTAAATTTTACTTCAGATCAGGGAAAGGTATTAAGCCTTTCACGTGGAAGCGTGCGCCTAAAAACCCAAGGATGAACAGAAACTAGAAATTATGACGTGACTGGAGCTCAAAATCAGGCCTTCTATTTCCATATCCTCCGTTGAGATATTTTCCTTGTAAAGACGTCTACCGGAAGAAATAAATATCTGAATTTAAGTCTTAGTCGAATCGAATTTTTAATTTCTGTTTATCCATAGATTATTCAGAGAGTTGACAATTACTTCTATTGACTCCTAACGATATCAATTTCGTGAAGGATGATTAATACAATCATACGTGTCATGTGTTAATACGACATAGTAGTTATTTATCCCTGAAAAGCATAGAAATCCAGTAAAAACAAACGGAAA
The DNA here is from genome assembly GCA_000376725.2 of Ladona fulva. Lineage (NCBI taxonomy): Eukaryota > Metazoa > Arthropoda > Insecta > Odonata > Libellulidae > Ladona > Ladona fulva. The sequence goes on from KZ308244.1 coordinate 969,888, forward strand.
TTACATTTCCTAGCAAACTTTTGATTAAATATCAATCAGGTAAAATAGGGTGTTTCACTAATTATTGTAACTGTGTCTTGAAATAAAGAAAAGAATATATTTTAAACTAAGGCCGGCAATAATATCTCTTTTTTTTAATTCTTCCTATAATTTCTTTATTATCACAATTCTTTTGGAAGGGTTTTCCTCCCGTCTTTGGGCGAATGCCGGACAGATCTCGTAATTAGTTTTCTTACTTCCTCTTGACCGTTGCCGTCCGACCCTTCGACCAAATCGCAACGTTTTACTATTAAATAAATAAATAAATATGGATAAACATTAAACAATTCAAACTATTGGCGGTGTAGAAATAAATACTAATCAGTTTCCGCAAAATATGTACCTTTAGCAACCAATGGTTTCATACATTTAGTTCATCTTCAGGCACTGAAAGTTTGAAACTATTGGTCGTTAAAGAAATATATTCCTTGGAATAGCACAAGTAATTAGCATATACTTCTACATAAAAAATATGGTTTTCCATCTAATGTCACCGGAGATCATAAACTTTATGGACCTATTGGCGAACTTATGCAACATTCACACTATATCCTTTAGATACGAACATGATATTTGCCTTATTTATACTCTAAAGTTCTTCATAATATCCTGTTTTCTTAAATCATTTCTAAAATCCCTTTCTCTTCTACCACTACGCAACTCTCTTCAATGTATCAATCTCTACATTCACCGGCCAATGTTTCGATCTTCTTCTCCCTTTAGATCCTTTCACAATCTCCTTATACGCCATTTCAGTCATTCTGCTTCCATCCATCTTTTTCCGATATAACAACATCTTGAAAATAGCACATTTCGTTAGCTTTTACCGATTCTTCCTTTAAGTCGACTTTCATTCATCACTGAATGATTACTGTCATCATCTCTTGATTTTGATCCTAAATACACTTCTCAAACAATTGATTCCGGATTATCTCATGTGCTTCTCTTATTAAGCTCAGATAAACCTATTGTATTATATAATATCCTCACTTTTAGTATATTCAGCTATAGCATCCATCTTTATCCTTATTAAATATTCATCTTCATCGACAATTCCTCTCGTTTTATCACTCACAACGTAGTGCACTTCAACAACATTCGAACGCCATTCTATTTCTATTCCATATATTTCTATATATATTCTCGTACATATATCCTTCCATTTTCAGAACACATTCACCGAAGCATTCAAAAGTGTTCATTTTATTATTCCAATAATTTCCGCTCAAGTCACCAATGATAAAGTAGTTCAGCCAAACAAGCAAAGAGACTTTGTTTAGTATTAATTATCATTAGGGAAGTGTGGAGAAATTAAAACACCATCAATACAGGTTTTTGATGGTTTTGGTGTTTTAATTCTATATGTATCCAACAGTGGTCATTTCTATTCTACTCCTTCCTTTGGAAGGTTTAAAACTCCCAGATTGTGATCCAATACGTTTATCATCTGACTAAAGTTCATATATTGCAGCGTGGGTACATCCTTACTCAGCAAATGACAAGAAGGGAGAAAGCGGTCAGAGAAACTTGCGTGTGAGTCTGGAATGTTAAGGCGATGCTGCGAAGGATGCGGAGGCGGTAATTAAGATGTTCAATATTAATGAACAAGGGCTAGTGCGGTGGAAAGATAGGGGAGATTTTTGGAGTGATGATGCGAGAGTTATTCTCAGTGTTAGAAATATTACCCAGAGGGAGTTAGATAGTGCGGAGAAGCTGGGATAGCCATTGAGCTAACAAGCGATCCGATATGGCTGCATAAGTAAAGGGTGAGCCACTGAATAATGTGATAGTTTAGGGATGCGATAACGTAACTTTTGTAACTAGTGATATATCCGGAATTATAATTATATATAAATTGGCCATGATTACATACATTTACATTTTCTCGCGAATTTCGAAGAAATTACTGGTTATAAATGCTCATGATCTCACCCCAGTTTTATTAGCCCTTTAGTGATCACAGTAAGGATGATTTAATTCACAAACTAATAGAAAAACACAAACACGAAATCATAGGTTGAAGAGGTAATATAAGAATGAAATTAATCGAATTTTGCTCCAAAGTACCCTTGAAGATTCGAAAAACACGTCTGCATCTTATTTATATACAGGATATTATCGAATGTAATTGAAGAAGCACCCGAATCTAAGAAGCATCCGAGTTTTGGAACTCCAAAAATGAAAACTAATAAAATAAATTCTGATGAAATAATGGTGTTCTCAGTAGTACATGTTCAAACAAGTCCGCACAAGCTTTTTTATGGTTCAAGAATTTTCTTACATATAGTATGCATTCCTTGAAATAGTTCTTTAATAAAGCGCGTTTCAATGATTCGGAGCATATCAGCATAGCGATGGAGGATAATGTAGGCATTCACAAATACTCTCGAGAAGAACGTTTACTGGCACAGGGAGAATGGAGTTCTAACTTTAAACGTTATAGTTAGAGTACATTTTCTCTGAGATACCTGCTTTATGATAAATTTACAGGCCGCGGTGGTGAAGTGGTTAGCGTGCTAGAGTTCCAACCCCAAAGTTCCGGGTTCGAGTCCCACTTAATCGGAACTTTCTGGTTCGAGAATGGTTGAGTTCGTTAGTAATGATAAATAATTAAAAGGTTGTATTTAAGGGTGATCTTCCTTTTTCCATTAAATAAGTTGTAATTATTATTTCCTTTGTTGTACTTTCTCAGCTTATCTCAGCTGGATCAATTTCATCTGTTCAGCCGGTAGAATGGATTAGGCTCAATCCACATGAAGAGGGAAATCAACCGAACAAATGCGAATCTCGATTTATCGTTAAATTGAGAAACTTACGTACAGTGTGAAAAGTTTGAGGTAGGACTGCTATTTGTGCTATATTAATAACATTACACTCCGAGCCAAGTTTCTCCTCATAGTTTATTACGAAAATAATACATGGAGAAACAATTATTACTATTATTTATTTTACATGGCAATTTTCGGAAGCTCTGAGAACGCAGAATCGAGCGGTATCACCTTTGAGAATATGGTAGATTGCTACAGGACCACGTACCTTAGGATGCTTAAACGTAACGCCCGTTACCTAGGCAACGAGCCGCTCAAATATCAATCACGAGTACTTCAAACGTATGATAACCAAATTATTAACGCGGTAACTAAACCAGAAAGGAGTTGGAAGTACAGGCAAGTAAAGAATTTGCTATCCGATGGAATTAATTGGAGGGAAATGTATCACCGTCGAACATTCGCGAGAAAGGGAAGAAAGAGAACCACAGCGGAAAAATCACGCAGAAGATACACGGCGAATGAAGACGGAGTGGGCGGGGCGCAGGAGCAATTGGCTAAAGCGATTTTTTAATAACGGAAAATGCGCAGCGGAAAAAAGGGGAAAGCGATGGTACGGGCACCGATTTCATCTCTAATTGAGGCGAATATTGGGGATCGAAAAAAAAGGAATCTCGAAATGGAAAGAGCGTTTCAAATTTAAGTAAATGAGAGGTCTAATCGAAGGGCGAATCGGATTTTTTGACCCAAAGTGAAGGAGATCGAATCGCTTAACTTAGCGTCGTTTTCTAAAAAAAGGGAAAGACTAATCGAAGAGCGGCTGAAGACGAAAATCTCCTTAATAACTTAGGTTACATCAGAAATCCTCAGCTAGTACTTACACTAAACGAGGGACGTTTGTAAAGTTCCAGTAATCAGTTTCTACAGCGCCGGCATGATTTATAAGAAAAAAACAGAACGATATTGTTGTGGAGCATTGTTGAAAGTTTCCAACAATGAAATTCCTCGACAGCGTCACTGGCACGACGCTTGAACGTAACGATAGTGACTTACTTAACTATTTGAGTGCCAAACGCTTATTAAATTTGTCTGTAGGGTCCCTAAGTAAAAACGAGCATGGAAAGAGTCTGACAGAACTGATATTCGAACCAGGATCTTCCACTTGCCGGTCGGATGCTCCAACCAATCGAGTTATCTTAAATGCAACGATAGCTAGTAAAGTATTTGAATACCAAACGCTTTATAAAAATGTTTCTACTACTCCTGAGGAAAAACAGATATGTAAAAAGTCTGACTGGACCGGAACCCTTACCCGGATCCTACACTTGTCTGGCGGAAGCTCTACCTAAATGAGCTATCTTGTTAGAACAATCAGGCACGCTGTTTAGGGAACTTTGCCGGTAAGGGCGATTGGTTTGTTGGATTATGCGGCATCGTTCAGGGCCGACGTCCTCATCGAGGCAACGACAGTAAAAATGTGGTGGAGAATCCCTCTATATCAGCCGCCCAGCAAGTGAAAGATCCAGGTTTGAGAACCGGCCCTGCCAGACTATTATCATCTCCTTTTTTTCCTGGGAATTTTCCTAGGTTCACACCTAATCTTGCGAAGTTACCTTTCACCCTTTAACTAACATCTCTGTGCAGCTTTGACCCAAAGGAACCGGCCCAAAGGCCTCTTTAAAACTCAACCCCTACTCCATCATTTTCCACCAACTCTAAAGAGGGGATGAGGCTCTCTCGGAGAAATAAGGCTTGAGGGGGTTATTCCAAACCTTTCGTCAATAAAGAAAATTATTTAAGAGGAAAAGGCTCCATCGCGTAGCGAAAGACAGTTGAAATATACTTCACTCACAAGACAAAGCGGCAGAAAGAAAGTAAATTAATGCAAATTACATAATGCACTGCGCTGCGACAGAGACGTTGATACAAGAAATGGCAAGTTCAGGAGCTTAATTCTCCCTTAATTGCAAATAGTGATCGATTCTCATGTTTTCGCATTTATTTCTCAACTAAGCATTGGACTGTGACTATGCAAATTTAATTCATACATATATCGCTATCCCCTTCTGATATAAGGACGTCATTTGCCTTAAATATAGAGCTTGGAGTTATTACTACAGTGTAAATATTGTCAAATCCCGTAGTTTTATTCTAATTGATTCCTTCAGGTAACTACGAGGCGAGAACTGGAGAAGAGCCGTCATCGACGACCAACAAACTATACTTGTACAATTATACTTTGATCCCGTCGTGCTTTACTGAAATCCGGAGCATGATTGCAAAGTTGAATGGATCTTTGGTGTTTTTCTTGAGGTTGTTGGTTCTACTAAATTATTTTTGTATTAAAAAACCAGGGTTACTTTCCTATTTTCTTTATATCATTCGATGAATCACTCATCAAAACCTCTGGAAGAACGACATTTTCCACCAATCAAATTAGCTGAAGATGTAAGACTAGAGAATAGCTGTAGAAAGTATTCAATTATCATAGCTTTAATTGGGAAGGAGATTTATCATACATACGCTGTCTCAGAATAGGAAGAGTCCAAGTGAAAACCTTCTAGGGTGCTTACCTGCAAGAGAGAAGAAGTTATATTAGTATAAGTAACACTATAAAATTAGTTAATGAGAAATTGTATAGTATTACTCGTTCTTGTACGTAAAAGTGTGACATATACTCTTAAAAGCTAGGATTATGAAAAATATAATCTTCAGGAATTTTCAACCAGAAATCGAATGTAGGCCTCCCCAAGCGCTTTCTAATTCTCTCTATTCTGAGACACTCGTTGCCATTTTACCCATAGGTATTTGATGATATATCTGTTCCATCGATTCTTTGGTCTTCCTCTTGGCCTATTCACATTCATTATGCCCAGTTGAGCATTGCTGATGTCCAGCGACTGACGTTTCTTCTTGCCACGTGGCCTGCCCACATCCATTTCAGTGATGTTACCTTCATCTATGATACGTGTCACTCCTGTCGTCATCCTCACCCAGGTGTTTTCTCTTCTCGTAATTCCAAGCGTACACCGTTCCATATTTATTTGCGTTGTCTGAAGCTGCTGGCTTATTGCTTCGCTTAACACCCAATTTTACATTTACATCACATTTAATCCGCGCAAGCCGCTAATGGCACGTGGCAGGGGGTGTAAAAACACCGATAATCTCATCGCACCCAAACTGCTATTAGCTTCTCTAATACTTCGCTGGAAAAACGACCAGAAGTAACTATCCGTCCAGTCAATCATTTCCCTGAATCGCTTCTTAGTTTTTTTCTCGGAGCTCACCCACGTTGCTAACAGGAATATGAATATCAGCTATCTCGTAAATTATGTCTGTGGTGATTAACTTTTCGAAAATCGTACGTCGGTAATCAAGTGTTCTGTCCCTAAGCCAAAACACTACTGTCAAATCTAAAATCTCCCTTGACAAACCTAGCCGCTCTACGTTGAACCATCTCAAGATCGGAGACTAATCCTACTTCGTAAGGATCCCAAATTGCACAGCAATACTCTAAGGAGAGGTCTAATTAAAGAAAAGTACGCTATTTTAACTTCCAAATGTTAACTCTGGTGAAATGCATTCTTAGGAGACTTTTCTCTTAAAGGCCATTGGTATTACTGACTTAAAAATATTTTGTATAGTTAGATATATATACATTGAATTTTTCAAATAGAGCATTAAGGTCAGACTTTTTAGATCGCCGATTCGTCTCAGAAACTTCACCAATATAATTTCTTGCCAATAATTCGCCAAAAATAACCTCCGCAGGCTTAAACTCGCGCTGCCATATAAAGCTCTCCCAGAAATCATGCTCTTTAACTCGCTCCTCCTCCCAGTAACTCCCTTCAGACCACTAATCCGTAACTCTATTCCTCGGCTACAAATCACGATAACGAGGGACATAAACGACAGAGAAATTCGACGACGACGCTTCTCCATAATTTCAGAATTCCGCACGGAATATCCTTTCAGACCTTAAAATACGTACTCCTCCGCGTTTCACATGCATACTTTTAATGCGTTCCACGGTTTGAACGGGCGAAAAGTTTAACCCACTTTTAGCCGTGGTACGGAGTTTAAATGTAAGGTACAGTTGGTAACAGTCTTTACCATGTAACGAGGAAAATCTAAACTTAGGGCGAAACGGATACTCTAGTAGAATTTCCTCGCAACGGCGTCCGATTGTAGGACTGGTAAAGTAGTTCAGCCGTGAAAGTAATATATATCTTTGTCGTAAAAGTTTAAAACGAATTTCCAATGGCGTTGAGATATTAGCCTAATGTTATGATACTGAGAAAATATTTCATAATTATCAACCATCGCCAAATATTGCAACTTTAACCCTTGATATACCAAGGAGGACCTCAGATATACATTTTTAGTGATCCCACTGCAACTATAGCAATTCTTTATTTCTTAACTTTTACATGTTTTCCGCATCAGTTTAAGGTAAAAAAAATATAATTAGTCTTTTCTAAAATTCTTCCATGGAAACATAAATAAATTAAAACTCCCTTGGGGTCCCGACAGGATCCCGATTGGTATTCTACGTTACTAGTTCTGCTTGTTCTACCCCAGCATAGCGTTTTCTTAAACATATCTTCTGATTGAGCTCGAGATTTTCAAAAAAGATTAAGCTTCTAGACGAAATATACAGCAAGATTTTTAATGTTAAACACGTTTGTACGACTTTTTTCGAAGTTGGTAATAGTATGTTGATAATTTTCGGTTTACTTTCACTAATATTAAAATAAATAAACGAAATATTGTTGATCAAGATATGCCTGGATCTACATCTTCCAGAAACCCAAAATATATATTTTATTTAATCTACAGCGACAAAAAATTAAGAAATAAAAGAAAAACCGTAGGGTCCTCTGAACGCCCCAGCTTGGTAAATAACCTTGACAAACTAGGCTTGCTATGTCAAGGGTTAAATGGAAGGATTTAGGGTAAAATTTGCCGATAGACCGAAATAATAATGCCATGAAATGTAGAGGTCACCATTGTTTAATATTGAACTAGTTTCACCCCGAAGGAGTAGTATTAGAATAATATTGTTAAATGTGCTTCCACAGCTAAGGTCTTTTCGCACGTTGGCCCCCTCCGGGAATCAAATCCGGAACCGCTTTCACCGAAGGATAAACGCATTGCCTACTTGGCTATCCGGGAGTCCAGAAATACATCATACTTTGATGGAAATGTTTTTATGTATTTAAACCAATATCAAGACTTGGCTGGATATGCAAAAATGGCACGATTTACGTTATTTTTATATTATATTTATATGTAAACACCGTGAGCCACCATTGGCGTGGTGGTTAATGGTGGTATTTGCCTCATCTACCCTATTAGCTTCACACATGATCCGCGAAAATAACCACCAGAAGTAACCATCTGATTCAGCGATTTATTGATTCATTCCTTTCAACGCTTTGTTGATGCCTCTCAGAGATTGCTCGTTGTATACCGGAATTAGAAAGCCTTCTACTTCGTCAAAAAGCTCTGCAGCGATAAATTTTTCGAAAATCTTCCGTCGGTAATCTGAACCTTGAGTAAATTCCACCCGAGGGATTTTATCATAGCTTCAACGCAACTGTCGAACCTGAAATCTTCACTAACGAAACGAGCTGCTTTACGGTGGGCCATCTCAAAATCTGGAACCAACCCTAATTCATATGGATCCCTAATCACGCAGCAGTATTTGAGACTTGATCGAATAAATCGAAAAAAGGCTTCTTCTTTCACTATCAATGGGCATACCTTCAGGGTTCTGCCTGTTAATATCTGCTTTCTATTCACTTCTCCAATGGCATCTACACAAAGTCTTTGAGCAATTTTAAAGTTTTCCTCTCGATTGGACTAAAATATAATTACAATGGTGACCCATAATTTATCTTTTACATGGTTTTCTTATCATAATTTTGCATCCGATTGTGTATCATATTGTAGATTTAGAAACGCATTTAGAAGACGCTACAAAAGAAAAAGTTTAGAATAACGGTGTCGGTGTCAAAAAACAGGAAAGCGAGGAAATGGAGGGCTATGGACCTTAAAAATATGAAAGGAAGAATAACGTTATCTAGAATTATTAGAATTTCAGTAGATCTCATAGCTATTTACTGAGTTAATAGCCCCATTCCTTCAAAACACCTAGCCTGAACGCTCACCTATTCACATTGGTATATAGCCTATTTATATTCATTTTATATTAAATTACCTTCGCTTGTAGGTCTTCCTGTCGCCTCTTCTTGCCTTTCTGCATTCAAACACCATCTTTAGGAGATTTTCCTGCTTTAGCTCGTGCTCGATTAAGTTCTTTTTACCAATGTTTTCAAGAGATTTTCTCTTCGTTTGCAATTCGAATAAGGTCTTCACCGCCTTTCCATTTCGCCCAATTTATTTTCATTATCGTTATCTAAATGATCACATCTCCGTTGACTCCAACGTCTCTTTTCTGATGTCCTTACAGTCCATATTTACAGTCTTATCAAGGGACTATTCGTCTGCGATTTTTACTAACCTATTCTTTGCCTATAGACTTCCTAACCTTCTGAACTCCATCCATAGACACTTTCAGACTGTCGCATGAGTTGATCGCATGAGAGTGACTCATTATCTTCTCAAATGCTGTATTTCTCAATTTCGTTTGGTTTTCACTGTGATTTTTACTATATTATCATGGTTCATTGTTTTTAATACATCGATACATTTTAGAACATTTCTTCACCTGATATTTGCTTAGCCGTACACATGCATTTACCAACTAGTATCCTTATAATCATATCAAAATTCAGCATTATCATGTCTTTTGGTACATGGTACAGGAAAATTTGCTTTACTTTCTTCTTGTTCTTTATCACGGCTGTTATGATATAAAGATGACTGCAGTATAAATAATACTGAAATCATCTCGGTCGATGCTTATTGAAAGCTATAGGAATAATTGTTTATAGGTAGGGTCTTATTATGAGAGACATTCCGAAAGTAAGTTTCATAGGTAAATTTTATTACAAAAAGGAAATATTCAGTGCCATAACAAAAAACAGTCTTTTTGCTGTTATTTCACATAGCCATCAACGAAATTTATGCAATTGTTGTGCAATGAAATGAGCTTCAAGAAACCATCGTGGCGTGAATCGGTCCCCAACATTTTGAGAGAGTGTCATATTGCTTAATTTCCTCGCTGCAGGGACCTTCAATGGGAAAACTCTAAAGAAATTGAAGTCTGCCACTTGACGCAAGGGCTCTTAAGTCGTTGGGTTTTGCTCTTGGACGACAATGCAAGACACTGCACTGTCAGGGTCACTGCAGAGCTTATTCCTCACCTTTGATGGAAGAGATTGAACCACCCGGCCTACATCCCCGATCTTACCTCATAAGACACACATATCATTCCTGAATTGGAGTCAGCAGCAACGGGACATCTGGAAAACGATGAAAACGTGCGAATGGTGGAAGAACTTCCTCAAATCGCTCATCACCGATTTATATCACGATTGTTTTCTTTAATTTGATTTAACGGCACTGCAAATATATCAAAGTTGGTGGGGAATGTGTGAAAAATAACCAAAAGACTATAACATTAATATTAAATTCTGTTTGTAACAAAGGTTTCCTGTGGAAGGAAATGACGAAACTTACTTTCGGAATGTACTTAGTATATGGTAGTGCCGTCGTTTTGCAGCACCTTGGACTATTTAGGATTCGGACAGCAAATTCAGGCTCAGTATGTTAAACAACAGTAAAGTATCTCCAGTATGCCAGATGATGAGATGATCACCTCAAAACCGGTCTCCTTGTTTTCAATATTATGGACTTAGTCTAGTTTTTTAACATACTCTTTAATAATGTATCTCACTCCTTATCACTCCTGAAGACCTAAATCTCTCCCAAAAGCCTTTGGTGGCGATAGTAAAGGCGTCAACGAAGCTTTCGAGCTGAAGAAAGAGACACTTTGATTGCTGGTGATATTACTACCCGCGCGGTATCGAATAGTTCAAGCGTACGAAAGATAGTAATGGAACAGAAGAAAAGAGTTCAATCTAGGTTTTTCCGCATGTCCAGTGCTTTTAAGGAAGAAGAATCCTCGGAGGGTGTAGAGAAGAGAGATTCTTTAATTACGTTACACCGACCGCTGATTGGATAGTGTATTGGGCCAAACTTTTTTCGGATTAAGATTTCTCGCCGCCTTCCATCGCATTATCTGCAGTCTCCGGAGGAAGAAGAGTCTGATTGGATTTGCTTCGATCTCCTCCTCCTTGAAATAAAGTTAGAGGATCCAATTGTGAGCCCTAATAAATCTTTTCCTTTTATTATGCATGGCTTTAGGTCGAAATTCCTCCGATTGCATTTATTGAGTTGAGATGGGTTCACCTCTCTGAGTGGAGGAGAATGGCGACTCAAATGTTTCTTCTCCTTGAATACAACCGAGCATTGTCACGTTCATCCAATATGTATTCCGTAAAAAGTGATTTCAAATGTTACACAAAGCAATTGGCGCAATTAAGGAATGTATGAAAAATTAAAGAAATTCACAGTGATTTCTTGAGAATATTCGTACCAGGATTTTTGAAAAAAAATTTGAATTCCCAGAAATATATTTACATTTCCAGGCCCTTTCCTTTCCTATTGTAATGGGTTAGGTTGAAGAGGAGACTTTTAGTCTTAATCTCGCGCAAATAATGACAATCCATTATAATATATAATAACCATTTATTATTACTCTTATTCGTTTAAATCATACAGATTTTGTAAATTTCGATATTAAGTTTTGATATTGCTATGATTGTATTAGACTCTTTCTGGCTGTTTTTGAATCGTATTACTGAATAAAAAAAATATCTTTTTAAGAAATTTACGTTGAACCACTTCTTGAGAATGTTACCGGAAGGTACTTTGAAATACTAACGTGAAATAAAATACATTAACGGAACGTAAAATGTTTTTTCCCATGCCTTAAGGAAATTAAATTAAGAATAAAGATCGATAAAAGAAAAATTATGATAGTTAATAAAAATAGAAAGAAACAAAGTAGAGAGAAATTTTAAAACAGAAAAGAAATGTGCTTTGTTGGCCGTGTACGTAGTAATGACAACAGATTCCTATCTAGAGTTGAAAGAAGAGTTTGCCCAACAAAATAAGTTATTCAAGGTAAGGGAAAACTTCTGAACATATAAATTTGTATATAAGGATTTGGTAAAAAATTGCTTTGGAGCACCTAGATATATGACAGTAAGTGTTGTTCTTCAAGGAATATGGAGATAGAAGTATAGAAAAGTGGATTTGCCGAAGAATATTAAAAAGTTGATGGTATGGAGAGAAAAATAATTTCGAAGTGCTGAAAGAAGTGAATGAAGAGAGGACACTGATAAATATGACGAAGGAAAGGAATTTCTTGTACTGAAACGTAAGTCTGACGAGAATTATATTAGAAAATTGTTGGAAAAGAGAATAAAAATTCATCAACGAAGAGCAGGCAAGGATGGTAGTGGAAGAATCCTTCCAGCTCAAAAGAGAGGCAGAAGACAGAAGCTCCTGGATGCAGAGACAAGGCAGTCTTTAGATAATGGATGGAAAGTAAAATAATGCATAATACATGAGACTTAAAACGTTCAGTAAGTTCACGTGCTCAAAACTTCTCTTCTTAACGTCCTTTCCTTTTTTTCTTAACAACTAACTCCGCCCTTTATATCATCCAACGTCTTTTGCCTTTGACCCCCCTCTGCATTTTCATTCTACCTTCAATTACTTCCTTTACCACTCCCTCTCAGTATTTGACCCTCTCATTTCCTCTTCCTTTGCCTCAACACCCTCACTTCCCAACCATCTCTAACACCTCCGTGTATATTTTTCTATCAACACAACTTAATTAGTCCGTTCTACGTCACATCTCTAAGGTCTCAAATTTTTAATTTCCTCCTTTCTCAGGGTCATCCTTCAACATCCACACAACTAAACACACTGAGGATTTTGCCAATCTTCACTAATTTCCTATATCAAGACCCTTCGCCATTGTACAGCACAGGACACACATACGAAAAATGAAATGGGTGTTAAGCACCGGTAATGAAGTTATATACGTACATTTTCTGGTTCGTAACAGAATTGAGGAATGATAAATATTTTAATGATAATATACTCTCCGTTACGAGGATCTGTTCCTTTGTCCATAGTAATTTGCCATTCTACTGTTTCAGTGATATGTTTTTGCTGTTATGAATTGAAATATCCAAGAAAAATAACTCCATGTGAATGTAACGCAATCAACTTAAGATCACGTTTCGGAAATGGATGCTCCCATAACACGTTCACTGCCGATACTATCACCAATGCATCCAACGGTGGAGTGATCCGGAGTGAACGTGTTAAAGGCAGAAATTCTAAAACCGGGAAACACGTATTTTGAGTACTTGATTTTACTATATATCATTTGCTTGGACTCGTCCAACTATTTTTACACAAATGGCAAACAAAGAGGAAATAGCAATATGAATAAATTAATTGCCAAAACCAAACACTGAGTACGACAACCGAAATTCTGATTGCAGTCGCTGAGCGAGTTAGCTATCGTTAGCAGAGTGCCTATTACAACCCTCTGGCTTTTGTGAGATGAAAGAAATGAAACATGGAACTCGGTCATCAATAAATTAGAGGTTTAAAAAAAACTCCGTAAGCCGTATGTCGGCAGATGGAGCTCGCGTTTGGGAAGTTCCAGATTACCGATGTCTAGCAATTCCCCAATGCGCATTTCGAAAACAATGTCTCCATTCACAAGGAGACATTTTTCCGAAAGCTAAATGGAGACATTTTTTCAGAAATGCGTATAAGAAAATTCAAAGAAATCAGTAATTCGGAACTTACCGTCTGCCTCCAAACGCGAGTTCCATCTGCAGATATAAAGTTAACAGTTTTTTTTTACTCTAATGCCTCTGAGCTAACTAGACAATCGAGTCAAACAATGGATGAAGATACAAACAACACACCCACTGTAGAACTAGATGTTCCATTAAGTAAGCAGTAATTGCTTCACACCTGAACGTGGGAGATAGCGGATGATAAAAAATAATACAAACTACGGATAATTGACAGTAAAAGGCAGAATATAGGCGTTATTAGAATCACAGGTGTCGACGCACTTTTCCGGAATTTTGACGACCCCCGATATGAGTCCTCGTATTAAATTTTAAGGTCTGCGCCATAAACGGTTCGAAATATCCCGAAAGTCTTCCCCAAAATAACAGCGGAAGAGATAAAAGAAGCTAGAGGACAAGAGAAGCGCCTTGAGGAGGAATCGCCACGATTCATAAAGATGGATCGATGCTGAGTGAAACACAAATGAGGAGCGGAATTGGCTGTTGAGGGCGCGACAAGGTGTGCGGAATGGCACAGAAGGTGAGAAGATTGAAGGAGGCGGCGTCGTTATTAGCGAAAGAGAACAGATGTTTCCCGCTAACGCACCTATAATGCGGGTCTTTTGGGGGAAAAGCTATTTGAGAGGAAGGCCAAGAGATTGGAGTTCCGAAAGCAACAGAAACAAGACAGTCCAATCGATATCCGTGATTTCTGAATGAGAGCCGGGCTGTCTACTGCAGAGGCAGTTTAACACGAAAGACTGTGATATACTCTCAGTTAGAGAATTGTATTTAAAGGTGGTGCGAAGAATGGCACATAGATCTTAATGTAAATAGATGCCTTGAAGGAAACTTTTTCGAAAAGAATATTACGTCAGAACCATCCGTACGATATTAGTGGAATGAATATAACTGTAGTTGAATATTGGAACCACCCTTACAAACAAATTGGAACACACCTATCTCAAAAATCTAAGGTAAAGCAACTAAAAAGCTCGGTTCCATGAATTGCATTGTGAGTAGATGCGACGAAAAGGTAATAGAGCGATGTTACTTCACGTTTGTCAGGCCCCGTCTGGAATATGAGGCGAATACATGGGCTCCAGCGAATGAAAAACCCTCGAGATCGAGAAATTGCGATTCAATTAAAAAAAAATTCTACGATAAAAAAGCAAGTGTTACGCGAATGCTTTCAGGTGCAGGTTTGGAACCCCTGAAAGAAAGGAGATTAGAAGCCGGGCTGCGAGTGCTTGATAAATTCAGAGAAAGTTCATATGAGTAAGAAGTAACAGTATCTTGCGACCCTATTTGCTACTTCGGCCGATCCAACAATGAGCGTAAACTAAGAGAAATAGATGCGATGACAATACGTGACAACAACAAGCTAAATATATATCTAATGTTTGGTGTTTACACCCCCTGCCGCACGCCGAAAGGTCGCTTGCAGGTTATTTATGCTGATGTAGATGTAGATCACTTACTCTGGTTTTAATTCTCGGGAATCAGCAATAAGAAATTAGATTCTGTATCATCTTTGGCTATATCAGGGAAAATTCGTTACATCATTGAACATGAATGGTATCCTTAGTTTAAAACTATCTTTTAGTCGACACTTATACTTCAGTCTTGTAGTAGTAATTTTAGAAGTGACTCGACAGCTAAAGTCTTATCACACGCAAGCCCCCAACGGGAATCGAATCCAGCTTTCACCAAGATCCAGAACGTTACCCATGCGGTTATCTGGAGGCTCATCTCGATCTCCTTTCCGGTCATAACTGTACGAGCCTAACGACAGATCCTGGAAATATTTTATGAGGTAACGCATGACTTTTGCAACTTAAACTAAAGACAAGGTTTCATTTTGGAGAGTTAAAAAGATTACATACATTTTTGCAAGAAATTGACGTCATTTGGGAATGCCCTATTATTATCCCTTCTCCTCCCAGGGTTTATGCCATTTTTTCAAACTCTTGGTACAACCAAGTTAGATTTCACCTAAGCAAAGGATGAAGTATACTTGGAATGTTTTCCCAAAGACTGTTATATATTAATATCTTAAACATCAATTATCGTGAACGACTTGGTTGAGCGTCCTTACGAAATAGCGTGACTTAGGACTCCGAACTACGGCTCCCGCTAAAGATGCGATCGAAGACTTTATCAGCGAATAAAATCCGAACGATTGCAGCTGTTTTGCTAACCACGAGTCAAGTTCTCGAAACTGAAATTACCGGTGGAATATATTCCCGTACGAAATTAAAAACGATAAATTTCCCCGACCAATAAATCATGACATTGCAGGGTACTGTGCGATGAATACTAGAGCAGTTCAATTTAGAGATGCACTAGAAATGACAAACGAGCTTTTAAAATATGCATAACTTAATTAGAACAACCTTTTTCAAGCCAGAGGAACACGTGTTCCGCATACTGGTCTAGAAATTATACCTTCTTACAAAAATAGGCTATTAATTTAAAAGACGAATCTTATAATCAGGAACAGGCTCCTGGCAATAAAATATGTCAACCTCATATGTAATAGTTAAATACTGCAAAACTCCTGTTACTTAGATAATAAAAGGTGTCACATGAGTAGTTTGTCCGCGTTTCCGGTAATTTTCTTCCTACATTATGAAAAAATATATATTCTAAAAATCCTTAACTTTTGGCTCCCGATCATTTCTTTTTCAAATTCATGTAGCCCTTCCACGCCTCAAGATTTCCGAACTTAACAATTGCCCAATTAAGTAGAACAGGCATCGAGTAAACTTACAGCCTCAAAATATCAAGAACTCAATTACGTACTAAAAATCTGCTGGAAAATAGAGAACCATATATCGAATTGGTCCTAAATAACCTTAATTATAATTAGGGAAAGGTGTATAACATAGCACGACGAGCGGCTGAAACCCAAGGAGTAACGGGTTTCACTAGTTGGGAATGATTGGGGCTCGAACCCAGGTCTCTCACTTTCCGGGTATATATTATAACCTTTGAACTACCGTGCAAAGTCTATTCCACAATGTTTTGGAATGCTTTTAGTATTTAGTAAGTACAAGGTGAGCAGTCTTCGTATTTAGTTTTACCACATTTAATTATAATTCCTTTGAAATGCATACATACATACATACATGGGACTTTATTTGGCAAAATTGAAACTATAAAGTTCCTTAGTCTCCTTTGTCTCAAGTCTCCTTTGAAATAGGCTGTATCAATGCAATAATCTCACTATTAACGTGTGAATGAAGAAACATTTCTGATTTTTGACGTTGCATTTAAAAAATCAAAATAGCGAACTATATTTTGAGAGGCAGTAATATGAAAATAGGGATATGGACAATAAAAGCTAGGGATGTAAATCGTCATGTTAAACCATAGATATCAAACTAAAGTTTAAAAGAATTTTAAGATATTTACGAGGGAATGGGACGTTCTGTCGCAGCTACTTCGCCGCAAGGTAACTTTTGAATCCGCCGTTTCACTGCTATGGAGTTGGAGTGGAATGGATGAATGAAAACTTGTAGAATTTTTGCGATTTTACATTTAAGTATGTATTTTTGATGAGATACTATAGATATAATATAGAAAAGTAATTATACCTGAAGATAACAAATATATACCGTTTTTTTCCAAAAATTGTGGGTCTCTTGTTGAGATAGTTTGGAGGAAGGTAATTCTTATGTTAGTTTCAGTATTCTATGGAATCAAGAGAGGAGTGATTAAAGGCTGACCTACATTTTAATGATATATGATGCATTTTTAGTCGATGTAAGAATCTCTATGTAACAGCAATGACGGTGCCTTTATATTCCCTTATATTTCGTATATTCCAAATCATTTTCTTTGCCCATAATTGCAATTCTAATGCTCAAACGGCGCTTAGGATTCCCAATGAATTCAGTATCACTATTATTATTTTACTCTTACGGCATGGTTCACTCTTCCACCTAACCTCAGGTGGTATTACATGATAATAATATTACAGTAACAACCAGGAACAATTGAGTATAATTAACGTAAATTTAGAAAAAAAAACAATACTTCCAAACAATCAGGCAAATGCAGATTAAAGATAATTGCTACAAAAACTTGTTACAAACTAACAGGAACTCTAATTGATGAATAAAAACAAATTACACAACTATATATAGATACATATAAAAACAGAAAGATTCGGGTTGAGAGGAAAAGCTTCCCGCCGTGTGGTTAAACGCCCGCACAAGAAAGGGGTAAAAAGGGAAAAAAACCGCAAAAATACAGAGGAAATAAATACAATATAATTAATGGAGGATGTAGATGATATTCAACATGTACGGTTATTGTATACGGGACGCTGTACGGGACTGTGGTCATCGATAAAATTGTAATGCAGCAAAATGATAACATTCTCTTTTATATTGTAGCAACACCTTCAGGAATTCAGCAGGTTAAGGCTACTATCTAAGGATATAGCCTGATTGTAAAATAAGAGAAATAGATGCAAGGACAAATTGTTTCAGTGACTCATCCTTTCCGTGAACGATACACGACAACAGTAAGCTTAAAAAGGTAACTGGAACGCTTGGTGTTTACACCCCCTTATACACCCCGAAATGCAGCTTGCAGGGTATTTATGAAGATGTAGATGTATAATTGAATGAAATAAAGGTAGTGTGGTCGGCACTACGCATTCACCACCTATTATTACCAAGAGTTTTACCTCCGATACTCATTTCAGTGAACGAGTCGACGTGCGGTCTCCCCGAAAATGCTTGCTGGTTAATTACCGTAGCTGGGGATCGAACTGCGGCCCTCTGCGTGGCAGATGAGAGCCTTAACCGCTACATCACCGGGGTCATTAATACGTTTTACTCGCGGCAAAAGGGCGGCGGTTCATTGTTCTAGACCTATTCAAAAAGTTCCCTATATCAGCCCTTCTAGCGAGTTTGATAGTTTCAAACTAAAATGAAGCAGAACGATATAGCTGCAAATGTCTAATAATGAAATGCCTTCACCATTTCACACAGAGCAGAGTGTGTGTCCACGAAAGACAATGAGAAGCTAACGGGGTATTTTCAATCGCACTGCTTTCGCAACCATCGCAAAATTACTCGGAACGATTCCATAGCGACTGAATTGATGAAGGAATATTATTCGCCATTCAACTTCGTTGCAAATGTTTCTCAGGAAAAACGTAACTAGAACATAATACCCGAGTAATGATTTGAGTCCTTCAATCCCTTGAGGGAGATAGAATCGATCCGGAAGGACTGCGATGCCTTCACAGACGCTGTCCAAACACAAAAGTGCATTTTCATTCTGGCGGCGAAGGAAGCGAAAGAAAACTTGGATCGAAATCAGTTTCTCAACTAGACCACGTCCATTCAAAGTCAAACAGCGCCGACTGAGCACACACAACTAACTTCGGCTCTGTTTTAACCCGCCAAGTGAACACGGAATTTCTTCCTTCTACGCCTTTATTCCTCAGAATTCTTACATCTCTCCGGATATAATAATATCAAAACTTTAGTATCTGAGCGGAAGGAGCAGAATAAAGTCAGAAAAATATCAAAGAACTCTAATATTTGAACGGCGTATATTTTATACGTATAATATAGATATAGTCCTCTATAGATACAGAATATTCCCCGCCTTATGTGTTATGTGTATTTGTGCATGTATAAGTTCAATGTAGCTTAAATTTCTATATTTCTCGTAGCTGTTTTTCCTTTAAAATTCAATGCATAATTATTATTCGTGTTGCACTCATTGACGATCGTTGATCTGAATGTGAAACCTTGTTTATAATTCATGAAATATCGTATGTCTGAATATTTTTCACGTTTCTGCATCTTATTAATAAAAAAATCCATTCAAGCAAGATTAAATATGACGTAAAAGATTGGCAACCATTTGTCTTAATTGAAAATAGAAAATCGTACGATTCTTTTTCCAAATAAAACACATCGTACCAACCTTTTACATTTAGGAAACAGCAACTGTTTCCCAAGGAGAAACGGACATGAAAAAAGTCTGACGGAACTGAGACTCGAACCCGGGTCTCCCTATCTCCCTGTCTCCACCAGAAAAGTTCTGGTATGATAGCTCAATTGATAGAACAACTAAACGGGAATTGGGAGACCCGGGTTTGAGTCCCGGTTCCGTCAGCCTTTTTTATGTTTCTCCTAGGGAATTTTCCTAAGTGCACGCCTTATCGTGCCAAGTTATCAAAACCCTTTTCCTAGCAAATTTTTTTATACATTTTTTCATTTTAGGGGTATGTTTCACGGATCATTAGTTTCCATGGTATTTCTCGGTGTCAGAACGGACGCATAATATCGACTACATATTTTAATAACGAGCTTTTCTTGGATTTATTAAGTCAAGCCTTTTTTAAACCATCTATTCTCTAGAGATTTTCATCCTGCGTCTTTTTTTTTTCTCTGCTCCTACTGTTTATTCTCTTCACAAAGTCGAGTGTATTTTTTAGGAAACAATATTTCTTCACATAATTATACGCTGGGTATCCCAGTTACTTCAGTAAAATTGTCTTATACAATCATTAGTAATTTTCGGTTATAAAATAGGTTGCGGTGCATGTCGGATGTATCATGTATTTTTGGATAAACAGATTCATTCACTTTGGTCTCGAAAGGACTCGATGGGGCTCAAATTCTTTTTTTCCTTTAGCAAATGCTTCCTCGATTTGATTCTGAATTCCATAAAAACGCTAAAAAAAGAAATTTTTCATTTTCAGTTTCTCAATTGTATGCAGTTTGGTAGCCTAATGAGGTTAATATTAATACACTATGAAAGGAAATTAATTACATTATGTTCTAACATCTGATTTCTTTATCAGCTTCGATATGAGAAAATTACCGATTCAAATAATAAAATTATTTCTCGGATGCTTCACAACCGTCTTCAGGAATGCCGATGTTATCCGGCATGTTCCATAATTACGCAATCCTCCATAATTCTATACTTATGAAATCGTATCTCATGTTAAAATATTTTTTGGTGATCTAAAATATCTCTTCATTTTCAATATTTTTGCCGTTTTAATTTCAGGGTTACTTTACAACCAAATATATATTTCTTTCATGTTATTGTCTATGGAATATTTAGTGGAAGGAACCTTTAGGTCTCGATTTCATCCTACAATTTAAAACAATTGTATTGCAGTATGTACATATTGCGTAATTTGGGCAAGATAATTGCAAAATGCCCCACTAATTGTCTTAGGGACATTTACCACCATTGCTGGGGCCACAGGAATATGACCAAATGACCGAAGAGCACGCACACTAACTAATTAACTGTTTCAAGATCCAATTGCCATTAGCGTATTTAAGAGAAAAACACCAAATTAGCATTGTTATCTACAGCCTGAATTCGAAAAACCTCACCCTCACTCCACTGAGATCATTCCGCTAAAATCAACCAGAAATTTTGCTGATCTCGTGTTAGATAAAAAAACAAAAGAAGCGCTGTTTCCTAATCGCAGTCCGACTGAAAGGGAATCGATTTCCCGAACGGATGTCGGGGATCTAATACACCACCTCTTGGGTATTCTGTTTTTTATAATTTATTCACGAATCTGATATGAAAATTTTTTCAAAGAGTCCCTTAGTTTGCGAATGACTGATAAATTTAAAGTTTAAGGATTATTACGTGTCGTTAAACTACATCGCGAATCATATTTATACACGCTGGCGAGTACTGTTATCTATCTTTTTAGCCGCTTTGTAAGCTATGTGTATAGCCACATGCAGAGGAATCTCGGTTCACGTATTTAATTCGTTCTTAAAGACAGAAATTTTATAGACCGAAACTTTTTTCGAATAGGAATCAATATAAAATAGAGTTCGGTGTCAACTGGGTGAAACACAGATCGGCAAAATGACAACTCGGCGAAATTGTTACTCGGCAACATATTTTACCAATTACAAAACGGTTGTGTTCGAAGAGACATCTTATTATTTTTAAATGACAACGCGATTTAAGTGTAAAACAATAATTTATGTAATTGACGAACAAACTTTTTTCTAAAGATGTGACAGACTCTGTTTACATTACCTAGTGAGACCAAAGTTACAAATTATGCATATAATTAGTATTAATTGTTATGTTACATGACAAAGATATTTAGAAGATGATGTACTAATGTTGTAAACACCCAGAGGTGTATAATAGATCAATCCGTTCCTGAAGCCCGATAGTAGTTTATTTTAAATTATACAATACTAATTTGTGGACATTTATTGCACTACGTTGATACCCTTCTTTCTGATCAGTACCCCACCCTCTCTGGAAACGGTACTACTTCTTTATTCCACCCCTGAGGACACTGCATATCGAGATTTTGGTACATATTGAGTGATAAATACCGTATTTACTCGAAAATAACCTCCCCCTTTGTTTTTGGCTGACAAATACAGGGAAAAAAACTAGTACGCGAATATAAGTGCGCGTGAAAAGTGAATTACGCGAATATAACCGCCCCCTCAGTTTTTATGACGAAAATTTCGGAAAAAAAGGGCGGTTATATCGAGTAAATACGGTATATAGGTGAATTTACGGAGTATTTTTTATTTATACCAATTTGCTTAGCAACTGGTTCTCTATTGCCACCACTCAAACCTTGCCGAGGGCCTTTGTTGCCAAATTGTGAGGTCGTCACTCGATCCATCCCACGTCAACTGAGACGATTTTGTGGGGAAAATTAGTTAGGGAAAATTAGTCAGATTATACAATATACTATAAATAGTTCAGGATGAGATCCGTTCTTCGACCAAGATTCCACTGTATACATACATTCGCATGCATGATATTCAGAATATTACGCACATCTGTGGCGAATTTGTAACGTAAAACAATGAAAGAAAATAACTGCAAGAATAGAATATAAAAATCTGCATACATAGAATTCGTTATATAAAAGGATTGGGATGGAAATGCATTATCATTTAAGTACATCAATAAAGGAAAGAAAAACTTTGCACCTGTGTTTACAAAAAATCCCGGGTGAGAGAAACATTATATTAGCACTGAGTTCGATTCTAAAGATGAGCACCAGAGATATAGTTTGCCCGGGGATGGCAAAAGTGAGAGAGTTTGTCATACGTTTGATTTATTTCATGTTTTTCTGACAACTGACGGAGAATGCGAGTGGTTTTAAAGGGAGAGGAAGATTATATATAAGAAGTAAATTGCTTGAATTTGGTGATGATGATGGATGATGATGATAATATATAATAATATTTTCAGCTCTGGAAATAGCTACAGACAATGCAGTGATATAATCAAATAATAATAACAAAAATAATAAAAATAAAAAAATAATAGAATAATNAAAATATTATAATAGAAAATAATTATCATTAATATTATTACTATATCATAGACATATAAACAATTCATAATGTGAACATATGAGTACTGCTATCATGATGAAGGTTAGTTTAACCTTGGGCAAAATGCTTAAAAATGACACAGCCTAAGACGTACTTAAGTATGAGAGTTTAAAATGCTTAGGACATGTTTTCGGAATAAGAATATGGAAGAATTGCTTTGGAATATGCAGTATTCCTACCGCAAAGAGTAGTCGATTCAATTAAAATGCGTTATGCCTGCTTTTTTAAAGCTGTACCTCGAGGAATGTTACAATGATAATCTGCGTGAAATATCCTAATATCATCTCAAATGATGAACTTCAAAGAACCTACAAGTACAATATAATACTTAATACGCGGAAGGATGCATACAGTCATAATATTACTACGCGACTTAAACTTGATGATTGTTAAAATATAAAAAAAATGGGATAAAGCTTACAATATTATTATTGTTATTGTTGTTGTTAATCGTTATTGTTATTATTATTTTTTATGATAATTTTTATTACTTTTGTACCATTTAAAAAAAATTTAAAATTACTCGTATATCACTGCATTGCCTGCAGTTATTTCCAGGGCTGAACACATTTACATAGCTTTAAGAATAAGAAGGAATGTCTGAAATATTTAAAAAAGTTCCTTCAGGCTAAGGGAAGTACACAATATTGCGATTAAAATGGATACCAACTCCTAAAACCACGAGTGAAAAACGCGTGTGACTTTATACGAGAATATTTCGTATTTTACCAGTTGGTCCCAAAGTTAATCACGTAGTTTCCTTTAGTTTTCCTAAGGCCTGCCCCATTTTGAGCACTGGAACATATGTCTACGAACGGATCAATAGCGTCAAAGTTCCATTGCGACCAGCTCATTTCGTACGGTTTCGTCGCGTTTTATTTGATGCTCAAATAAAGGAAACGACAATGAAGTTCACGTGAGCCCCCTCCGCTCCTCAAAACGTAACAATGGATGAAAAAGAGCTCTCGCCCATTGTCATTCCCTGTGGGCAACAATGCCGTTGCTAATGTAGGTCCCCTATTCACAAGAATCAACGGTTAGTGAATTTTTAATGAGCGCTGCTGCGTCTTTGGCTGCGAGAGTTCGCATTGACGCCAACAGTCGCCTTTAATTGGGTTACTAAGACGACTAATTTACGACTTGCGTTGTTGAGGTTGCCTATCGACATGCCCTGTAATTAACGTACGTATCCCCGCAGTTAGAATTATTTCCTAACGAGGATTAAAACTGGATTGATCTACATCCTGGAATGCTTTGAAATGTTGCGGTGAAATATACTCCGTTGTAACCCCCTCATTAGGACAGCCCCTGTCCTTGTTTAACACACGCCGGCTAAGCGGTTTAACTGCGCAGGATGTAATAATTTATCCAGCATTGGTATTTATAACTTCCGTTAAATGAACCATTGCGAGACTTTTCCACGATGATTAGAACTTCATTTTTTTTAGTTTCCTCATTATTCAGATTTTTTCCATTTCTACCATTGTCTCTACACAGACAAATACAATCATAATTAAAAGAGTGACGAACACAAGGGATGAGCCGAAAAGACAAAGAGGCGTAATAAGGGTGTTGTGGGATCAGTGATCCGTGTAGCGGTCTTCCCTTCCATCCTTTGACTCGCCGGTGGCTTTTAAAAGTTGTGGTTGGTGCCGCCAATAATGAGCCACTTCCTGTTTCGCCAACAATACCGAAATAAGTGCGGCGAATGTCCTCGGAAATCTCTACATTTTTCGAGCGTCCGCCTGCGAGGTGGGAGAACCGCGGTTCGATTCCCAGTAAGAACAGAGATTCTCATGTATGTTAATCCTTTGATTTTATTCCAAACCCCGCAAATACGAGGGAAAACTTTCATCTCTTTCCCGCAAATGCTGAGTGAGCTACTTTCGGCCCTTCTTAATTCGCAAATTTTTTCTATCATCTGCAGGGTCCCATGCACTGCAAAATTTGGGTGTAACTAGAGTTAGTTAGCAACTCTCGTGGAATTTTTCGTCGCTCTTTCCAGAGATTCTCTTAAGGAAGCAAAGTTACTCGTGTGACCCCCCATATATGCTTCCTTATCACTACATATTTTCTCATTACATACGAACTTAAAGTTATTCTTTGTGACCGCAAGAATGCAGCGAGGCAATCTCGTGTTGTAAGGCGATGCTATCCAACATACTGCAAAGCTTGACTCCAGGAGGACGCCCCCGTCTAATAGCCTCACATGTCCCGATGAAAGAGGCTCCCTGATTTGGGAAAGGGTTAGGATAAGATGAGATTTCAGTAATGACAAGGTAATAAATCGAGTGACCCTGTAAGTCACTATGTTACTCAAGTAGGGCGGGGCATAAGGCATTTCGATCGGCTTGAAACATGGCCGCACTTGGCTCGGCTGCCGAGAATCGTTAATTAGTGGCGGTTCCCCTCTTCAGATGTCAGCACTCGTTCACTCCACTTTCTCCAACGTCGATTCCCTCCATTGCGATTAAAGCCTTCTTCACTTGTTCTCTAACGGCTCCTATCTTTAAAAGTACCACGATCGTCCGAATATCGGAAGTTCTTAATCCCCCTCTAAGTAAGACTGCCTTTGGAAGTCACCCCTGCTGCGGGCACATCCATTAAGTTATTAACTTCGCTCTCCGGTAAGAGCACCGGTCTAACAACTGTCCAGAGCTACTCTAAATCATAATTCGTGCGTAGGAGGCCAAAATATTCGCACTTTAGGCTAATTCTCTTTCGCAAAGAGCTGTTTTTACGTATACTAGCCTAGCTATTAATCGCTCAATTTTGTTGTTATTAGATAAGCGCAAAAATGATGCTTTACAGTGCCGCTGAACTTTATTGTAGTTTAAAATTATCCCAGACTTTCAGAAACTTCTTGTACACCTTTGGTAAAAATCTGAACTAACTTTGGCATAATGGCTTTCAATCATTCAAAGAGGTCCCATAAAGATACTTTGCGGGAATCTGAAAATTAATTCAATGGTCCCATTCTCGGTAATAAGCAGGGTGTCGAACCGGATTATTTTTAATTTCCGAGTTTTACTTCAGTTCAATGAAATAAACAAAATTCGGTTCCGGTTTCGCTCTCTCAGTCGAAGCAGTTCGAACAGTATTTTTCTATTCCGACCATTCAAACACGGTACCCTTCCGAAAGGTAAATTCATGTTTATAGCTATTCAACTAAATTTCGTTGATATTCCAAAGGAGAAACGTACATGGAAAAAGTCTGACAGGACCGGGACTCGAACTCGAATCTTCCACTAGCTATAGCATTCACCCAGAAAATGGAAGGTCCGGATTCGAGTCCGATTTTGGAACATAAGTTGCGATAATAAAAAATTATAAGATTATTAGATAATTTATATTTGAATATAAGGAATGTATTTAGGTAAACTGCAGATCGTTGGTACACATACTTGGTACATTTCATCAGTTAACGCTTAAGTTAGATGATATTGTAAGTGACCGAAATTTGGAACTGAATAAATAACGGTTTTCGGGTTCAAGAATTTTAATTTCGCAGTTCGGAATCAGTGAACAATTTTTTTTTTACAAGTTTAAATTATAAGCTATGGTCGCGTTATTTCTAACGAAAATGAGAAAATTTAATAAAAGTTTTTGTTTGCGGAAAACCGTTATCCGTTGGAATTCCTGAAAATAATGATAATGTATAGCGACGACGCGCGACGTGTCGTAAACTGGCGTTTTTAACAAACCATCACTTCGACCGCCAAATAAACAGTTGCACCCGCCACATGTTCATGCCCATCATGTTTTGAGAAAAATATATACAATCAGACAAATAAATACTGACACTTAATGCTGAAGCGACAGAGAAACACAAATAACTTGCCTTGTTTTAAAAAATATTTAATAGAATTGAAAAATTGATTTAGATCCACTAGATTTAAAAATCAAATTTAAAATGTATATAAATAATGAACAGGACTATATTATCTATTACATAGTAGATCAAGGTAATCATTTAAATCCATGACAAGCGCCCATCAAAAAAAAACACATCCCACTACAGTCACCACACACTTTGATCACAAGAAATGACGCCCACGAAGACAAAATACGTTCATGGAGAATCGAGTTTTATTCTTCCTGTATTTCCCGTTCTTTTGGACCAAAAAATAACCTCATAGCTCAGTGAAAACATTATGTTCGCGGGGTAATTACAAGTCGAATTCCTCTTTCACATTTCTTCCTTACAAGTTTTTCCGCCCACTCTATATACCACGTACACACATTTCTCACAGAAAAGCAGCACTCTTAAGTTTGCCTCAAGCTTACATTTCTTGACCTTCTGCCCCACCCGACGTATTCACCGCAAGCATTGCACTCCCTCCGGAATCGAACCCGAGACAACCGCCATGAAGGGGAACGCATCTCTAACTTACTGACTGCGGTACCTTTAATGGGAGATCCCTCCTTTCGATGTAATCTCCAGAGAGGGAAGTAGAGAAGCAACTTCTTTTCGGTCAGAATACGAGATGGGTCCGATCGGAAAGCCAAGCTAATGGACCTCGACTGCTCTCATGAGTATGGTGGGTGGAGTCGTCACTGTTAATCAAGTCAAATTTGTGAGCAGCTATTGCATTGGAATTATTTGATATGAACACCCACGGTAATGGATGCCATACATTGCCTTCAGTACAGCGAATAGAGACAATTCTATAGCTTAGAAAATTTTAAGGAAATAATGTATATTTTCACCTGTGGACACCTCTCATGTACTCTCCATATGACGAATGTTCCTACTATGCACTAAATTTAAATTTCATTTGTGTTCAATTTTAATAACCAACGAATAATGTTCTGATTTCTATTTTATAATAATACAAATTTTGTAATTTTTGCTATCCGTTATGAAATCGATCTCTCTCTTTCTTTCACTTTTTCCTTCAACCTCGCAGGTTTTTCACACCCCTTCTGCTTGTGGGTTTTTTCTTGCAGTGGGAAACATTTTTTCTGTGATAAAAAAGTCTGTTTTTTTCACTCCCCAAACCATTCTCTCTTTCCTGGTTTTATTTCTATTCCCACTGAACTTGTTGAAAATCGATACGCACGAAGATTAATATCTTATATCATGTTGTATTTTCGTATCTCACAAGAGTGTAGATAGGACTCACTAGCACCAATTTTACTCTATGAAGTTATATTGTACTGAATACTTCAGGGTGATTTCTGTTGGACTTTTAGGTTAAATACGGATAAGTTCTGAGGAAATGTTTCATTTAATTTTATAGAAATTTTTTCACAAAATCATATTTGATTTGTAGCTGATTTTCGTGTTATCAATACGCATTACGCATTAATAAAATTACGTACTTACGTAAGTTCAGTAGTGGTTTCACATACAAACGCGTGTATGTATTTACGAACAGTCCACACAATTGGTCTGCCTCTTCATTAAAAAAATTAAGAAATGCAAACATCACGAAAATCATCTATCATATAAGTATGGTATTATATCATGGCAAATATAGTAAGCTATTGCAGAAAGGTTACTATGCACAATTAAAAAATCCCAAACCGTTACTACAAAGAAGGTTACAAAACACACCAAACAACTTATTAGCGTGTTATTGTTAAAATACAGCCTCAATAAACTGAAGGAAACCATTAACATGATATTTTCCTCATTTCAGAGTTTACCCAGCGAAATATATATTCCCCCGTTTTCTTAACACTCTTGTATGACGTTTCCTTAGAAAATAGTTATGTTCTCAAAATATTTGTGTATGAAGAGGAGGATTTTTATGTATGTGGACATGTTGTTCGTTGTTAACGCCTAAAAAAGAATGAATTCAGAGCTGAATTGTAATGATAATAGAAATTGCCATTCTTGCTACAAAAACTAAGAAATGTTTTCTTATTTTCATATTTTGGCAAACTTATCTTTACGGAAGTAAACTTTTCACACTATTTCAGGGGCTTTACATCAGTTAATTTACAACATATCGTAATCACTTTTCAGTATTATATTAACCTACCTTATTATAATCGTTTTTGGTAATAGTGGAAAATACAAACCTCGCACCAGTAATACAACCCCTCTTCAATCAATTTAACCAACATTTAAAGTTTAATTTTAAAACAACGTTTATCGTTTCCTTGCTTCAATTTATCATATCGTTAGCTGCTATTTTGTAATTTCACAAGGTGCTTTTCTCATCGTTAATAAATAACGGTCCTGTTTTCAACAACTAACCTAGATGGTGTTATGGGACAATCGGTCAACGTAGACAGTAAAAAGTTCTAAACATATTGCCATAAGCAAAACTAACGCAAAGAAGCGAAACACAAGATGCGTTTTAGGTATACAATTGCGATTGAGGACATAGCTGTTGCTGCAGATAGAGCTTGAACAATACAAAATTACGTAATGTTATTATCAAACATTATTTTTACTATAGGAATGTTTTGTAATTTACAGAATCCCTATAAACAGATCAACAATGAGAACGCGTTTCCATAAATATGTTACAATAGAGAAAAAACGTAGACTGGTTGGTAATATTATAAGTGATGCTTGGTGAAAGTTTTTTCGTTACAATGTCAGATTCTGAGATACAGGACGAAATATTTTGGAATAGAAAAGGTGCGGCGTCTTAAACGCAATACTCTCTCTGGAGGGAAATGGACACCGGGTGCGGGGAAAAGCAGAAATTGAATACAAATCGACCTGCATTGGAACACTTCCATTCCCAGCCTTTTTCATATCCGACGGACGATATCTCCAAATCACGATTTCTCTTTGGCTGAATAACTTCTCTTGTGTCTACGCAAAATTCCTACGCTCGTGTTTTTCTCAAAGTACGTTAACATGCACTGCCCGCATTTATGCAGATTCAACAAGGATGCTCACCTATCCGAAACGTCGAATCACTGGCAAAGGAAAGAAACTGCTTGTAAAATGCATGAGTGACTCCCTTTTGATTTGGCAGTTCCAGACTTGTCTACTTGTCTCTTTACAAAATTTTCCCTTGACTTTTATGAGGATATCCTAGGATGCATTACAACGCTCAATTCATCGATATTTAATAATAATCTGATGATGCTATAACCGGTAAAAGTAACTTAAATCACAGCTGATCAGAAACTTCCATTTTGAACTTTTATCTAATAGAGAATCAACGTGCAAATCCAGCAATATCAAGTAGAGTATCACATTCGCTTCTGGGATTCTTTATAGATCCAACTTAATTTTCTAGGAGCGTGGTTCTGTGGAAAAGATGTCATGAATATGCACAAAAGCCCCCAAAATTCTTCTATCAAGTCTGAATATTACAAATGCTCAACAGCTCAGAAAGAGTCTAGCATATTTTTATAAAGAATTTTTGATTATTTATTTTATATTCTATTGACATAAGAGAGTACAAAGCTCTGTTAAATTAGATATATATAAAAGAATAGTTCTATCAGAGTGTCGAAAAATGGTTAAATTACGGTAAAGCTGAATAGACACAATTTTAATCAAAACGCAAAATTGAAGGATAAATTGCGACCTAAATTGGAAAATTATAAGATGTGCCCGTGCCGTCAATAGTTTTGGCAAATTCTTGAGGCATTATTTTTGGCTAGAACGTCCTAGTTCCCGTTCAAGTCTTCAATGATACAGTTTAGTAATTTACCACAGTCTCGACTTTTAAAATATATGTTATATTGTACAGTGGAGAATAATAATAATAAAAATAGTAAATTATATTACAAAAATATTAAATTGAAAGCCAAAAATAATTTAGGAATACTACATGTTCATTTGGGCCAAATGTTTAGAGGTGAGAGATTGCTAAATAGTGTATTTAAGGGTAGAATACAGGGGGAAAAGCAGAGGGGAAGACAAAAGTTATTAGACTATATTAAGGATGATGTGAGTTACAAGGAAGTAAAAGAAATGACGCTGAGCAGGAATTATTAAGGCACATGATTCTATAGGAAAGTAGAGAACATCAGTATGTATGTACATATTCATTATCTGAGAGGATAATAACCTTATCTGAGAGGAACAGCTATTTACTATCACCAGTAAAATAATATCAAGGAAAGGGTTTAAGACGATAACGTACGATGTTGTGTGAACCTAGGAATATTCCCAAGGAGAAACGGTCATGAAAAACGCCTGACAGAATCACGGCCGTGATTTTTGAAAATTTAAATCAATGAAATATAATTGGGACTCATAAGGCAAATACAAAAACAATTGAGAGTCGGTATAACGAATTAGACGTAGACGCTTCGGTCGCCTCATAACTTTGAGACTGCGCAAAGAGAAAGACGTTGACTTCCAATCACACAAGTTGAATAAGCAGTCAGAGAATGAAAACTGCGCAGAAACAAAAAAAAGTTACGCAAGAATTGACCAGAAAAGAATTTGCCAAAAATTATAAAAAGTGAAGGCGCAAAAAAGGATGAAAAAATACGCCATCTACGACTTGCGAGCAATAAAGTGAAATCCCTGGATCTGCTCCAGTGTATAAATTAAAACCCTCGTGGATCGATAACTTGAGACTCTTCCAACTCCTCCACCCATTAATCCAAATACATCTTGACTTTAGCATCCACGCCTTCTATCGAATCTTATCGAACACACATCCAAGTCACTGCCATGCACCTCTGCAGCGTCTTATTCCAAGGGCGACGGAACTTGCACTCGGATGTGTTTACTCAGATTAGTTTTGATGAGAGAACGAACCAGCATGCCATCAGTTTCTTGTTTCTAACCAATAGTGGAGTACTTTTCGTACCAGAATATGACCTTCGAGTTGGCTAACGGATCCAGATCAATAATATTAATATTTTCTCAAATTTATGTCGGAAATAGGATACACTCGAGTCAGGGCCGGCTGTATCTATAGGTTAAACAGGAAGAAGTCGAGATTTTCAATAACTAGGGTACTAAAATCAAGGTTTATGATACTTTTGAATCTGTAATTAGTCTTCTTACACATATTGTCATCAGGTACTCTAGTTTCTAGAAGAAATTTGCTAGTCTCTGAAAAAATCTTGCTATGATTTTTCTTTCAACTCTGTGATTCAAATATATCAACACGGATGTGGATGGGGAAAACCACTTTCGTGAAACATCCAGAGGGCTCTCGTCATTTGAACCCATGTTGCAAGTAAATCCGAAAAACAGTGCACTTTCGTTGTAAAACACTTTCTAGTATAATAGTGTAGTATATATAGAAAGACCCTCATCCAATTCATATCCGATTTGATAATATATCGTTTCATAAAATGGAATTATTCACATCCCTGAGACCTATAAGGATAGACCGCAAGCAATGCCATTTCGAAAATTTCGAAAATAAATCTCCATGGCAACTGCTATATCATTCAGTTTAATTAGTTCCTCATTTCATTTTCTCTTTTTTTTATTAGAATTTTACTGCGCCTTAATTTTTGTCTATTTTTTATCTTTGGAACATCAAAATGTTATTGTCATTTACAATGAAATCCGTACGAGGGTCTTCAAGGATACAAATATCTTTACCCAAAACGAACCTTTATATCAATATTATTTTATAATATACAATGCATTTTCAAGAGCTGATTTCCGCGGCAAAGATAAATTGCGGATTTGCAGATTTCTAGCCTGCTCTGTTACATATTTTACATGATGAAAATACTTGCTAATTCACCCGTATTACGATGAGAAGCTACAATAGCATAAACGACAAGGAATGTCATTGGGGAACTATTCAATGTTCTTCTTACGACCAAATTTACTCAAATAATATTTCCTCCTGGAATCATTTCGGCTACTCAGAATCTCAAATCGATTCGGAGATTGAGCGGCGAAGCGGACGGTCGGACAGGCGTCATTGGGAAATTAATCTATCTCTGAAAATTCATCACATGCATCCATGCGATTCCCGGCTTCATCCGGAAGATCGATCTCCGAAAGAATATCTATCTGCAATAACTCGCCTAAGATGATTTCGAAGAAACCATTTCTGATATATTCTGCGAGGAAACATTTTCTGGCGGAGGGAGCGTTCCTTAGGTGAGGATGAGGAAGTTCGGAATTGAGAAGGCGCTCGACCGTAAGAAAAGTTTGAAGTGGTTGAGGAGGACGAGCTGACGGAGATAAACAAACTTCATAAAGTAAATGAAAGTCGCTATTTGCGAAGAATATTTTTCGTATCTACGGAAGTGACTATCACTATCTATCTCAATTGTTTCTCTGAGCGCTAGTTACTATGGGGCAAACACAGCTCCATCTTTAATAGTAATACTCCCAAACGCCAAGCAATCAACAAACTGGTAATACTACAACTCAAAAACAACAAACATGTATTATTGTTTATATCAGTGGCGGTTTCAGCAGGGGTTAAGCCGCTCCCAAAGTGGATTAAATTCTGTAAGAAAGATATCACAATCTAGTTCTCAAGTCTCGGAAAGATCAATTACCTTGCCACGTAACCGTATACATCTCGTTTTCTATCCAGTTGAATTTTTGAAGGAAATTTCTTTAACGTCTCTAGTAAGATGTGCATGATTATATCGACCCCTGTAAGGTAGGTACGCATAAATTCGTTCTCTCATCTGTCTTGGACCCCACCATCCTGGCTGCGACCCTGATTTATGTCAACCGTTTTTGAAATGATTCGTCTTAATATTTGCTTCCTTATTTACCCAGTTAACTATGATTCGTCTGTATTATTTCCAAAGACTTAGCCAGAATAAATCCATGGGGGGTTTATGTTCATGAAGTAAACTTGCCTACGTACTATCCAGGGACAAGAATACTTCCGCCCAATATCAAAGAAAATAGAAACTTATCTATTTTCGCATGTAAACCCTGCTAATCTCCAGCGGTGTTTGTATAGCATAATTGCTAGAGACCATCCTCTCGTATACTTCCATTTATTGTTGGCTCTGTTATCATGTGGGGGTTTGATCCCCCAAAATCATCCCCTTGGATACCTCCTATTTGCTACCTAATTAAAGCAGCCTAATGGAAAATAGCACGCTTGTATTTTGGTAAAATTTACAATACATCGTAGGTAGACGTGAAAGCGTGAATAAAACTCCTTTAATGAAGAGAGTCCGATTGTAACACATATAAGGAACGGGTCGGAGCTGACCCCGGCTGCCGATAGGTGGCGATAAATTTATTTATTTGTAAGCGAATGTTCAGGTTTAAACCTAGGAGTTCGTGTTAACTCACTGCATAGAGGAGAGATAGCCAAACTTACTTCCATATCTGAAACACATGCAGAGAAATCTCAAGATAATGAAGGTATGAGTTTCTGTAAAATAACCTTCAGCTATTCTGAATTACTCATGATAAGTATTATAGATATGATAGTTCGTAAAACATTCATTCTATTCTATTGATAATGAACAAAATATAAAAACGTGACATTCTTTACACGTTATGTTGCTATCGCTCGAGAGTTTCAGGAAATAATATATTTCACTGCAAGAGTAAACGAAATCAATAATAAAATGAATATTCTCTAGCGAGATATGGTGGAATTCCATTACAAATAAAATAATAACAACAACTTGTACAAATATTTGTGGGAAGTACAAGTTGTTGTTATTATTTTATTTGAAATCAATAATGTTATTGCCAATAAAATAAGTGCAGTACCGTCAGATTTGTGTTCCAATGATGTAGAATTTCTTCATTCCGATCCTAGTTTGTATATTTTTTTATAGAATGGGTTTTCCATACTATCATGGAAAGCGGAGAAGGCCAAAGGTTTTCATTTGCGATAAATAAAAAGGGAAACGTAAATATTGATATATTTCTAATTTTAAAATATCTCTACTAAAGATATCTTGAGTCAAGTTTTTTCCAGAAATAAAAACAGCTGTTAAATCAAAATCAGCCCTTAACTACTTATTGTTGATGGTAGCTAGCCTCACTCAAGTNGGTATAGAACTTTCCCATGTATACGAGGTATGAAGTGAATATTTGTAAATATTACAGATGAAGAAGATGAGATTCTGATCAAAAATTTTTGCGTTGTAGAATGAAAAATAACCCTGATAAAGAATCACAGGAAAGTAAACCTAGTGAATTATTCTGGCAGGGATTTCCCACAGATTTAGGGATTTATAATCAGTAGATAAAATAATGGCGAAAGAAAATCAAAACTTTCAAATATTTCTAATGCGATCTTGTTGTTTTATTTAAAAAAATAAATTTGAAATTTCTTCCAAAGTTTGCTCTCCCTTCTTGATAGAGATACATTCGAACTTTCTCCGGAGTTTTTCCCCACTTACGTTTAATTACATTTCGAGAAAGGAAATAACAAAGGAGTTTTGGCCTTTGCTAATGATTAAATTAAAGCGTTTAGGTGGGCGTTGAAACAATTCCCAGAAGATAATCGCGGAAAAATTGATATTGCAATTTTAAATTTGATTTCGGGGTTCAAAAGCATAATGAGACTTTTCATTATATGGCACGTGCTCGATATGGTAATCTCAGTACGGAAAAGCCTTTTGAACCTCTAACAATCTTATCAATTTACCTCTTGTGGCTAGATTTTTATTATAAATGTAAATTCAGCGCTGTTTTATAATATTCCGTTATAGAACGAGTTTTTTATCAAAACGCCCTCATAACATTCGCTCTTAACTAAAGGAGACATTTATTGCCTGTAAAGCTTTAGATTCGTTACATGAAATGCAAAGTAGCGATTATAATCGGAATGTCAGTCAATGATCCTAATCGAAATCTTTATTAGCGAAATTTTTGCCTGATTTTCGCCAAATTTTCAGTTTTTACGACCAAATAAGGATCTTTATTCCTTTTCTTTCATTATGGCATCTGTCTAATTTTTTCAGTATTACAAGCCAGACATGCGATATTTGATTGAAAGCGATGGAATGGTGTAATAGAATAGGATCTAAAATGTAGATAAGACGACAGATACATAGTTAAACTGTGGTAGTTATCGTAATAGTATTGCTTCGACTACTGAGATAATTTCTCTTATATAGGATCCCACGGAGAATCGAACCCGTGACCTACTTCACCAAAGGCAAACCCATTACCCATAGAATTACTATCTGAGAGCCCAAACTATATATACGAAAAACACGAGAAAAGAACGCCTTATTCGTTTCATTAATCCCCTTGCCTTACAGTTTCTCTTATATAAAGGTTCGTATTGGAAACTGTTCGTAAAGTTTTAACAGTAAATGGAATCATTTGAGGAAAATCAAGCTTGTTAGAATTTCTTGTTCTTTTAAAAGTGATAAAGCTTAAAACTGGAGCAAAATGGAGGAAAATGAAAAAAATTATGAAGAACGAGATGAAATTGAAAGGAATGTGAAGCAGTACAGGCTTCTGAAATCGGTATTCAAAAGGGAAGCATAATCGATATGGAGGAAGGGAATGAGGGAAAAAAAGAAACCAAATCAAAGGAATGGTAATTTGCGATGGAGGAGATCTCAGATTCGAAGAAATGACTGAGGAATGGAATTCCAGGAAGGAAAAAGAGTGCGAAGGCATTCAACGAGGACAAGTTGCTTGGACTAGAATATGGCCATTGAAATCAGTTTCAAATTTACTATCGATTTAACAGCATTCTGTTCTCACAGGAATCGAGTTTCGATTTGAACAACAAAAAAGGATATGTAATTATCTGGTGGAATAAACTTTGTGTCTAATTTCATACTCAGTGAAATTTCGCGAGTGAGTTTTGCTAGTACCATATTTTAACGATGGAAATATTTCTTACTTGTCTTTCGGAAATGAATATAACAAAAGATTAGAGGTTTAAAAACACTCCATAAGCAGCATTTCAGCAGCCGGAACTCGCGTTAAGAGGCAGACGGGAAGCACCGGAAGTCCCCCTGACGATGGAGGCATTGTCTCTGAAATACGTATTGGGACTTCCCAGAAATCGGTAATCCGGAGATTCCGGTTTGTCTCTTAACGCGAGTTCCGCCAGCCGAAAGACGGCTTACGGAGTGTTTTTAGATTTAGATTTTTAGATTTAGAAACTTACCCCGCGAGCCGCCAAATGGCGTGTGGCAGGGGGGTTTTTAAACGTCTAATTCATTAAAAGCCGTGTTCCAACTTTCTTTTCCTTCGATAACAAAATATACCTTAAATTCCCTCTCGTCTCGGTCTCACAGGGTTATTAGTGTATCAGTGCAAGTATTGGTGATGCTGGAAATTCAAGAAGAAACAGAAGCGGAAATATCGGCATGACTGTGTCTCGAACCCATGTCTCACTTTCTGATCTGGTATTCTACTCACTAATTCTCCACATTCTTCTCTCCTTACAAATCTGATACCTTAACGGGAGGATATGAGCAAGCATCACTATACCTGCTTGGCAAGTGGGAGACCTGGGTTCGAGTTCCTGTCAAGTCGATATATATTGCTTCTGTTTTTTTTCTTGGATTTTAAGCCGTACAGCTCTATCACCGTAGGATATCACCTTTCCTTATTCCCGATGTTGCCAATGAAAATCAATTTAGTTTGTACGGATTGGATGCTATGAAAAAGGGTACTAATTGGGCAGCTTTTTGTTGCACTCAGCAATCTGGCATAGTGAGGAAAGCGCGCCTCACTCCTCATCTTGCCTAATGCCCTCCGCTCCCTGTTAAAGGCTTGGCGGAGTTGATGGCGGTGGGTACAGTATGTATGCCTTCGGGCTGACGGATGAGGATGAGCTACGTTGCCAGATATACGTACCTAAATAATTTTCCCCTCACACTCTCCTTCCAGTGTTGCCACATTTGAGATTAAGATTGTAACTATTTTTGGGTTGAATGAACATCCCAAGTGCTAGTGTTGAAATTTGATTTTGTGTAAGATATAGTGGTGCATCAAATAAAGAACTTCTCCACCAACTAACCAATCGACTCACAAACTTTTCGAAACGCGACCTTTCTTGGCATTGGAACTTTTTCCGCACTCGAGTTTTACCTCTAGACACGGACTTAATTGAGAGACTAAAACCGAAAAAAATTGAAGATATATTACGGAAAACTGGGCTTCGAGATACGAACTTTACGAGCCCCGAAGTTCGAACTGGAACGATTGAAGTTCGTAAGTCGAAGTAACACTACACACTCACCGTCACAAAACCCACATCATTTCCATAAAATAATTAATCTTTGAGCGTTCCAAAAGCAGTGTATCGTGA
Organism: Ladona fulva; assembly: GCA_000376725.2. Classification (NCBI taxonomy): domain Eukaryota; kingdom Metazoa; phylum Arthropoda; class Insecta; order Odonata; family Libellulidae; genus Ladona; species Ladona fulva. The sequence continues at coordinate 1,008,068 of KZ308244.1, forward strand.
AATTTTTGCAAAACTGAAAGGCGCTCGGATATGACGTAGTGAAACATTTACCTTTTCCATAATCTTATGGGCCTCATTTACCAAAACTCGTTTTCCATTAGTTCTTACGGAGCTCATTCTACCAAAACGAGTTTTCATTTCTTCATTTAGCAAGAATACATTATATATAAAAAGGAATTTTGTCGGTGTGACCGTAATCCATCATGAGTGTGTTAAAAGTCATCGGATAAATTGACTCGGTGAAAATAACGACCTCTTCACTCTTTCTGCCGGCGGATAAGGAACAGCGGCAGTGGATGGAAACATTTTTCGATTCTCTGGAGGAACACATCGCGCCATTATTGAAAGAGTTTTGGTGTCTGAAGGTCAACGAGGAGCGCTGGGAATTACTCTTTCCTTCCTTCAGCATTTTAATCAGGATCGCCTCGGGGAAAGTTGAGTGAATGAGGTCGAGTCCCCTCACTCCCTCCCGGGGGGCTGCACCACCTGCGGTTACATCACCACACAATAAGCTACTCCACTCCTTATTCACCGCCAACACCAACCCATTCCATCAACTACTCTTACCTAACTTGGTGCTAAAACACACTACTCGTTTCCCGATAATCTTCCATACCTATCGAGGTATCAAATTGAAAGCAAATGGAGGAATTTGAAAATTTTCAACGCGGAAAACCAGCATGGTTCTTACGATTTTTATAAAATATTTCAGAATTATCGGAAAAAAATTTAATATTAGTGCCAGGATGCCTAGAAAACACAAAAAGAATTAGAGGTAACTCCTCTTCAAACTTTTTCCTTCTTTTTTGTTACTCTAGGGATTCCCGCATTAATACTAAATTCCAATACTGAAATATTATGTAAGTATCATAAGAACCGAGGTGGCTTTCGCGTTTACTTTCTTTAAAATCCCTCCTTAAAATTTCTCACCTCAATAGACTCTGAATTTGATACCTTGACAGGTATGGAATATTGTCGAGTAGTAGTATGTTTTTAGCGCTAAGTTAGGTAAGAGTATTGCGTTGGCGGTCTTCAAATTTCGTTCCAAGTAAGCATCATTAAAACACTTAAAAAAATTAAGAAAAGAATGACGCAGAGTAACTAAAATGATGTATGAGGAGGTTTTGATTGGTTTGACAGGGAGACGTTCAGCCTCTAATATTAATGAAAACCCAACCAGGCTCAATCTTATATATTACTGGTGGATTTCTGTGGCCATATTTTGCAGCACAGATGTCCTCAAATAGTCATCTCATTTTAAGAAAGAAAATAATTCCTTTTCACTACTAAAAACAATCATCATTTCGAGAACTTCATTCCAAGTGAAATTTTTAATAATATTATTGATACTCTCAGAAGTTTTGTAATCTTGGGTCTTTTAAGAAGAAGATTTTAAATCTGCAGAAGAGTTTGCAGGATAATGATACAAGATTGTGAAAGATAACTTTTGCGTGATTTTCCCTCTGGTTAGGTCGAGCATCAAATTCGCCGTGTTGAGAAGTTAGGGCCGAAAACTTTGCTATTTCCGCTACGTTTTTATCCTGGTAAAAGTTGTAACTGTATGGATGTTATCTTTCTAGAAGCTCGCAATTTTTAAGCCGTTTGCTTTCGTATATGTAATAAATTGCTTCTTTTCCTTATTCCTTTAGTTTTTGAATAAACATATTCACTTTTACGTTTCCTCGATTCTTTCCTGAATTAAAGTTACTGAATAACTGTGTAATTTTAGCGCAACAATATGTTCATCTTCTTTCATGTTTTAGTCTATTCCGGCATCAAAACCAACTTATCCTTTTTAAATGTCATAGTTGTCTCCTTTTACTCCTACTCCTTACTGATTCCTTTAGTAAAAATTCCATCCAATTCGTTTTCATCGACGTCTTTCAAATCGTGATGCTTTAAAAAATTTTAAGGCTTATGAAGTTAAAAGACTTGGAATAGACGGATGTAAAAAAAGGTTGAGAGGATCGGGACTCCAACCCGGATCCTCCCATTACCGGAAGGATACTTGAATCGATAAAGCTTATCCATTCAGATAAATCAAACTAGTGCATCGAACCAGGATCTAAGAAATTGTATTTTTCCAGAATAAAAACAGAAACTGAACTGAAAAAATAAAAATCTTGAAACCGAGCGGAAACTGAACCAAAACCCAAAACCGTTAATTGGCAGACTCGATTTCGATTCCCACCAATGCGCATTTTATTTAAACGTGATCTGAGTAAAACTACTTACATATACAGGGGTATCTATAAAATAACGTAATGAAAGTGAAGAAAGCTAGAGCTTATAAAACAAACATTTAAATGGATATAATTGCCGGAGCGGTAGAAACAGGTTAGAACCGAATCAACGTAGACGTTATTTATGCCGTTCCGGTTAGCGGTTTTAAACAAATCAATTTATACTGAATAATTATCGGAGCAAGTTTTACTTAGCAAGTGTAACAACGACCTGCAGCATATCATTATTCTAAAATTTAGTTTAAGGTAACGTAAATTCAAAATATGTTTAAGCAATAAAACAAACTTTTAAAATAAAATGCAATGGTAGGATCTTAAAAATACAGGTTCAAACCGGATGGACGTCGGAAGAATGGGAAAAACCGGAATTGATCGGGTTTTTTTCGTCTAGTAAGAGCGTAAACCCGGAACGAAAAATATTACGGTTCGATGGCCTGATTCAGGCGCACCGTTTTGTAGGCAATACGATATTCTCCAGGGCTAACGTCCTTTCACCGTTCACCTTGTGTTAAAAGGCCGTTTTTTGCAGACGCCCCTCTGAAAATGAGAAGATGAAAAGTGAGGTGTTTGCTACCCTCAGAAAGCCATAAAGCAATTAGTGGAACAAGCCCTCGTTTGCGCTGCACAACGACCCTAAGAATTTCTCTCTTCACAGCGTTCAATAAGGAGCAATCAAACAGAATATCATTGCTCAGCACCCTTGCACTTCAGCAGCTTTCTAATTATTACAGCCATGAGTAAGATAGAAAAAAATTAAGCGAAAGATATAAGTTTCTCAACCATTTTCCCAAAGGCAAACGGAAAATGTAAGATTCATCAAGAAAAACTAGCATAGATAGTTAGTCTAATCAGCATACTAATAGAGATGATAGTGCCCACTCTTCTGCTATTCGTCCATGGAAAACGCTGACAAAATGTGTTATGAAAGTATATCGTGTTTTTCATTTTTTTGTCGTCAGAGGTCACGTCTTTAGGTGGGAATGTCGCTTCAAGTGTCTTTCCGACAGCAACTCCAATTAGAGCATTTCATCTGAGCCTCCTCTTGGAGGAGATGACAGCTCACGTGAAATTGTCGCGAGGAGGTGAAAGAAATTGTCTAATAGGAAAAAGAAAAGAGACTAAACTGTCACGAAAATTAACAAGCTCCGAGTAACTTCTGCTAAGGGTTGGTTTACACACAATTTTTCTTCTTTCCTTCTACCGATCAAGGTAATTACAATCTCTTTGTTGAAACGAATGTGGTGAAAGAGTTTCACGCATTATGAAGGTCCATTACTTTCAAATAATATATTTCTACGCGCATACTTAGATTCTAGATTAGAAGTTTTTTTTCGTTTGGCAGCTAATATATCTTATGTTTCGGCGAATTTTAGGAGTCACGATCTTCAATCACTTGGGATTTTCCATCAGATGGGAAGTGTCAAAATGTTACTTTACTATTTCATTCTCTTTATTGTTTTATTGAATTTTTCAAGCAGATTTTGGCTTTTACAAATAAAACTTCCTCAGGGAACAGTTCGACATATGTGAAATAGAAATAGAAATTTTATAGTTTGCAAAGATCAGCATGGAAGATAAAACGATAACCTCAACTAGGTTTAACATATACATCGGAGGATAAAATTAAAGATCGCAGCATCGATTTCGATGTCAGTGTTTCAGATTATTTCACTATTGACACGTTTCACTGTATATACCAGTAAAAATTCGCTGGAACTTGTAGTCTTTATCTCTTTTGCTCGCTTAAATTCGAAATAATCAGAGAAGGAAGCTGTGGAAAGCATAGAAAAGAAGGATATATAATATAAATTATTCAAGAATACATTCCAACAACTTTCAGAACAAACTAGCTGAAAGCATCCGTTCCTTGGACGGGTTTTAGTCAAACACTATATTTCGCCGTCTCCCCAGTAGATTTTTGTGACTACAAAGGGGAGAAAATTTCAGAAATATAATTATTGTCGTTTCCAATCGCTTGTCTTGTCTTTGTTCTTTATGCTCTTTTATCGTTTCTAGGTAATTGTATACTATAAAACTTTTTAATTTTACAGTTCTCTATTGATTTTCCTGACGTATCCTGAACCCATAATGTAATTTTTTGTCTATTTATTTATCAAAGATCTCACAAATTCGCATATTAATTGATGTTTCAGTACCCTTAGTGGCCACCTAATACTTTTCAAATCACGCCCCCTGTTTGCTGAGAAATTTGAGAACTTCAGCTCTGGTTTTAGTAAATTCTTTAACGATTCTGTTCTTTGTATATTTTTGCATTGGAAAAAATGTTTCCTTCCTTCAGATGTCGTAAAATAATAATTTTATGAATTATATTTTGCCTAAGCAATCACAGTTCGACTCGGAGATCAAAGAGTCCATAGAAACTCTCATTCATTCATAAAGATGAAAAGATTACACTGAAATGAACATGAATGAATACAAAAATAATGGTGTGACAACCTTGTTAGTATTAAAAACATGAGATGCAGCAAAATAGAATTAAATTAACGTCGAACTGGCAGCAGTGTTCCGAATACTAACTCAAGCGACATTTTGTGGAACTTATTCACATTATGATTCAAAAGAATAAACTAAATTAACTTCGTCCACAGAAGGATTTTTCGTTCATTCTTCTCAATAAAAGTATGCCTCGCGATTAACTGCAGTAAAGTCACTCCTTTCAGATGCCTAAATCTCATTTTATTACATGTGGCGAGAGAATGTAAAGCAGCGCGCCACCTCAATATAATAAACGTGGTACTTAAACTCATATCTGTTCCATATTTATCTCTTTCTTTGGCCTTTCCCCTTAACTACCCCCAAAGGATCTCGCATTTGTTATTCAATTTCCTCTCAAAACAAACTTTTTACTTCCTTTACATGAAGAGAGCCAAGTCATTCTCCTCAAGAGAGAGAGGGGTGGCATGGAGATGAGGACATCGCAAGGCTCTTCTAAATTATTCATCGGAATGATTCGGAAAAAGAGAACGAATGTCCTCAAGTTTTTCGAGGAAAAAGGGAGATGACAGAGTCCCTCAGAAAAGGATTCGTAGCGGAACATACGGATGGAGAATACTGTTTATAAGTAGGGAATGTACAGGGCGAGTTGTCAGCTGTATACCTGCCTTCGTCCAGTGACAAAAAGGAGAAAAAGTTTCGGAAGTTAGAATCATGTGAGTAAACGGACTCAACTATTGTCAAGTGCCGCTAGGTGGAGTTGTGTTTATTCTTTGTAAGTCAGTGCATCGAGCGGCTTTATTGTAAACGGATACGTTCGTCGTTGATGAACAGTTTTTCATCGTTATGTCTACTTAGGTTTGTGATTTTGAGAGGACGAAAATCTCCGTTGATGTTACAGATGTTCCTTTTATATTTCTCATATTTCCTTTTTATTTTTGATACTACTGTTGTTCCTGCTACCATACTTTAATGCATGAAATTGTATTGTCTTTAGGTATGGGGTAGCGAAAATGTATATTTTATATGCTGGTGAAATATTGTTAACTGCTGGGATGATATGAAATCTACTAAAGTATTAGTTATGCTGGATAATAACATTAACGTTTCTACTTATGCAATGTTATGAAAAGTGTTCCTCGTAGAGTCATTGAGCTTCACTAACGTGGGCTTGTTCTGCTTATGGCATTCTGGTTCAGTGAGTAAGGTAAGGGAAGAGGCACGTTACCTGTTTCCTCATCTTGCCTAGTAAGGCACATTTCCCAGCTTCTAGCTCTTTGGGTCTGATGGTAGAGGCGTTGGGGTCTGAATCGGCTTATGGGATAAATACTTTACAGACAGATTATCTTAACTATTTAAGTTGTTCTTGTACAGATATAACTCCAATGTAATCTCAAAATATCTTCAAAATAAAAATGTGTATATGTAGAAGGGGAAACTAGAACTATTTCTCCTGTGCTATATAGGGTTAGGAGGTGTACAAATGAGGTTCGAAAAAAGAAGAGCATTGGCCAAGGAAGCTTTCTTTAAACAAATGGAACAAAATTGGAAGTCTCGATAAAGGATCAAGGAAGAGATTGGTAAATTCCTTGACCTTAGGTATTTTGTTGTATGGGTTTGAAACGTGGACCTTACGAGAGCAGGGCATCAAAATGTTAGAGGTCTTCGAGATTTAGGTATGGCGTTGAATGTTAAGGGTAAGTTGGGTCGATAGGGACACAAGCAGAAAGTGGACCAGCCGGACATAACCTGCATGCTTATCCGAGAATATCTTCGCCATGTTATATAGCATGAAAAACGTGAGATTTTATTTCGCTTGTATTGTCGGACTAACCTTGATGGCAGCAGCAGAAAACTACGGAGGAGTGGTGGTATAGCTGAACGATGATTGCAAGATGGATGAATTAATGAAGAAGTCCTTGGAAGAATATGCGAAGGGAGAAGTATACGGAAAAAATTGGTAAATGTACGAGTAATTTTAATCGAGGATACAATTATGTAAGGGAGTGTTCTGATGGAAGTAGTGGTGCAAGGAAGCAATTTGCAAAAGAAGACCAAAGTTTAATAATTGGACGCTGATAACGGCACGTAAGGAATTAGAATGGGCAGGAGATATGCAAAACAATTTTCGGATCGTAAACTCACGTAGATAGTGACACCTATTCCTTAATTACCTCATTGCTGTTCGTTTTTAGCGACAACTTTAAATTGTTTTACTGTGTACTGAAAATCTATTTAGGGCGATTCTTCTGTATTGTTGAATTATTATTTATTCGACATATAAGGTAATTTTGCACGTATGTGGTCCCATTGAGAAACGAACCGGTGCCCAATTTCACTGAAGGTGAACGTTTTATCCACTGGCCAGTCCGGAAGCCTGCGATATTTAGTATTGCTTACTGTGGTAAAGTGTTGGGGAGAAGAAATAAACAGAGGCGGATTAAGAACTAGGCAATCTGGGCGACCTCTCAGGGCCTCCCGATTTCAAAATTGTTGCCTTAGAATATCGGAAAGTAAGAATTTGTCTCAGATTCAAAACATGGCTGACGCAATAAGGCCAACTTTTCAAATATAAATTACATATTTCTTTGCATGGTGACAATTATCTGAGAATAATGTGATTCGTAATTCCGTCAACAGAAACTTAAGATTGCAACCCGGTGGAATACTTTAAATATACAGAGGAGTTAATTGGCTGAATTATAGGAAAACAACATTATAGAAATGTCGAGGATTTAAATAATTGCGACGATCATAAGTGAAGTATCATTTGTGAATGAGTGCGCCAGGAAAAAAAATATTCACCCTGTCCAGAATAATTCCGTGACCACTCTGAAATCGACTATAGGAATTCATCTTCTACACTGAAGGCCTTAACATAAAGCAGCAAATGTGACTACTATGATACGATCCATCCACTAATCTACATTTTCTCTTCATGCTATCAGGCAGAGGTAAGCAAATGGGGCGGTTTTGGGGGGTTCAAATTCCCCCCATGAGATCAGAGCCAACAGTGAACGAAATCATGCGAGAGAATGGCTTCCCGCAATTATTCCATACAAACGCCGCTGAAGGTTCGCAGGGTATACATGCTAAAATGAATCAGTTTATATTTTCATTATATTTTGAAAAGGAAGTATTCCTGACCCTAGATTGTAGGCAATGCAGTGTTTACTTCATGGCTCTAACTCCCCCGTGACTACGCCCCTGCTATCAGACAAAGGGTAACGCGAAATCCCATCGGCTTTGGCCCCCCACATTCTAATCTTATCCTGGTTATATTCAGCTTCTTTTACAATTATTATCACCTTTTCGTTTGGTCAGCAGCATCGATCCCTTGAGAAAACGAAGAATAAAACAGCTCAAAGAGTGAAATAACCCAAAGAGCTCGTCCTTTCGATCCATCATTTATTGTACCCTTCAATAATTCCCCTTTTCGTGTCCTTCATCTCCGCTGGATTTGTACATAACCTTTCCGAGGCATTTCATTTCAGTAGTTTTTCGAGTACTCAATCAAACTGATCACTTCAGCAGAAATCAGCCTCTCCGCCCGGGTCGAAATTCGATCTCGGATTTACTCCTCCGTATGTTTTGAGTGCGTAACGAGGGATGGATATAAAAGAGTTGGGCTCACACGTAGTCCTCGGATGGAAGCTCTTCTGGACATTCCGTAATGACCTCGGTCCTCTGTTTGCCCAACAAATGCGAAAAATAACCTTTTGTTCGGGATTCTCTTTTTTGTGACGGAAATGCCATGGGAGCCTTTTAAAGGGGACCGACTCATCCGATTCGCAGCGTCCTCCTGCGCCAACTCGAATCTCACTATCTGCAATGCCTTCAAATGATCGAGAAATGTATTTTGCGTCATTATAACGCTCTATGATTCGCTTCCATCCACAAACTATTTCCACCGAGTCTCAATCTTACTAAATGCAAAAAAATATATCACCTTATCGGGGTATGCACGCTATAGCCTTAATTTTACACCCCTTCTGTTAACAATAAACCACTATACTTTCCCGTCCCTACTCAAATATTCGTTAGTATAAACTATTTATACATGTCTATATAATATTTCGTAAATACCAAACTCGGTGGGTTTTCTCGTGTGAACTTTAGCTGGAGCTCGAGAGCTAAAAGTTGCACGGGTTTCATACTTTAAAGATAATAAAATATCTTACCTACACAGATAATAATAATTTTTTTCCCTAATGGTCCCCCATTCGACTCCATGTGAGTCAAAGCGTTAGCATAAGAAACACAGGTTAATCCATTGTAGGGTTTATTTGTTTTGCAATATTTAATTAGAAACAATTACCAAAAGAAATTTAGAGGAGCACCCAAGGAAGGAAAAACAGAATCTTATTATGGATTTAGAATATTGCGTTCCATTAGAAATTGTAATCATTTTGAGGAAATAAACGAAAATGTTACCCAATTTTGAGGTAACAAACAATCCTTCCTATTGACAATCAAAGAGAACGGAAATTTCTTAGATGCTTTGGGGGAATTTTATCAAAAATGATGCGTGCGAAAAAACTTTAGTACTATGTGTTCAGTGCTTGTGTTTCCGTGTAGATTACATACGTATTTTTTAACTCTCTATTTGGACAAATTCAGAGCGATTCTTTCCTATTTTCAGTTAGAATTCTTACTTTGCTTATTTTACATATACCTTCGTAAGTGAACTAAATGATTTCAAAAAAATAAAGCAACTATATGTTTCTTTGATTCCATGAATAATTTGTTATAGTGACCATCTACTGTATACTTGAGGGTCTTCGAAGTTGAAATTAGTACTATGATTACAAAGATCTCGTGCTTTTCCGTATGTAGTGTGGAGATCATCTATATGTATCCCTCCGTTGAGAAACAACGATTTCAGCGCGTACATGCATAAAGATACATAGTAACGAATCTTGCCACCCTTATAGGGAAGTTGTTGGCGCCACAGGATAAATACAGCACATCCGTACGGTCTAAAAAATTTGTGAACTTCTCCTCTTACATTTATATTCTTTCAACTCCTGGAACATATAAAGAGAGAATTAATGTAAGAGAATTTCCGAAGGAAGCCGAGCAGATATTTTCTTTACACACATTTTACAGAGAAGGTAAGTTCGCCTCTCTTACTACACACGGTGACAGTTGAATCGCGAACTCCGTTTCGTCCTCATTCCGCGTGTAATCGCATCTCCTTTCCGAATCAATTCTTTTATTCCGATGCACATGTTAGAAAAGTACCTCCAGGTAAGTTACCTCGCAAATATTTCGCAAGAGTAGTATTCCCTGGAAATGCGAAAAAGAGTTGACAAATGAGAGCGGGAACGAGGCTGCATTTCCGAATGACGTCATTCCTTTCCGATGCTCTTTTTTTCGCACAACTTCTGCTGTATTTCAAACGGCGCGCTGAAAAGAGCCCGGAGGTACGGCCGATTGCATCCTCGTTATCTTGTGTCTATTTAAAAGGCGTATCGATTGCTCCTTCGATACATCGATCTCTCGAACATCAAAAGGAGAATAATGAGAAACCATGCGCTCGCTCTTCCCTTTAAAATATCACATCCATTGCCCAAGGATAGGCATCCACCGCAGCTTCTGTAAGCCGGCCCCTCCCATGATACTTCGTGCATATTATAAGAGGAACTTTAATGCCCGACTTTGCTTGGCTATCATTTATTTATATTAATCAAAACGTGGACATTCCGTTGGTGTTTATCACGTTAGCTAATGGGTACCGATGGTACTCGAATCTTGAAACTATGAGCGTGCTAAACGCATCATCACTAGCTATATTATACACATCACTGTTGAAGTTATTTTATCGAAAATGGGACGTTTCACTGAGAAGTACTTTTCATCGACACTATTTCGCCAACAATGTATATTGAGGATCTATACTTACATTTATAGAATATTGGGGATTAGGAATTGTATTTACTTATACTTTTACATTATAATGGTTTTCTTCTTTCAGTTAGAGAAATAATTCAAGGAAAATCATCATTAATTGAAAAAAAACAATCTTAGATTAACCTAATGATACCGTAAACGTTAAGGTTTTTTTTAACGGGATAGTCTATTCTTCGGTTGGATTAGGTTGGGTTAGCGGAAGCTAATTACATCTACATCTACATAAGTACCCAGCAAGCCGCCTTCCGGCGTGTGGCAGGGGGTGTACAATTACAGTAGTGGTGTTGCTAAAAGTACTTCGACAACTGAGGTAGTTTGGCACGTAGACCCTCACTGGGATTCGAACCCGGGATCGCTTTCGCCGATGTCGAAAGCATTGCTCATTTCGCTATCCGGGATCCTAAGCTGATTCTTTGCAGACAAAAAGGTGCTTAGAAATTCCCAAAATTTTACGTAGTACTACAATCATCGATAAATTAATAGTAAATAATACACGCACTAAAACGGTGTCGGCGAAACGTACTTCATAGCGAAGTGTCCACGGCGAATTGTCCAAGGCCAGGGATGGTAAGCCATTTGCGACTGGAGTGTCATAGCTGATAAATATAAGTGACTTTCAAGTCCTTCTGGTGCTAAATCATAGTGTGAGATGTTGATATAATTTATATCATTACGTCTACGATGGGATTGATATATAATAATAAACATAAATAATCATCAGGAATTATTACTAATTATTAGGATCAAACAGCTCTTATCTTTACATATTAGATTTAGATAGATTTTATTCGATATCGAGTTTATACTGCTTAAATCATGCCGCATGTGTAATAATGTTAATATATTATTGTATTGTAATTAATTGTATAGTGTATTGTATTGTAATATTTGTGTGAGTTATTGCATTTTAATTTATTGTAATTTTATGTATAGACGTAATTCTGTATCTATAATAACAATGCATTAACAGATAATGTATTGTATGACGCTGCCGTCTGATGCAAAGTCTAACCGCAGCGGGTATATTGTAATATAATAATATTTATTTACTCTAGGGCTTCGCTTTTAAAGTAAACAATGCAAAACAAGGATAGTGCAATCCAGAGGCGTATCTAGGATTTGTTTACGAGGGGTGTTTAGAGCCATGGAGTAAACATTGCATTACAAACAATCCAGGGACAGGAATACAACCGCCCACAATCTAATAAAAATATAAACTGTTTTTTTAAACATGTATACCCTGGGAATCATCAGTGGTTTTTGTATGACATAATTGCAAGAGGCCATCCTCTCGCATGATTTCGTCAATTCATTTATTGGCAAAAACCTCGTCCCAAGTAGACAATTGTCCGGTGGAAACGTCACATTAATTTATATTGCAATAAAACTGTAAGCTATTAACAATACTTTATAAACTATAAATAATATACAGAGGGTTTTTGGGTCTGGTTATAATTGTTGGCTCTGTTCTCATGGGAGGGTTTGAACCCCCAAAACCACCCACTTCGCTACGCCTTTGGTGCAGTCAGAACTACGAGTTTCCAAAGAATTCACTCCCCACTTTGGGCATAGGTCCGCCATCCTTGTCTTTGACCCTTTCTATGATAGTACGTGTTAATTTAGTTAGTGACGGCAATTTTGTTGTATCATCTGAAAAATAATGTCTAAAGCGATATATGGCACCCAAAAGGAAGTGATTTTGCTTGCATTTGCTGATAATTACAAGAGAAAGAACAAGCCCGCTTATTAAAGATTAAGCGATTCGGAGTTAATAATCACCGCAACGAGAATTATTTCCTCATCGATTTCGTGAAATTCAGTCGCTGCGATAACTTTTGGCGAAACTGCTCTTGGAGGTTAATCGAGAGCGTCAAGTACATTTGCGAAAGTCAAATGCTCCCAAGCGAAGGTAATCAAAGCGTCGTCGAATGCCTCGGGCGCCTATTGAGTAGCACAGCATCCGTTAATTACCCATGATGGCTTCTGGGTGAATCATAACTTCCTCTAACATCACTTTCCCTACCTTAATTCCTGCCATCTTTGATCTTCCGTAACCAATAAAAGGGATGCCCTTTATCACCGTTTGTGCTTTAATATCCCTTTCTTGGCACCACCCCCTCTCTCCTCATCCTTAGGAGCGTTTGAATAATCAAAAACAAATACATTTCGACGGAGGTGAGGCGAATTGTAACGATTCCCCGCGGAGGCAAAATGAAAAAAATAGAGCAACGATTATAGTAAACGATAGGTCTGCTGTGAAATCGGTTAACACGAAATTTAGAGGACCAGTCAATAAATTTGGCATTAATCGAATACCTTGTAAACCGAATACTCGATGAGCTTGGCCATCCATTTATAGGAGTATGTATCTTCCCTTTATATTGAACGTTTATATTTGATAAATGAATAAACATGTAACCAGCGAACTCAAAGTACTTTATTACGTAAAATAAGCTGTATATTAAATATGAACCCACTGCCATCATATCAAGTAACTTCTTCCGTTGATGCATTTGTAATAATAATGATGATGATGATAATAAAATCTTTGGAAAATATTTTAAGACTTTTCAAAACGCACGATGATAAATTTATTAATGATGATTTATAAATCCCATTATAAATGCTGTCTCGTATTATACTAGGAAATACAAATATTTTTTCCCTGCGAACCGTAAACTGTATTAATGTTTAACAGTTATTTAAAATGGCTACAAGGTACTCGGAATAGAAATTTGGAAAACGATTGTGGAGTCCTAAATCCGGCGTCGGGTTGAAAATGGCTATGCACAAGTACGCATTAGTATAAATATTCACTCACATATACAGGGCGTGCCAAATATGATGGGTGTATTTGAAAAATTAAATTAAATAAAACTGCATCTGATGTCGAAAAACTTTTAAAATTCCGTATGCCTTAAATATATGTTGTTTTCCCAACTTGAATGTAGCAATCGGTACTTTTCTACCGCTTTCCGGTTTTTTTATTTCATGTTCCAAATGCAACCGCCCTTTTTGGGAAACCCGGTACATACATCACGCAATGAATCGGGGTTCACCTAATTCTTGAAGCAAAATTCTTCTTTGAAACGGCATATGAGCAAAACTCGATTTGCAGTGTAATTTTCAGTCATTCTTTCATCGTCATTTCTTAACTCGATCAGCAGTTCTCCTTCCTTCCTTAAACGGTTCCCTTCGCCAAATTCCCCTTTTCCTTTAAGAAATTGCTTCGCAGCTTCTACTTGCTTCCCTTCCGATTTTCCACTTTGGATGGAAAGTATAAATGGGTAGCTGGAATATGGAGGGCTGATATATGAATCGCTGCGGCGGTTGCTCTTTCTCGTTCGCCCTCGGGGAAAAGTCATCTGCGATATTCGAAATGAAGGCAGGCGCTTGAAAAATTTTACATTCATAAGCATATCATTTCAATACTTGGATTGATGGAACTCCTTCCCGTACTTCGGATTACTATCCTTCCTCGAGATAGAAAATTACTCGATATATAATGGGAAACTGTGGGAAGAAACATTTCGAGCGGGAGAAAGAGCAAATCTCAGGACGCGCGGAGTGGAATAAATCTAAAGACTGCTTCTGAGAGTTACGTAGCATGGTTAGAATTTATGGGGAAAGCGTGCAGCTGATGATTAAATCAACGCCTGACTTAGCGAGAAAACATCTATTACTATAACTGCTAAAGATTGTCCAAAACAGCAGTGCTTGCGACAAGGTATACGTTGTTTTATTCTATCTTGTCCGTGTTTTATTTTATTAATGTTGGTCGATAAGTAAAGTTGTATCTAATATACGAGTATATAAAAAAGAATTTAAGACGTCATTGGATTACATATAGTAAGATACGCCATTTTTTAATTATTTCTTGGAGACCTGGAGACCTTTATGGGAGCAGATGTTGTTCTTCGTTTCAATCCGAGAATTAATTTTTTATCGAAAATGTTTAGTTAATTCCTATACTAGATAAACCCAATTGCCATTTGCTTCGTATTTAAAATACAACAATTTTGGATTAAAGGTTGGATGGAATGTGATCCAATAAGGTATTTATTACATTAGGTGTTCCATAGGGAAATGTTATAGTGCCGATTTTGTTTCAATATTCATTAATATGGCGTAAAGAAGAAGTTTGTATGGTTTTTACACGTATAAAACCATTGATACCAAAGAATTGTCCTTATTTGTACGAGATTGAGACACAGATTCTCTTTTCCATCGGAACCATAGCCAAAGAGTCTGCATCTGAAGATGATATTGTAGGCATAAAGAACGGCGTGATCGCTCGATCAATTCGGTGGAAGTATTGGGTCTTTGATTTGAATATAAGGAACTGCGTATTAATACCATCACTTTCTCTCTCAGCGTACCGTTCCGAACCCACGCCACAGCCAGCTTGCAATATGTAAATGTAAAAGTGGCAGATACTTTCAGGAGAGATCTGGCTTCTGCTGAGTCTTAAGTCTACGTCCTGGATCACGTTGGTAATCTTTTCAGCGAAATAATATCGTAAGGAAAATATGAAACTTCGTACACATAGCAAAAATACTGCATATTTACCAGGTTAATGGAAACAAAACTTGTTTGTCTGTCACAATCACAGAGTGTAGATCTTTTTCCAATTTGGAAACATTTCAAAATGTTCAGCGTTTTAGTCTCAGGTTTAGATCAATAAAATATGTCATTGTCATGCTTACTCCTTCTTCCACTAACAGAACCCTCTTTACATTTCCTTGGCTTAATTTAATCTTCTATGTAAGGATGAGTTGCTGTTAGAAAAATAAGAGGTGCGCTACAAAGAAGAGGATGTCATTAATATCTATCTTACATTCGTTAGCTTAAAAATTCAGAAACACACTACGCGATCTTTATCTCACAGTAATAGGGACTTGAGGAAAGTATATCAGGCTTTTTATTAGAAACGTGTTATTTAATTTAATCTGCTCCTGAATTAATTTTGGCGTAATTAAACAAATCCGAAACCACGGACTTCGTTTCAGAAACTATCATTATTCCGATGTTATTTTCAAAAAGATTCATATGGTGGTTACGTGCGATAACAAAGAATATATTTATAAAGAGTACAAAAATATCAGCCGTCTTCATTAATATTAATCTTTATTAATAATTCTTCGCCATATGTGAGCGATTTAATAATTTCACTCAACTCAAATAAAAAGACTGACAAATTAGGAGTCGGCAGTTACAAGGAAGTAAGGGAAAGTTCAAAGTATGCGATATAAGCTTAGTGAAGTTCACTTCTTTTCGATTGCAAAGACTGCTGAGATAAGCGGAAAATCATTTAATTTGTGTGAAAATACGCGAGAATGATATTTTGAGGCATCAAGAAGGAAAGGAAGCCTTTAGAAAATCGCGGATGAAATACTCATGAAAATCGGATGCTATGTTTAGAAACTGGTATTCGTTTGATGTTGTTTGAGGGAACTTAAAAAAAAATCGATTCATTCTTTTATATCGTATATAGAGGGCGATGTTTTCGAATGCTACTGTTTTACGAATATAGAAATGGAAAGTACCAAAAAGCCTAACGGTGCGGAAACAAGTTGTAAAATATTTATGCAAACGACAGTCCTTCAGAAAAATTTTTAGCACTCCACGTATTTCGAAGGGATCATTCGTATATAAGCAAGTAATTGAATATAACGATAAAGCTATTAAGATTTTTACGCGCAGCTTTACTGAGAGACTAGTAACGCCACGGTCTAAGAGTCATCAGCAATAATGAATTAGCTGTAGACATAGTTGTAGATATCTAACCGAACCAATACATTCCTTAACTTCCATTGAAATCCTGGCCTTTTCATATTGCTCTCCTATCTGGTTCATGGCAACCAGTTTTAATATATCATTCCTGAACCTTAATCTCGTGCGCACCAACAAAATTCTTCCGAAGCCTACGCCTTAGAAATTTCTCATTCCAAAGACTATGCAGATTGTCACATAACTCTTTCTTAAATGAAATGTTGGTCCAATAATCATTTATAAATGTTATCACGTAAATAATGTTATTTTTACGCCAATGTTTTTTATTAATTTATCGTTTATTTGTTTGTAGCTCAAGATAATCCACAGTAATTTTTTAATATTTTATTTCTTTGTGAATCTATTGAAAAAAAATATTTTTGTGACATTGGTCAACAACGCAGAAATGCAGGTATTAGTATACTTTGTATAATTAAGTTGTATACGCATTATAACGCAGAAATGCAAGCTTTACTTTGCAAATTTACAAAGATTTCTTACTAGACATTATTTACGACTTTAAAGGTATACCAGGATAGGGAAAGAAGGTACTGTTTCAGATAAAAGAAGAGAGTTTCACAACTTTATAGCGGTAGCGTCTTAATTACCAAATAGCTTCTGAGCATACCCAGGAAATTTAGCGATCCCCCGATTTTCTAGCACGTGCATTCTTATTATTAAGGCGCCGTTATTAGTGAAATTTAATATCACGGCGGTGACGCTCCATAGCAACGCTCCAAGTCGACGCCTAGTGAGTCTGAGACTTGGGGGTTTGAAAATAAGACCCTGTAGTAGATGAGCAATACATCGAGTTGATGTTAAATCGCATCTGCGATCCAAGCAGAGAAAAATAAAGCCTTGCAATCAAAAATCAGCGTCGCGCTTACTCTGCCAGAAACGCTGAAAGATCAACATGCTCGCTTCGTAAAGTCAACTCGACTGAGTGGAAACCTGCGTTTGGAAGAGGAAGGTTGCGACACAGGGTTAGTTGACAGTTTTGGAGGACAAGAGGTAATTAGTGAAGATGAAGTTCTAGGGGAAAGAGGGGTAAAAACTAATGAAATTGTTATCTGCAAGAAATTTAAGAAAACGCAAAGAGCGAAAAACTTGTACTTTTTCCAATTTTTATTGGGAAAAGTGAAACGCTAACGGTTTTGTCTTATTCCTTGTGTTTAAAATGGAAAAGTTCCATCATATATACCTATAAGGGTTAAATGGAAGAAGGGAATTTCTAGTCCCAATTTAACCTAATGATTACTGCATTGTGCAAATACGATCTTATTTTTCACACCTTCGTTAAAAAATTGATTATCTGATTCGTTCCTACGTTTTGACGAATTCTGTATTTTATACAGAATTCAAAGAAGAAAATTCATCACGATGAATATACATACAATTGTTAAAAATTCGTTTAAAAAAAATATAGACTTACAATCCTGAAAGTCTAATATCCATCATTTTTTAAATATATATCGTAGCCCGGGAAGGGGGGGATGGCAGACTCCCCAAGGTCCGACATCAAGTAGAAGAAGGAATGCGGGATTCCCAGTTAGGCCAAGTTGGCAACGCGTTCTACCTACGTGAAATCGGTCCCGGGTTCAATTCCCAGTGTAGGCTCAGGTGCGAAATGACCTTAAGCTGTCGAAGCACTTTTAACAATACTACTTCTAACAAGGCATGATTGCCGAGAAATTTGCAATCGAAGGAAGCATGCAAGAGAAAAAATTGGAGTCACCCTTAAGGAATATCTGGCAAAGCCCTTGATACATATATACCTTAATATAAATTATCATGTAAATTATTA
This sequence comes from Ladona fulva, assembly GCA_000376725.2. Lineage (NCBI taxonomy): Eukaryota > Metazoa > Arthropoda > Insecta > Odonata > Libellulidae > Ladona > Ladona fulva. The sequence goes on from KZ308244.1 coordinate 1,026,254, forward strand.
TTGTTCCGCAAATAATATTCACTCCACATAATGAAATACGAGTACATCCCAGAACACGCACATCAGCAATTAAGGAGAGTACGTGCTCTAAAAACACACGAACTGCTATCTCTATTTCCCAACCGTCTTCTATTTTTCTATTCCCATTTCAAATTTCGGTTAACCTTTTTTCCGCACTGATTTTCCCAACTTAACTCCTAGAGATTTTTCTGGGAAGGTGTTTTTCCTCATCAACTTTCTCTCTCTCTCTCCTTGCTCCAGAGAATCCGCGTTCGCCTTTTAATGGAAATGAGAGAGGGAGTTGTTTTCCAGAAACAAACTCTTAATGAGAACACTGACAGCCTGTCAGACGAACAGATATGCTTCGTAGAAAAATTCAGACCCTCGCTCATCTCTTCTGCCATTTGATACATTTTCAAAATTGGTTAAAACTTCGTTAAACAAATTATTCAACTTTTTCTTCGCCGAGTTCGTAATTGGCGGTAACGGCGGTATTCCATTACGTGCTGTGCGATTTTGTAAAACGTAAAATCGGCCGTCAATATTCGAGAGATAACTGAATTTAGGAAAGAAAACGCGCATCGTGTAATGGAAATACCCAAAGCTTGAATCAGGAAATAGATGGAGTACAAGCCCGGCAGTCAAAGTTAAGGTCAAATAAAATTATTTTCAGAGAGAGAGAGACATTCGGAGTAATATAAAAAGAATACGATTGCGACATTTCCCTAAAGTTCACGTTGAGTCTGACGTCACAGAACCTATCACGTATTCAAATTTTTCTAGCTTGGCATGAGTTTCTTAAGCGTAACAAAACAGGTCATCCTCTAAAATGATACATAAAGTGTTTATAAACATGAAAACTTTCAACCCAACCCAGAATTACGATGGCGTTGATAGCTTTAATCAAGACTACTACGACCTCCTTACCCATTACTTCACCGTCATCTACTGCCGTTGAGTCAGGCTATTGAATCGGATCCGAACCGGAAACCGAAACTGAAAATTCCGATATTTTTTGCGGATTGAAAACCGAACCCGAACCGAAAATCGGATATTTATTCCGTTTCGATTTTTGTTTACCAACATTGCAAATTACAGGCACGCCTAATTGGAGGAACGTTTCCTGAGGATTTCTATCTATGCCTTGTCACCAAGTACTACTAGGTACTATTTGGGTTCGGTGCCCTGTGTTGAGAAGTAAAATGTTTCGTTAAAATAATTCAAAATATTTAATACAAAACTGGTACAAATCCACAAAACCTTCTACAAAAACGTTTACCAGCGTGAGTTTACGCCATCATCAAAACTGACAGGAAAAGGAACCGAAACCGGTACTAAACGTTTTTATAAATTTTGTGGACTTGTAAAAGTTTTGTATTAATTTCAGTTTTCTTTCGTGGTGCTCAAGAAGTTAATTATGACGGAGAAAAGAAAAACCTATGCTGAAATTCCCCTTAGTAAATCCGTTTAGGAAAATTATTTTCGGTACTAATACGCTATTATAGGTCTAAAAGAATCCCTTCTGACTCTGAATACAGTCCTGAATGAACCCATTAAATATTTTTGTGAATCACAAAACGAAGCCTGTAAAATGGAATTGAGTTTTTGTGATAATTATGCACTCTCTCGAATTTGAACTTAAGCATTTTTATTATCTTCATCACGGGTATGAATAGGTGCTCATACATAGATTTAATGTGATTTTCCTACCCATGAACGAAACTGAAGTGAATTTAAATCGTTGACTATAAAGCCGTTGAGATACACTCACGGAGGAAATCCATTTATAAAATGGTCCGCTATGACACGTTATTGATTGATCCTTTGTGTTTCCTTCATTCAGATTGAATGGAATATCCGATATGAATGTAAATTTTCCGCCACATTCAGCTGATTTCAATACAAAAACGTACGTGGCTGAAGTACGAATAAAATTCGCTTCACGATACTTGCGCACAGTTTTATCGATGGAGTTCTTCTTTCCATGTAATTCCCGATGCTATAGTCCATCCAAGCACACATATATAGGAATCGCGTATTCGTCCGTATGAGTTAGGCAAGGGGCCACATGCGTCCCAAGTTTTATGGACGTGTGAGATAAGAACGAGGATACTATATCTTTTGGTTTAACTTGTTTACACGAGGCTAATAAAGGAAAATGCATAAATAAATGTTATGTATGACAATCTTGGTGATTTTAAGCCTTGAATTCCTTTCCCAGTATCACATATGTCACTGCTTAAGTTTATGTCCCTTGCCTAAGAGAAGCACAATCTTCAGAAAAAGATGTAAGAATGACCTTCAGATTTGAACGCCGACAAAAGACTGTTTTGAAGGATGATAATATGTTTTGGCTGGAGAATAGAAAAGATAGAAGAACCTTAAATATGATGTGTGTATGTACATAAGTTTACCAGAAAACCTCCTAATTGCCTAAGTGGACCCCAAGCATTGATCTCGATTTTCTACGGGTCCATAAACTTTCGATATATGCTAGCCATCGAAGGACAACAGTTCGTCAGTTACTTTTATTGGTTACAGTAACAGTTACAGTTAAAAAAAAAGGGTTAGATATAAGAAGAGACTTGTTAGTCTCAATCTCGCCCTGAATAAAGTCCTTTATTATTATTACTATTATTTTGATTATAGTAACAGTATATAATTGATAGCGGTAACGATTGATAAGGATAATGAACGATGACGAAAAAATTGATAATTACATCTGTTGCAAATATAACGATTCCTAAAGGTAATGATTGATAACATCTATGATTGATAACATAAGTGATTGTTAACGATGTCGAATTATAACGATAATTATTGATACCAATAATGATTGACAATAAAATTGTTTGATTCTAATGATATTTTCATTATTTCTTGATTTATTACATAATGAGCGAACTCTGTTTGATTATTGTTGATTATGCTCATAGATTAGCACATTTTTATGTACCTATTTCATTTTATAAATATCAACAGTATGACCACTGTACTTGGTTAGTTGCATGACTTCATCGTGCAAGAAATTCACCTTTCCTAAAATCCTTGTGACTTCCTTGGGGGGTAATCCTTATAACACCACTTTGTGACTTGGTTGCCTCAGTGAGGATCTCAGTTCGTGCCACTAAGTTGGAGGCTGCCCGCCTTGCTGACAAAGCATTCCCTTAACAGTGTGGAAGAGACGCGGCATAGTAGTTCAGTGGATAGAATACCTGCCCGGAAAGTGGAAAATCTGGGTTTGAGTCCCAGTTATGTCGCTATTTATCACAGTAGTTATTCCTGTAATTATCATATCTTTTTCAAGTATAGTGATTCCTGCACGCACAGATGTAAGTGAAGCTGCTAGCCATCAAGGTGTGGGAATGATAAAGAAATGTCTATCTCATGTCAGACTTATATTTCATGCGTTGTGCTCAGTGGAAGTCCTTGAAGAACTTCTGGTCACCAAAATATTCAGCGTCACTACTGAATCATTTACATTTCCATGGAAACCTTTCCCTCTGGGAACAGCAACAATACCGCCCCGTCACCATCAGAAACATCTTCAATCTCTTTAAAGGCTCATAAATCACGCGGCTCGTTTCACGCCCATTGTCTCATCGTTAGCGACGTCCTGTTTTTTCTCCCTTCGATGAGTGACGTATGCAGATGAGAGAGTCCTCCATGTCAGCTCCCTGCGGTTTCCTCCAGCCTCCTAAAGACCGCATAAGACAGCTGCATGGTCCTCTTCCAGTGTGAGGTTTAAAGCCGGTGCCCGAGGCCGTAAGCCACAGGTGGCGTCTGTCTGGGCCCCAGAAAACTCCCTCGTCGCAAACCCATAACCCACATGAGGACGGAGAGGCTCTTGTAGAAAGAAGTCGGCAGTTGGAGCGCCATATGCCGGCAGGAATAGGAGAAGAGGAAGGGGGTTTGGCAGGTGGGGGCGTTGGCCCGGGGCAGGGGGGACAGGAAGGTGGAAGTGAGGCAGAGCGGAAGTTACGAGAGCGATCCCGAATTGGATGAGGAAGAGGAGATTAGATTTGTGTTTTTCTTGGAAGTGATTTTCCGTGAAACGTGTCTCTTCCTACGTTCCAAGGCGGTAAATATTTCCCCTTTTGAAATGCACTTAAAAATATCGTTCGAACCAGGCCGATTAGATGGTTTAAAATTTATTTTTCTTGGCTTCACGGAAGGAAGAAACAATACGTGGTGTGTGCTATAATAGTACCTCATATCTAATTACATAGAGCTCCTCACATGCGTAGTACAGTTTCGGTTTCTATGAAAATAAGGGTCTAAAAGAGAACAGTTAACTAAATATCAACAAGCAGGAACGTTAATCCAATGCTGGCTCGGTAAATGTATTTGTATGTCACTAAACTTGGGTGATTATAAATCTAGGTTAAAATACCACGCAGGGATCTTCAGTCGTACTTTGATGCTCTCAAAACACCTTATTATCGATAGGAAAAGCTTTGGTTTATCTATGGGTTCAGAGAAGAAAATCCTAACACAAGTTTACAAGGAAAAGAAGCAAAAGGAAGAGGTTGCTATCTTCAAACTGTTTGTTTGTTATACTCTTCGTTAGACATATGTTATTGGCATATTTATTGTCCCAAAGATTATTTATAGTAACAAATAAATGACTTAAGTCATTTACTATTTAGCTGTAAAGGAACTTTTTATCTAATATGAANACTGGGAAAGAATGGAGCAAATAACGTGTCAATTCCGTAAGGAAATGATATGAGATGTATGAATGGAATATCTATATTTGTTCCTTTTGCAAGACTTTCCATCTCTATACATTTTATCCGTACACCTTTCCATATAGACTCAAAATTATTTATTTTAGAATCTGACCCTAATACATTTTCTGGGGCGAAATACTAAATTTCTGCTGTACAAGTATTAGGGCATATGTTGTATTCTGTCATTCCACCAAGTGTCGCTATTTATAGTATTTGAGCATTTATATTTTCTTGTGAAGGTTTCAGCACCTAATCTTTCCTTCTCTGAAATGACTCAGATATTTGCATCTCCGAATTTTAATTGGATTAAGAGATAATCAATTGTGAAAAAATGATGCATAATACCCTGTCGCCGGGTCAAACCTCTCTACTTTAATCATTATGCTCATTTTTGCTTATTTTTTAAATCTTTTGCAACTTTTTTTATACCTGTATATCAAAATAAGATAACAGTTATAACCACAAAACACGTCACCTTCTAACATAATAATGCCCCGGCCAATGAATTTTCCCGCAGCAAATCCAAATACATAGGAATACCCGCAACGTTCCCGTACCCGTAACGCGGGGAGAAACATAGGTGTTACATCTCCATGTACCCTTTAGCTGTGGCACGGGGAAAAAAACCCTCAATTTTCATAATAATCCTCTAAATCAAATGTTTCAATTTTCCCTCATGGTGGAGTCTATAAACGTATCCATTGCAGTAATTTGGTCAACATATTCCACCTTTGTAATGATGACACGAATGCCAACTTAGAACATCCAAATGAAAGCAGAACTAAGAAAAAAGGAGTCCTATGAAATCTACCTAAAAGCGACCTGAGATTTTCGAGATGCGAAAAATATTTTCATATAAAATAAGGCCAAAACGGGGAAAATGATGTGAAGAAGAAGAAGAAGGAAGCGTATAAAGGGATAGCGGAAATTATTCATAATAAGAAGAGAAGAGGATGGAAGTGGTTTGGAGAGCCATCTCTCGACAAATTAAAGAGGGAAAATACGAAGAGAAATTCTCAGGGAAGAGTTGTCGCCTCAGTTTTATACTCTCATTGGATAAGGACAGGTTTTTCACTTTCTAAAAAAGTTCAATATTTTTGGGGTCTTTGGAGTCACTATTTGCTATAACATACATACACTCTTTGGTTGCTATTGTATTATGATACGCTGCTGCTGCATAGCAACGCACCCTCTTATAATATGGGAGTATTTATTCTGGAAAATCGGCAGAGAAAACAGGAGAGGCTCCTTTGTCAACGCAAGGTTTGTAGAATTTTCATTGAAACGTTTAATTATCGGCAATTTGACGCTGAATTTAAATTGGAATTGATGGAGCGTTGAATTGCAACAATGAACGCAACTAAATTATCAAATTTTTGGAACAGAAGGGATCCGAAGTGCGATTAATGTATTCCATTCAGTAATATAATTAATTTTCAATGAATTACTACATAAATTAGAGATATAATAAAACCTGTAATTTGTTTCATGTATAACAGCTCATTCTGCAATTATTAAAGAGTAAGAATTCTGGTAAACCTTTGTCCCTTTATTGAATTGAATTTCTGAACAACTCTCTCTCTTCATATTCCGACGTTGTCAAATTTACTACCCTCGGAGATAAACATTCTGATGATTGGTATATGAGTGAAAAAATATTTTTAGTAATAGTGTTGGCATGTAATTAAAGGGATTGGAATTAAATACAAGATTATTTAGACATTAATTTTAATCTGCAAGAATCATCGTATCTATGATGGCTAGAATCCTGAACATTAGAATATCTAAACATTATTTGAGCCTACGCACATTCCAGCCGAATTCACGAATTTTATATTCGGGATTTTCAAAGTAATCATACTGAAATTCTCCTTTTGCCACTGAAGCGATTGATAAAGTAGACTTTATAATTGGTTTTTATACGTGGAATCGTAAAAATATTCGTATTCATATTAAAATAAAGAACAATTCAAAGTGTTCGTTTAAGATACGTATGGAAATGACTTCCATGCTTGAACATATAAATTTTATGTTTCGCATTGACAAAATCATGCTGAAATCCCTCTCCTATTTGAGGAACAGAGAGTCACAGGTGGTTTTTATTGAACATGTAACTTGGTAAAAGAGAAAGGTAATAACACAGATAAGAGGATATAGATAATGAAAAATACAAAGAGAACTGTTAATAAGTTCTATAACATATTAGTTTGTTCTGGTTATTAACACTCTTATATTAGTTTATTCTTTGTCAGTTATAATAGAAAATTGCTCAAGTTGACTGCTTAAACCTTTGAGGATAACGGTGAGCCAAACTGCTTTTAGAGACACCAGGAGAAGCGATTTAAACCAGGACATATCCTAGAAAACCTGGACATTTGGACATCCTAGACGTAAGTGAGCAGAGAATATCAACTAAATAGTTATAGAATCCCAGTCATGTCGCTCTTTTTCACACTTGTTATTCCTTTTAACTAAATATAGAAAAAATGCGTTCTGTCACTCATATGTGAACATAAATTCGATAAAATCAATCCAAGAAGCGTTAACCTTATAGAATTCCATAACAGGAAGCATGGTAAATAGCTGTGCAAACTCTACAGAAAGATGATGAACGAGTAGTGAAATAAATCGCTAATCGGTGGCTAATAAATCTCTTTCTGTAGAATTTGCACAGTTATTCACCATTCTTCCATAAATTCGATAATTTATTCGCGTTCATTGTTCAATTTTGATGTTCTATCAATCCCAGATTATTCACGCAACTTTTCTCGCTATATTCCATATCAAGCATACTTGAGTCCATTATTATTCGCCTATTGTGTCGACCAGACTACATTCTCCCTTTCCCTCTTTTCAGAGTTCGTCCTGTTGTCATCTGATACAGGACATATTCTTCGATATGCCACCACACCAGACGATATAAACAAGTTGAATTTCATCAACAACCCTCACGAATTATTTTGTTTTCATTCACTCTATGTTTCTGAGGTTTTATTTTTATCCCCTTCCTGTTTCCCGTATCGTTCTGTAAACCTTCAGTCGAGAAGTTATTCCCTACTACCAAATTATTTGTGTTGATTGCACAGATGTATATCTTATTTGTGTCTATTAATTTCTATTTGTGTATCCAATTGACTGCCTATTAGTTTCTACCTACTGTTTGTATCAACTTTATCTATGCTTGTCGATTTGTTCGGATGTACGGATGGTTTATTACTGTAATATTAGCATCACGTAATATCTCCAGAGGTTAGGTGGACGAAAGGTAGTTCTGTCCAACCTCGCCGTAAGAGTAAGGCATTGATACGAATACACATGTAATTGCTTACGTATATCGAATTACTGTTTACGCCCTGTGCTCATGCCTCTCGTGAACTCCAACCTAAGTAAAAGTAAAATATATTAAGTAAAATATGAAACTATATTCTTTGCGGGTAATTAACGTCAAACTGCGTTACAATGCATAGTCATTTCTGTTAATCAATCCATCAAAACTCTGAAGCTTAAGCTTAACTTCTAGTTAGCGGCATAGAGTGTGTTATGAAATTATTTACACCTTTAATTAGTAATCTTTTCACTGATATCCATCCGTCATCTTGTTTGTTAACATCTATGTTTGTATGTTTGCTCTGTAGTGAACAATAAGGTTTATTTTTGAATCTCACTCAATCTGGAAATCAACCACAATTCTAGCAACCAGTTAAAGGTTAGCTATGGACTATAATACAATTTGTTAGAGTTAATTTGAGCGTTAAAGTTAGCCAGGGCTAACTGTACGTTATAATACCGGCTAAAGTGAAACTACAACGTAAGTTCGTTTGAGAGGAGCATGTGAATGATTCTAAAGAGAGAGAAAGACCGAAAGGGGCTTGTTGGTAGTGTAGAATCGGATATTGGATAGATTTGCATAGATTTCACGATAAAAAGAAACGAATAAAAATTTGTAGCGAAAGATGATTGCAGAGATACAGAGAAATACTGGGAAGAGAAATAATAACGTGCTTTAATAAAAGGGAATAGCGTCAGTGGTACGTGTATTTTTGTATTCGCGTTTTTACGGAAATCAAAGGAAATATTATTACCAAACTCTTGTCTCGCAAAGCGCTAAAGTTAGACGGTACTTTGTAGCGTTAGTGAGGGCGTAATTTGTGTATTGTAATTGAGGTACATTCCGTGGCTGACATTTCTGATTTCACCGGAATGAATTTGGGATACCAAATTGTGTGTGCGCGGGAAAAACCCAATTAACTTCCGAAAAGAGATACTGACCAAAGCAAATCGCACCAGAGCTAATAATGTTTAATTTCGATTGGAATGAAAATTGTCGGATGCAAACTGCCCCTCCGATAAAATTTAATTGCAATTTGTTTCATTTCACTGGAAGGATTACACACATCGAGCGACGAACTGAATACAAATATGCATCTTTCGTGAAAAATCGAGGCCGCGATTCCACGAGACATTTGATCCTCCGCGAATAATCTTTTATAAAGAAAGCGAATTAAAAGTTCAAAGAGCATAATCAACTTCTCTAGTTTCAGAAGTTAGGAAATCATTTCCAGATTTCTAGAGATCTTCACCACAAAACTTTATGTTGCTACACGTATTCACTTCGAATGTGATGCTCGAAAGAATGAATCAAGCTTTCCCTTTTTGTGTCTAGAGGCCGATGATGCGAAAAATAGTACATTTACAACATGGAGCACATAAAATTCGGGGCAGAGGCACGCTCCGTAATAAATTATCAATAGTGACTTTCGAATCGACGAGTCATTCAATTTCGTTGTCAAGGAAGTTAAATCGTTTACATTACAATTGCTCCCATCGAAGTAGAAATAAAACGTAAATGTACAGGAAAATGCAGCTTGGTAGGAAAAAGAAAAACTAGGAACCACTTTTCTTATGAAACTAGATCCTATTTAATATATAACATTGCAACACACGAATCAAAAACATAGAAAAGCACGACTAGCGTTGAAACGTGTTTTTTTTGTATCTTTTTCGTATTTTGCAGTGTTTTAGGTATAACGAGGATCTAGTTTCCTGAGAAAATAGGTATCTGTCTTTCACCTTTCCTACCGTCATGAAATACCCCAATGTTACTCGTCATTCAGTTGAAATGCAGCTTGGTTTGAAAATGGCAATTTCAGGAAAAAAGTGAAGAAGACTGAAATGTTATAGGCTCTTGGGTTCAAAACACCAGAAAAAGAAAACTGAACCTATAGGTTTTGTCTGCTATAATTATTACAGGTAGTGATGGGTGCAAAAGTTTTAAAAATTCAATTGAGGAGCCGGAGCCCTAAGGAAAGATTAGTACAAAATCAAGGTTTGGGAGCAAATAACTGATATCGCGAAATATTCTTAATAGTTTACGAGATAAGTGGATCGCTCTTCAACCCGTTACCTGAGTATTCTGAATCATGAAAAAAGATGTTCTGCTCTTTAGAATGAAACGTTGGATTTTGTGGAGTGTTATCGTGATGAGGAGAGTTTGAGAACTAATATGGGGATTGAGATTGCTTGAGAAGGCGATATGGGGCGGAATTTTCCCTTAGTTTTAATAAAGGAAAAAGATAGAACCATAAAAAGAGAAAAAAGAGAAACTATTCATGGATGAAAACCTATGTCAACAGAATAGTAGACGTAGACGTAGATAGTAGATGTAGACGTAGATAGTAGACGTTAAGGCTTGTAATGATCTTAAAATAAGAACTAATTGGCGACATTCAAGGAATGGATTATGTATGCATTTTGTAAGTAAGTGTATTGTATATGAGTTATGCAAATAAACGTACGTTTTGTATATTCAATTTGTTTTGTAAGAGACTGCTACCTGGCGTGTATCCTAACTGTATTTCATAAATAATACAAAATATATAACATCCATTCAAACGCTCCTTCATTTCGGAGAAGATTATTGCTCAAAAGTCATCACTAACTTATCACCTTTAACGAGGAAATAATTAACTATGGGGCAAAAGTTAACATAGATGAAAAAATATAAATACATTACAAAATTTCAACTCAATACAAATACTCGAGAATGCAAAATCATAAAATATGTATGCGTAAGATCGATAAAGTAAATGGAAAAAAGGACAAATTTTGCCTAATGAAACTAAAAATTTAGAAAACGAAAAGAAAACGTGTCCATGGCAGTTAAATGTTCGCAATGGAAGGAAGTTGAGATAGAATAGAAAAATAACAAGTTACATAAGCTATTTTGTTGATAAAAAGAGTGCGTCGTTTCGGCCAGACCACTACTAGATGTGTTAATCATATCATGCTGTACTTTACTTGAAATTTCTTCACAGTAAGGATATCAGTGATATAAGATCATTGGGAATACAATGGCAAACTACCTCACTCCTCATAAAGCTTCATTTCCTCAACTAAGCTTTTGTTAGCTGGTAGATAGAGAGATATACCCTATTATTGGCGAGGTTAAGCCCATGTGGGCCTCTCCACCTAACTTCGTATGTACTTATAATATGTACAAAATATAAACTAAACAAAACTGCAGTTTGGGAAAAAAATCTTTGCAACTGAAGGTTGACAAAAAAACCCACGTTGTGAGAGAATACCCACAGATAAAAACCACGATAACACAGTAAATTCATATAAATACACTATATAAAACAATAAAAAATAAAGGAGAGGAAGTGGTGTTGAAACCCCAACAAGTCGATGGGGCAGAAGACATGAGAAAACATCAAATGGTTTTGAAATCGCAACGGATTAGAAAAGTCAAGGAAGTAATTCTACTTACTAACAGCCAAACTTTTAATGAAGACTCAAGCAGCTTACCTGAAACAGAAGAAAGAAATATATGACATTGAGTTACAGCGGACACAGCCTTATTTCTTAAATACTACTAGATAAGGAAATTAATGCATGATTTTTGTAAATAGAAAGTTGACGAAGAATAATAGAGAACGAAATAAGCTGATGACTGCCTTTTATAGAAAGGTGATCATGTAATAGCTTTGTGTACATGCATTTTTAAATTATTAGATTTTGATATTATTCGATACATAAATTATCATATAAAATTAACAGTCATACATTTCTACAATGATTAATAGATAATCAAACTATGGATGAAATCACACAGTGTTCATTGAGCGAAATATAATTCTCAATGTGATAATTCCAATATTCCAGTTTCAGATTTGGCAATTCGAAACTAAAGTTTTCTCATTGTGAACTTCATTTTACTCTTTACAGAGTCCCACATATTAAATGTTATAAATATATTTAAGAATATAAATATCAATAAAGGCTTCTTCTGTAGATATTATCATTTTATGTCAATCAAATTTCCGTGGAATGGGACACTTAATAGATGTAGAGTACTAGAGTAAAAACATTTTTTTTTTAATTTGGTGACTTCAAGTTCTGAAGTCTCTTACAGATTTTACTTAGATATCAATGAACATACTTAAATAGTTTCTTTCTCTTAATCACGGAGATAAGAGATTTAAGAGTTTGATCTAAGAAATTCAGTAAGAAAAGGATTTAGTCAAATAGCGAAGGAGAAGGAATTTTCAAAGAAAAATGAGCGGTAGAATGCAATGGGAAAGACTGAGCGGAAGACAAAGCGAAAGATTTTAGGATATGAGCAGTGGGATAAGTGACCAAGAAATTAAAGAGATCGCTGTGCGGAAGGATGGTTTCAAAGATATGCAAGGAATCTACTGGGAAAGGATGGAGCAAATAACGTGTCAATTCCGTAAGGAAATAACATGAGATGTACATCTACATCTACATCTACATAAATACCCTGCAAGCCGCCTTACGGCGTGTGGCAGGGGGTGAAAACACCGGGCGTTCGGACTATTTTGTATGAATGGAATATCTATATTTGTTCCTTTTGCAAGACTTTCCATCTCTATACGTTTTATCCATACAACTTTCCATATAGACTCAAAATTATTTATTTTAGAATCTGACCCTAATTCATTTTCTGGGGCGAAATACTAAATTTCTGCTGTACAAGTATTAGGGCATATGTTATTGAGAGACGTGATAAGTAATACGTACATATTTTTCTCCAATTTTAATTTCTTTCGGAATCGGAAAGCGTGAATTGAACTATTATATGGTTGCAGTCGAAGGATATGAAAATGAGGTCAGCGATTCCAAACGTCGACCTTCAAATAAGGAGTCATTCAATTTCTCTTGAAATATTTTCTTCGAAAGTACCTCATGAAATTATACCTCCCCCGTTGGGTTCAAATTGAACGCGGTTCAATATTCTTCTTGAATAGTTTTCAATACTGCCAATATATAATTCCTCCTAACTGGCTACAAATTAACCGGCCTACTGGTTAACCGGCATGTTTAAAAGGCATAAGTACAGCTTACTGTTTGCATAGTAAGGTGTGGCAAGATATTTTTTGTTTTCTAATTAAATATTATACTTTCCGAGAATTATTCAGCATCTTAGATTGAACAATAGAATGATTGTGCATTCTCAAGTTCACTGAAAGTGAAAAACCATAAATAACAGTTTCAAAATATGACTCTAAAGTCGTTTGAAAAAAATATGAGACATGTTACTATATGTTATTATGTATGAATGTGCAATAAATTTACGTTAAAAGGGGCATATCTCCGGTTTTCATGCATAATATTTTTGAAATAATTCCCACGTGGAAATACATGCGTAAACATACGTCCACGTCCGAATAATCGGCGATAATGGCGAACGACCGTATGTGCAGTCCAGAGAAAGCTGGATAGAAGGGATTATTTTGTATCGATTTTTAATTTTATCGTATCAAAAAATTCGTTCTGACTGAAAAGATTTTTGCATATTCTTTTTCCCTTGTGAATGGCCTCTTCTAAGGTTGTCCTTCTCTGATTATTGTAAATGAACGTGGCAAAAGTGCGTAATGAGAGGCTCAAAAGAAGAAGGAAAAATCCGGTCTCTTGTGGTCAATGTGATGCTGAAGTGATGATCCTAAGAATAAGAGGCAATGTGTGAAGATGTACATGGAACGATTTATTTGTTAGGATGGGAAAGTATGGGAGTATGTGGAATGCAATCCTGTTAGGCTGTATCTTGCTGACACATGAATGGACAGTCTGGTTTCCCTGTAAGAATGCTTTAATACTTTGATGCCTTCGCCGATGATTATAAGCATTTATGTGGATTGTTTATGTTTCCGGTAATGTCACGGAATAATAGCAACTAGAGCATAATGCTAGTAATAGGCCCGAGGTTAACTTTAGATAAAGGAAACAGTTGCGCAAGAACTACCCGTAAAAAAATAGTAGAATAAACATAAACGTAATCGACTATCCGTTAAATACCTGTAATCACTCTTACAAGTAACTTAAACTGGAGAACACATATCTAAAATATCTACTGTATGGTAACTAAAAAGCTCGGTCATATATAGAGAATTGTAAGCAGATGCGATAAAAAGGATAGAGAGTGATGTTATTTCATATTGGTCATGCCCCGTCTGGAATATGCGGCGAGTGTATGGGGTACAGCGGATGAAATGCTTTTCGCGAACTCGGGAAAGTGTAGCGCAAGGCGATACGATTTGTTAAAAAGTGTTATGATAAAAAAGCAAGCTTTACGCAAATGATCTTAGACGCAGTTGGAAATCCTTGAAAGTAAGGAGATTAGAAGCTAGGATTCGATTGCTTGATAAATTCTGTGAAAGTGCACATGTGGAAGACGTAATCGGTATTGCGCGACCATCTAACTGCTACTATGTATTTCAATGTTTAATGCTTTCTAGTGTGGGAAATTTTCCATCATGTGCTGTGTGTTTTGTTTATTTGTTTTTCTGAATTCTTTTTAAATGTTTTTTTTTCTCTTTTTTCAGATTATAGAAGTGATTTTCTTTAGTTTAAAACGTAGGTATCGTTAACAATCGCGGGTCTTCCAAACCCCCATTCTTGTGAGTGCTTTCCGGCAGTGAACTTTTTCCAATTCTGTTGACATAGGTTTTCATCCATGAATACTTTCTTTCTTTTTCTCTTTTTATGGTTCTATCTTTTTCCTTTATTAAAACTAAACGATTTAGATGTAAGCGAGGATTTGATAGTCCCAAAATCGCCTGCAATAAAGACGTTTCTAATCTAATCTACGTCTTCGGCCGGTCCGACAATGAGCATAAAATGAGATAAATAGATGCTAGGGCAATTTGTTTTAAGGACTCAGTCTTTCCATGAACGATATGCGACAGTAAGCTAAAGAGGTAACTCAAACTTGGTGTTTACACCCTCTGCCATACGCTGAAGGGAGACCCTCAGGGTTTACATGTAGATTCAGTTGTAGATGAATAAGCGGGTCGACGTCGAATGGAAGAACGAAAGAGATCGGTGTTCCGTATGGAAGGGAATTGGAAGCAAGGGATTTCTAAAATATTTCCTCCTCCATTTCCTCCATTCTGGAAAATTGTTATCTCTTGTTTTTTTATTTCTCGCGGATTCCATTTCTCCTTGTGGATGAAATAAGAAACATAAAACCCTTGCGCGTACAATCCCTTTTTCAGCTCCTCTTTGTACCATTCCGAATCTCTCCGGAGACTTACTTGTTACGTCACACTGAAATAGGTCGTGAACAAATGACTGAAGAGTTTGCGGAGTATCATAGTTGAAATCCCTAATAAATTCGGCCTCGCTTTTGCCGCACCCCTTTCAAACCGTGCTAGAGAAATTACTTTAACGGCTACAGTACTTTTGGCTATTACTTTTAGTTGAAAAAGTCAGATGAAAAGAACAACTTGCTGTGCAAGTTTCGAATTCGCCGTCAAGGGCAACTGCTTTGCTTTGCTTTTGGAAACGTCCATTTTTTCAATGACGTTTGTGAATGACTGATTTTCTTCCGTTTAAGCGTACGTAAATGTCACTCATTCAGCCAGTGTCGGCGAAATGGAGGCAAAGAGGGCTCCCGATCAGCCATGTGTTGGCGTGTTTGCCTTTAATGAAAGTGGTGCGCCAGTGTGGTGGGGTCCCGCATGTGGGAAGTGCCCTTAGCTGTGGAAGTCCTTCTAAAATTACCACTAAGATATAGAGGTTAAACTTAAAAACTCGGAAAAATCTAGAAAGTATACTTAATGTTCCGTCTTTTAACATAAATCCAGAATTGAAAAGACAGTTATTAGTATTGTATTTTATTCGTCGAATGCGGTGGGAAGAAATTGCAATGGAAGACTTAGTGATTCTTGTTGTTTAAGTAAGGAATTACGGGAGACTAAGGGATGAATTGGAGAACTGCAAGAAAACTATATTTGGATTGATGTAACACTGACTGAGGATGATAATTGGTGAAAGAAGTCAAGTATTCGCCCGCTGCGGAACACAGAAATTGAAGATACAAAATAGGGTTAATCTTAATATGTACGGCGTTTAAAGATAGAAAGATAAGATCAAAGGCGGATCGAAAAATTTCAATAACGAGAAGGATTTATTACAATCAGTTTCACCCGGTGAATAACCTAGGATCCTATTTGCAGTCTCGTTCTATTCAAGATTCTACTCCGGGATTTGCAATTTTGCATCTTTTTATTGAAAATCTTCTCAAGCACTGCATAAGCCATTACTTAATAGCCGAAGGATTGTTTTATAAATGTAATAAAGCAAAAATTCAGTCTTTTCCTACTGTTACCACTTTTCTTCATTCTGCCCCCCTAAGGGCTTCGAGACTGGTCGGATCTCTCGCAATTGGTGTCGTGTAACTTCCTTCATCCAAACTCTTCAGTTTTGGCTTTTCCAGTTAGCTTTGGTGAGCTGTCAGTTTCTCCTTGAAGTTCCCGGATGATTTAAGACACGCAATTTAGTCTTCTTCCATATCTTATTTTAACTTCAGTTTCCTTAGAAAATTGGTCACCAATTCCCTTGCGGTAATATCAGTAAACAGGCCGACGTCATTGTACTTCATACGGTCCCACATCAATACCATACAATAATATTACTTATTTAAAATTACCTTACGTTTTTACAAACCTTGCTACGAGTGAAAGGATATTTCTGCGTTCAATATTCTATATATTTTTTTATGTACTGCCTTGTGGTTCTTGTATTATATTATTAAATAGTTTTTACTTTATACCCAGCGATGATCAACGAAAGATTCCACTAGTATGACTGATTTTATACGTGAACTAAATGTGCATTAAACTGTACAAAAGATATCATAATTTCTATAATTCTGCCAGCGTGTGCCTCTAGAATATCCACATACTATAAATGAATGTTTTCTTGAGAATTTCCTGATGTATTTAAATGCACCACGATCATAGGCGAAGCCAAGGGGGTTCAACCCCACATGAGAACAGAGCCGATAATAAACGAAAGCATGCAAGAGGATGTTTGCAATTATTCCGTACAGAAACTGGTGGATATTCAAAAGGTATACGTGTTAAATAAATCTGTTTATATTTTCGTAAGATTTTGGGCGAACGTATACCTGTCCCTGGATTTTAGGATGGGCAGAGTTTACCCAGTGGCTCTAATTCCCCCATGGGCAAATCCTGGCTACGCCCCTAAGCACAACATATGTTATCTGTTGAGTAAAGTGCAAACCAATTAACACGGATACGGATATCCTGAAAAATCAATTTACAGGCACAGCAGTATTGGCCCTTTCCATACTTTTTAGGTATATGAACTCGTTTAACGCGAAACCGCAAAGGCGAAGGAACGGTTACCTCAAAACAATTTAATGGCCCGCAGGGAAAATATCCCCAGAAAATTCTTCGGATAACACAAAAGGGTTATGTTGGGCCTACAAGCGACGTCAGAATTTCAATCTGTAATATTAATAACGCTTGGATTTTATTAATGACTTTTACAAGTGATATATAAACAGAGGAATTTAAGTCACTTTAATTTTTTGAATAAACCGTTCAATGTATACCCGTATTTATCCAATAAATGTAAACTTATCTCTTCAATATAAGAGACAATAAATTCTCTCATCAATGGAACTCTAAGCGACGGGTTGCGTTATAAAAGAATTCCGTTAACGAAATGGTTAACGCGTTCAATTCGTATAAACCAAATTTCGATGCGTAGTAATGAATAAACTGTAATGTTACCCCATATGAAAGGAATTGCACTTAAAAATCAACAGAATTTCGATCATAAAACAAAATTTTAGCATAAATGCATCTGATAACGGCATTTTAGCCGGAAATGGTTGTTGATTTACATCGTATGTGGAAAATACAAAATATTTTTCGATTAGTTCATTATATCTTTCCTCTAAGTACGGCCAGCGACGATAGATAATACTTATAAGCCTTACATTATTTATTACGACTTTCCCCAGTATTTTCTCTTGGCCACATTGTCCTTACGAGGAATTCGAATCTTCTGATTGTGGGACTCCTCAAACACTGGGAAGAGTATCAAACTCAGCGAACAATTTATAGTTTAGATGGAAATTGTTGAACGCAGAGAGTCAAAAGGTTCCTTCTCTTGTGAATGTACTGCGAAACGGCACAGACAACCCCCTTCCTTAATCACCCCCTTCAACCTCTCCCTTTTTATGTCATTTTTTACGGCAGCCAAAATAAACTACTCCCTAGAAACTCCGTCGTTCGGGAGCGAGATGACGTTTATGTTGTGGGTTTGGGGGGGGGGTGTATGTGGGGGGGAGGAGGATGAAGAAGAAGGCCGGAGGTCGAATCAATAGATTGGGGCTCTTCACAGAGATTGATAGGAAGGGGATTTGGAAGTTAAAGATGCAGATGGAAGGGGACCGAAAGAAGAAATACAGCAGCGATATATTCTCTGCTACATTTCCGAAAAGAGTATCATGTGAATAAAATTCAGAGGTTTCTACGGAACGAGGATTCGAAGAGGTTCCTTCGATTGTATGACGGCCAAAATGTGAAGGTTCTTTACTTCTTCTCTACGGAGAGCGTATCGTCCAGTGCAGTTGCCATATCCCGATAAACAACTTTATGAGGAACTAAGGGAGAGTGCTGACGACGGAACAGCACTCTCGAACAAAGAATCATCGCACCCTGTGGTTTCACGTGTTGTTTTCCTCAAATTCCACCTTATTATTTAGATTTTTTTGTGCTCAAGTCTTTGCGAATATCTTCGCAAGTTTGTCTAAATTACCTCTGATAAATATTTTCAAATATTCGCTAACACAAAATTCTGACATTTCACCCTTTTTTATGTTTATCTAATTTTATTTTTGTCGAATTATGTTAATCTTTTGAATATTTCTGCAGGTATATTTAATATATATTTAAATATTTTTGCAAACCATCGCAAGCACGTAATTTGCACTTTTCTACACTTCTTTTTAGTTTACTTCATTGCCTTTTTTATCAAGCTATGTTAATTTGTGAATATTTTTGCGAACGTTTTTCGAATGACTCGAAAGTTTTTTTTGCCAATCTTTGGAAAAACACAATTCTGCACACTAAATTTTCTTTTTTCTATTTCTAATTTTTATTACTTCAGGCCCACATTTTGTGCGAATACTTTTGCGAATCAAAACATATTTAGGTAAATTTCTGTAAACGGTCTTCCAAATAATAGAACTTGAGGAAGTAACCGAAAACTAGGTATACTTTCGTTTTATTTTTGACTTAATGTCTTGCTATCTCTTCAATCAGTTTTCATATAGATAAAATCTTAAATGAATGCGGGACAAAATTCTATATGAAGATTATTGAAAATGCTCCTTAAGATATTAGGCGCATACGATAGTAACCTTGGATACGAGAGTTTTCCTTCATTTATTATCGCCGACAATATCGAAACATAGAACACGAGGACACAGAAGTTATAGCGGCTTCCTGTTAAGGGCGAAATCCATCCTCGAGTAACAGAGAACTGAACCGAATGCAACTCATTTAAAACGTTATTTGATGATTTAGTGTTTCTAATGGAAGTTATTTAATGGTTGAAATTTAAAAAACTTAATCTTAAATTTTGTGAAATGCCATTCTTCTGATGAGTTTGAAGTTGGCTTTTTTGCAAACATTGATTAAACTTAAGAACTTATTTGACCGACTAAAACTCTGCAGTCCACCGCGAGGGAGTATTTGAATTGCCGCGAGAAATGGCCGAATTAAATTGAACTGAATTGCCAACAGCTTTTCCGGAACGCGCAGCCGGATTCTGTCCTATCCTATAAACATTCTCAAGAGACAAATATATTTTCTGCTCCGCGCATGCGCATTCTGATTATATCGTACCACTCTTATGCAATCAAGAAATCCTCTTATAAAATATCTACGCTTACGGACTATCTTGGATAACAAACTGCTGTTAACATTTGATGAAAATCCCAGCAAATTAACTACCAACGTGATAGTTCATTAAAAAACACTCTTGTCTACTACAAAACTATTAATTGCATGAACACGATTAAAAGCGACTCCTTGATACTCTGTGACCGAGTAAATTAGAAAACTTCGTGATATCCGTCGAGATTTATAGTTGTAAGTAGTTTCTCTCCGTACCATCAAGGTCTATAAAAATATAATTTTTAACTTGTTCAGTGTTCAATCTAGCTTTTCAAAAATTCCATACTCTAAAGTGGTTGGTGATGCCAACAAAACTAGCTCCCCGGAATTACGAAGAAATCTAACTTACGCAATCTAAGTATAAAGTTATACTCTACAGGGAGGGAATTTTTCACTTTTTCACGGAATTGCCGATTCGGCATCTTCATGCTTTTTCTTTAGAAAACTGTGTAAACAAGTCTCTCTCGTATTGAGTTGAGCCTCTCGGGAAGATTCAGGATAGAATATCAATTTTATATCAACTCAGATAAATCTGTCTTTATTCTGTTAAAAAACTGCACGTGAAGAACACCGGAAATGATTCTCCAGATATATTTTCTCGTAACCGTTTAAAGAAAGATTTTGTTTTACTCTTATATGAGACAGAAGTAACTTACGCTCATCATCTTTCATAGATATTATACATTCCTGTAGGTATATATGCTTTAGTTTTCCCATTCAATGCCATTTCTTTCGTTTCTTGGTAACTTTTCCCGCCCTTTATTGTACTTACACCCCTCCCTTTCTTGGTAGCACACCCTACCCTTATTATCTAACCTTTATCATCTCAAACAACCATCATCAGATCATTTATACCTTCTCCTTGTCTTTCCACATACCCACTTTTACCAGTACTGACCTTCGCGGGTAATACGAGTGTCTATTACGTCTCTTTTTGGCTTGTTTACAAGCGATGCCTTCTTTCCGAGAGTTTTTCCTCGTAATATACTCATATTGAATATATCGGCCACAGAGGCGGAGTGGTTGGCGTGTTAGTACTCAAGCCAAAAGGTCCAGGGTTCGAATCCCGGCTATTCGGATTTCATTGGTTAAGGAATGGTGGTGTATTGGTCGATCATCCCGATAAGATGTGGTAGGAAGGGCTCCCGGCCGTAAGAATCGACGCCAAAATCTAATTCATCATTGTTATCTCCCAGCCCCATAAATGATGGGAATAAAGGCTAAAAAGGGAAAATATAATATTTAGAATGAAGAGAGGGTAAGGTGCATTAGATCCCGTCCCAGTAACTCAATTTTCCATGTGTTCCGTTATGATCAATGGATTAACATTGGGCTCATCTAAATTCTTCAATTCCTTTTCCTTCCTAAATATTTCACTTAAAATAAAATCAATGTACCTCACAATGGCATTTGCGGATAAAAGGGCATTCTTTCGTATTTTTCCTTTAGAGTCGAATTCCAGAAAAAAATTTCGCTTCACTCACCTCGTTTTCCAAAGATTCACCGCACCACAAAGTCCCCCGACACCCTTTCTTTGACTTTTGTTTTTATAGATCATCTTATTCACAAACTTAATTGAGATTTTGTGTAACTTCATTAACTCATTAAAGGTAGCGTTACTGGTTTAGATGCGTTTAACGAGCAATTATTTTTTCGAGCCACTTTTTTATTGCTATGAAATCTTCTTCTTCGTGTTATTTGTTTAATGATTCGGTGTAATGGTTAAACTTCGGCCGTTTAAAGCTTAGCACTGCCCTAAATGTAACCTCCCTATAAAAGAACTATTCCTTCAATTTCGTTGTCCGAGTGAACATCTTCAAACATTTCTGGACGAGGATCCTTCAACTATGCTTTCGTTCAAGTTTAACTTCCATTCGTTATTACTCTCAACAACTTGGATTGTAACTTTCATGTCATTCATCTGTTAATTGCAGTTAAGTGTGCGGGGCGCGCATTTTACGACTGTAAAGCGGTTTACGGAGATCGCTATTGACGATCCATTAGTTCCATCCGTTATATATAAGGACGAGCACTTAAGAAACTCTGATTCGTAAAGATAATTGTCGGTAAAAGCGAAGAAACGGTCCGTGAGCGATGTTAGGGTGCGTTGTTCAGGACTCACCTGGAATAGGCGAGTAGAGTGTGACTCCGCCGAAAAGTTCTGTATTCGGGAAAAAGTAGCGCAAGTGCAGAAGGCGATAAGTATAAAAAGTACAGCGAAAGTAAATGTTTTGTAAAAAATTGTAACGACAAGTCAGTGAGTGATACGCATGTGCTTCAGGACGCGAGATGGGAATCTTTAGACGATATAAGGCTTAAACAAAGGATTAATTTACTGGATAAATTTAGAGAAAGCACGTCCACAGATGATGTAGCTGACATAACGCGTCCTACATGTACGAGCATAGGCCGTTCTGCTACTGCGAGGAAAATCAGAGAAATAGACGCTAGAACAAGACGTTTCAAGAATTCATTTTTTCCATGAATGATATGCGAAAGAAATCGATTAGAAAAGTAGAGTCATAGTGCTTGCATCCCCTGCCACACGCCGAAAGGCGGCTTGCAGAGTACTTATGTAGATTAGCTTGCGTTGTCCAAAATATATATACTCAGGATTAAAATTTTACTTTTTCTACTGAAATAGCAATTTAATTCAGAATTTTATCTGCGTAATAATTGTAATATACAAATACGAAATAAATGCAGTTATTTTTGTGGTAAGTTATAAGATATCAATATTAAAGTTAGATTAAAGATACGTAAATTAAGAATAATACAGTTTTATTTCAGCGGGATTAGGATGCACGTCCACATTTTAGAAGGAAACAGAGATGTCAAACGCATCGAGAGTAGGATTTCAATATTGGTTCAAATTCCTGCCTTTGCATTTTCTTCTTTGAGAAGATTTTGAAGACCGTTTGGAGATCGTTTGAGAATATGGCGATCCTTTCAAACTCATTTGGGAGATTTGGGTCAAACACTTTAAAGGATCTTGGAGTATAGTAATTTACTATAATTTACGTACATATGTGCCTATCTACTGCGAATTTACGATGGATCGATGGACTCTCTTGATAAATGTTTATGCAACAGTTATGGTATTAATTTTAAGGCAATCGGAGTATGACTTTCAAACGTAATTATTTTGGTGTTTTTTATATTTTGGCCAACCGAAGTGATACTTTTTCTTCCTATCTGCGGGAGATTTGCGAGGGGTTTACCTTCCATTTTTGGGCGATTGCCGGGTAGAGTTACACAATGCTTAGTCTCAAACTCTACATAAGTGTATTGGTTTCAAAATTGTATTGAGGTAAATAGTTTGTATAGATTAGTGAGAAACAATAGTTGTTGGTGTCAGAGGCGTAATCACACGGGTGGATTTGGGGGTTCAAATTCCATGAGAACAGAGCCAAAAATAAACGAATGCACGCGATAGGGACGCCTCTCGTAACCTGCCACACTACCACCACAGGAGATTCGTAGGAAAGGCACGTTGAAACATATCAGTTTATATTTTCATTAGATTTTGGGCGGAATAATTCCTGCCCCTGGATTGTACGCAATATTCGTAGTGTTTTCTCCATGGCTCTAAAACACCCCTTGGACAAATCCTAGCTACGCCCCTGGTTGGTCGGAATATGTTAAATTATGTAGAGTTTTGTTAGACATGACAATGGTTGTAAATTCCACATATGGACAGTATGTTTGTGGATGATTGTATTTGTTAAGGACAATTTTCCTGAGACTATTTTATTAAAAAACATTGATATTAGTAAAGGAATTAGCGGAATGTTTGAACCTCCACTCCTCTACAATTTGTATTTAAAAAGGTATTGATAATAATGAGGTGTAGCGGCTATTAGTTCAGATGAGGAACGCCATAATTTAATGTTCTAAGTGTCATCGTCACTGAGACAGAATATTTTATATGCAAAAAATGTCCACCTAATGACACAAAGACCACATAATTAGCATTGTTCATTGCGTTATGAGAGGATTGCATCACTCATAACTCAAAAACGACGTTAATCATACCGAAATCTGTAATTACACCTTGATTAGTGGCATTATTTACATTCATCTTTCTGATGCACGTATCTGATTGGTTTCAGTTTCTTTTCCCTGGCTGATACATGTCTACATGGTTTCTGAATCGGTGTGAATGCGTTCCAGGTTTTTTTTCGGGGGCCCCCAAGGATAAGTGCTCAGGCCCATTTTAGTGCCACAAGGCTTTGTTTTAATTTTTTCTTTATTTACAATAAAGAGAGTTCTCCTCATCTCTTAACTAAAATACTTGAATGCCAGTAACATAAACTCGCGTTCCTAATGTATTCTCCTGAAAGAAAAATATTGACTACTCTCTGTAACTCACATTAATTGATTCACTAGCAGCTGCGAAAGTTTGAAACAAGGGATCAGCCGCACGACTTCATCGTGCAAAAGTTAACACCTTTACCTCAATCCTTGTTAAAACACAAATATTCAGTCAAACGCTTATTCAAAACATTTTCCGCTGAAGTATTTCTAAATGTTGTGAATTTTAGGCAAAAATTATAATAAATCACCATAATAGCTAAATTCCAAAGAATGGAGCCACTGCCTTTGTTAATGTTATCATAAATGACAAAATTGCATAATTCATTACGTGTTAGGTGACTGAACTGCCACCTGGGGCGAAAGAGGCTGTTAATAAAAGTGTTTCTATGCTCAACTTACTTTTTATCCCCGACTCTATCAAAGGAATCAAATGAGCTAAATGAATTCACTTATGGTAACATTGAGGCTAGGAGAATATTTCGAATAAGAAAGAAGTGGTAGAGTCAGTATTGACCGGGTTATACACAGGACGTCGAACGGAAACCGAAAAAAAAAACCGTCCTGTTGATCGGAATGAAAACCGAGCCCGAACAGAAAAAATAGGAATTCGCGAACATGAACCGGCACCAAAAACCGTAGTCTATTCTTTTCCGACTAAAATGTACTAACAATAAACAGTTTACTTAATTTTAATTGGAGGAAGGTATAAAAATGTGTAAGAACTTCATGAAACTAAATATTACTAAGTCTAAAATTTATATAAAGTAGCATATGGACATATAGCTTGACAAAATAAAACAAACTTTTAGAAGTGTCTAATATTGCAGTAGTGGGAACTGAAAAATCCGGTTCAAACCTGGTTTAGCGTCGGTAAGAGAAAAACCGGAATTCGTTTTTGTCGAACATGAGCAAAAACCGGAACAAAAAAAATCAGAAACATAATTCGCATTTTCTATGACGGTCACCCTCAGTGGTTTAAAAGCACTCCATGAGCCGTATGTAGGCAGGCGGAACTCGCGTTCAGAGACAAACGGGAAGCTCCGGGATCTCTGGGAAAATCCATATGCGTATTTCAGTGACAATGCCTCTATTATAATTTATTTTCCAAAGTTCCTGAGTTTCGCCTGCCGACGTAGGGCTTATGGAGTGTTTATAAACACCTAATTAATTAACAGCCGTGTTCCAACTTTCTTTCCTATTGGTCACTCTCAGGTCTGAGGATAACCGTCATGGTCGAAACCGGCCGTGTTTCACAAATTTTTCGGACAATACAAAGTAGATTTCCGATTTGTTTTAGATGGCGTTCTACAATGTCAGGGCAGAACGGCTGGAGATATACCGGGACGAAAAAATTAGCAGTTCCTCATCATCGGCGTGATTATGAACGGATGTGGACTAAAGAATACGTGACTAAAAATGAAAGGGATGTTTCGCATATGTTCGGACGCATAAAAAAAAAACAAATGAAAGCACAAAGACTGAAATAGTATGCGTGGAGAATGTGAGGGGTCCTAAAGAGAAAGGAAGACTGAGAAACGGGAATTTGAAAGTGGTGAATGAGAGCTCAAATTATATACAGATGTAGCTCTAAGAAGAAAATGGAACGCGAGAAAGAATGCAGAGAAAGATATAATTAAAGGTCGGAATGTTCCAAGGAGTGCTGTAAATACACGAGGCAGGTAACGAGCGAAAGGGATTCGAGTCAGTGCAATGCTACATAATCAGGGAATCGCGTCTTCCTCAACGAGTGGCGCAATCGAGCTGCTGCCGAAATTATCTAAGCCTGAGGAAACGGCGTGATTGCTATAAATGGATAAACGTTTGTTAAGTACGCGTCTCAGTTGGCAAACCGCTCGCTTCCAAATTGCACGGGAGGATCGTCTTTAAAAGCTCTCGCGAAAGGAAACCGCATCGCGTTGGTTGGTGGAAGATGAGCAAACAGATTAAGAAAAGAGGTTTAAATTCCGTCGTCCCTTAAATGAGGGGAAATCCAATGACATGGAGCACTTCTCCACTTTCAATTCCGCATTATCTCGTTTCGACGAGGAATGCGAACATGGCGTCTTCAAATGCGTGCGGAATCCCTGCGCGATTTCTTACGCGTGCTAAAGAGTCATCTTTTGGTGGCACGTGAAGATGAGCCGTTACAGTGATCGCATTCACGCATGGAAGAGGCGTTTGGGATTTGCTAGGCTTGCGGAAAAGTTGTATGTGATACTGGAAATAAAATTAACAAAAATGCTACTGATTTAGTATCCATAAAGACAATACACCACTATTTGACTAATTTAGACTGCTAAGTACCAATTTAGGGATTGTAAACTTACTTTAAATACGTAGATATTGAGAAAAGGTAAAACGGCTGTGATAACATGTTTTAAAAAGATTCAAAATCCGTACTTTGCAAGCAAACGAATCGTTAGGAAATTTCAACCAGTGGGGGTGTGGTTTCTCCATAGTTGAGCTTCGCTAGGATGTTATTCCTATCATGTATGAAGAGTGAGATGTTTCTCTTCCTCCCCTAAAGATTTTGGGAGCAAAATTGTGAGCGAACTCGGGAGCTTTCCATTTTGGGAACACTCTGACTGGTTCGAATCTGTGCTGCATCTTAAAGATGAAACATTCACCTTTTTGAATTTCGCTATTATAAATAATCCTGGAAAAAAGAATAAAAATCTGCTTTGAAGAAAAATAACAGTATTAAACATAACCATGGGAGGCCTTCAAGTTTACCAAAAATTGGCAAATATCATATGAGCATCTTCAATTGTCAGGAAATCATGAAAGAAGTGGATTCTAATTTTTGGAGTCGGTTTTATCAGTAATGTTAACATATTTTCAGATTGAGTTCTTCCATTAATTAGAACAAAATTTAATGCCAATTAATTTCGTGAAATGTAACGATCCTTTCGTCTCAAAGGGGCTCGCAGTTTGGCGTAGAAAAATCAATTAAGAATGAAGGTGGCCCAAATACCAGCAAAATATACTTCAAAGAGAAAAGAAATAAAAATATGGACGATGACCAATTATGCCGTGATTTAAGGTGACATCGAAGAATAGGCCATTCTGATTTAGAACTGTCTTTTTGGATCCCCTGATGATAAACCCTTTCGAGTTCAGTTTTCGCCCACACGAGCATGCAATACTTACGTGAAGGGCAGCATGAGTATGAAAAAAATAATCGCGGGCAGCTGAAGTAGGAAACTTTAGAGGAAGTTAAGTTTGTTCTTTTGAATTAAGAAGAACAAATAAAACAATAAAATGAAGAGCATACATAATCATGAAAATAATGAATATATAATCCATGTGGTGCTTTGGAATCTTTGTGATATATCTAATACAGAGTTTCCCAAACTTTTCCTCCAAAGGAACACTTTATCAATTCTATGACGTCATTGAAACACCTGCGTTACTTTTTCTGTCAGTAAATATTAGTGATAATTGATTTCATTAAAGTAAGAGCCAAAGGTTTATTGAAAACACAATCTTCTCATCTTCAAAATCAAGAGCCCCTGATTCTTGAATGTGTTATTATTTCATTCGGAACTGAAATTCATACAAGAATTATCATTATTCGTAAGTTTCCGCGGAACACTTACGAACTCTTAGTGGAACACCAGTGTTCCGCAGAACGTACTATCGGAAACCTTGATCTAATGCATTGCACTTATTATGGTGTCAGGGTATGGAGATTTGGAATTAAATTAGAGGTTGGTATACTGAAAAGGCTCCTTGAAACACTTAGAATTTTATTAACATTCAAATCTTTAAAATAATTGCAAAATTTTCCAAATTATTGTAACTTTCAAAACCCATAGTGGGCCGCAGAGTGAATCCTAGCGGTCCGCATATTGCACTGGCCTGACTTATACTTTACAGCAGATTACTGAGACTAAATCTTCCAACTTCGTAAGCCCATCACCAGACGAAGCCAAGTTTCTTAAGTGCCCTCCAAAGTGCGTGTTCTCCGCGTTAAATTATTCGCGATGCTGACTTCATGAGATTCTTCCAGAGGAAAAAGTCGCGCATGTAACCCTCGGCTTCTTATGGGAGCGACTTCCTCAATGGCGTTGGTCGCCTAGGAGATCGACACGTTTAGAAAAATGTAGTACATTTCTCAATCGTCTTGAAATATCAATGTTGGATGTAAAGAGTGTGAATTCTAACTCATAATCGTGGATTGAGAATCCACATTTTTCTTGTAAATCTACGAAAAAGTGAGCTCTGCCGTCATTTAAACGAATTTTGTTCGTGTTTCTCACGAGGGTGTAAAGAGTATTATGCTATTGTACTGTGAATTCATAAGAATAGATACATTACCGAATCATAATCTGGCAGAGAATATCTTAGCGTATGATATCGTGTTCGGATGACACGCTTGGATTTCAATCTTTCTTTGAGGAGCATGGAAGAGATCGAGAGCGTCGGATTCGTGCATGCTCATTTCCGTGGTTAGGTAAAGTAGAAAATGTAGAATAACTCCAACTTTATCTCTCTAAAGCGTCACAAGAGATGGGAGTTTATTCGCTTAAGAAATCTGAACTACCTAACATGAGACTTAAAATGATTTCAAGAAACAATTACTTCTTAAGCGTTGTTTTTGAAACACGTCGGAAAGATGGATTTGACGGATTTAGGGATGGGGAATATAATTTTCCTTGGGATTTAGTATTCATCCTGCTTCATAGATTGTCCATATTTTCTCATCTACTTTGCTTTTCTTAAACTCAAGGGAAAACGCAAAAAAATCTTACAATATTATTAAAGTTCAAGTTTTGCGATTTCCTTTGCGTTGAACGTGGTTAAAATCCACCACGTATCACATGAATAATTTCAGTTTATTCTGAAACTGATGCTGGAAGGCATGGCTTTGTTTAAAGACATCACTAAATAAAAAGGCCCACTACTTATTACCCTACCGGTACCAAAAGAGTGCTTACATCTTCAAGAAGATCTGAAGATGAAAGTACCTATTTCTCTTTATTCTGTTTCTATGTACATAAAACCATTACTGTTAAAACATGTGCAAGAAAGTGTTTTCTCAAAATGTGCCAAGCTGTCACGCTATACAAGAATACCAAGGTAATGAAGCAATTTAGAATTCACCCATGTACCTGAATGGTGTGTGGCAGTAGATGTAATAACATAAAATCCCTGTATAGCTCTAAAGTTACTAAGTTTCTCCTAAAATCTTATGCTGCGTCTGCGGGGAAAACGACTAGAGGAAACCGACTCTCAAAACGATTATGCCTTTGTCCATTTCTCGTGCAGTTTGTTCTCGTAACGTAGGGTAATCACTAAATCCTCTAATTGGTCGATGAATTCAGCGCTGATGAATAATTCCCGCAATCCCCATTGGCATTTCGATCTTCTATCCTTGAGCAAGTACCCCACAATGGACTTTCACGATAGCCGAAACACATCTACAAAAGCTGAAATTTCCGCTAACGAAACAAACTGCTCAATCAAGAAACTGAATCGGAAACCAGCCCAATTGGAAATATGCCTAACGTAAGGGCTAAGTAGTTTTAGATAAAAGAAATACGCGTTGATAACAGTTTTAATTCATAATCACGTAACTTCGCCCAGAGGAGACTACCGGGACAATGTATTAAAACGAGGTACGGAACTGTGACATCTGGAAAAGGACTCGGGCATCCGAAACGGAGAACCTAGACTGAAAGAGCAATTTAGCCTCGTGTGTATTAAAACCCTTAGAACCAAAACAATGGCAAACTGTGATCACGTGGGCGCTCCTTTTAAACTCGCCTTCGAATTATAACAAAACAATAGCGGAATTCGCCTCCGAGGCTCATTTGGCCCTCAGCCGGATCGACCCTTTCGATTCGCCATTGTTTTGGTGCGAATCGGCGCATGCGCAGTGGGGCGGAACGGCTTTGGAATGTGCGCACTGACGGAAGGAAGGGTGCTGGCAGTCGTGGAATGAAATGAATTAGCCCAAACTGCTAAAGCAAATCGCCGAGTGAAAGTGGCCGTCCCCCGCTTCTGTGCGCTGCTCTCAACTAAACTCGCCGTCCCTTGCCGAGTTGCGAACGTAATACTGTAAGTGGTGTACGAGGCGGTTTGAATGCAAAAAGATTGCGACTAAAACTCCTGGCTGACGCAAGCTAAGAATCTTGGATTGAGTGAAATAAGGAGCTTGGTTACGGACATCTAGACATAAATAATAATGTCGTCGTCCAAATTACAGTTGAATGGTTGAGCGGCACACTGTGAATGAACGTGCCGAGAGATATGCTGAACTGAAATGATGAACGAAGCTCTGAGAGAAAATGTGTGGAAAGTTGTAGCGAGAAATGTAAGCGAGGGGAGAAGAACCGCGAACAACCAAGGCCTTTAAGGGTCTATAAAGCTGGTTACCAGCTGTATACTCTTAAGTGTCCGTTATTTTATCTTCCTATTTAGTGATTTTAGTGCTTTTTAACACTTTATTATTTTGTTACCTAATTATTTGTATTTTATAACCTTCCTTTTCCGTTCATTTATTGAGAAAATGTATTTATATTTGTTTTTTATGTAATTATGTGTCTTTATCATTTTTGCTTTTCTTTGAAATATAATTTAACCTGCCTTTCCATTAAAGCTTACTTAAGAATTGCTTTGCAAAATTTTTTGTGGGTGTTTTCCTGCTGTAGTTAGGTTTTTCCTAAGAGCAAACTTAGGTCTTCCAAAGAAAGAAGTTTTTTTCTTCTGTGCGTTTTTTTCAGGCTAACTCTTTAAAATTTGAAATGACGAAGGGTTAGATGTAAGAAGAGCATTGGTATTCTCAATATTGTCCTAATAAAGTCACATATTATTGTTATCATTATTATTATTACGACTTTCTTGCCACAATAGAGAATAGCGTGGAGGGTCTATACATGTGTAGTTATAAATATCTTTCAAGTA
This sequence comes from Ladona fulva, assembly GCA_000376725.2. Taxonomy (NCBI): domain Eukaryota; kingdom Metazoa; phylum Arthropoda; class Insecta; order Odonata; family Libellulidae; genus Ladona; species Ladona fulva. The sequence goes on from KZ308244.1 coordinate 1,057,452, forward strand.
ACCAGGTTAAAAGTAAGCGTAACGTTATCAATTAAAGATAATGAGAACACCAATTGTTACGGCTATTGTTACCCATAATTTTACCTCCGATACTTAATTTTAAAAGCTAGTATCTGGCCATTAATATACTTTAAGATGAACTGCTTTGGACCCTTGCTGGAGTCCTAAACCGCAACGTTGGGAAAATGTAAATTTCGTCTTCCTTTATCTCAGCCATGTTCGCTCTGCGTTAATTTTAAAGCTAACACGGTTTGAATGATCTGAATCCATTGATTTCGCTATTTAGTATTAGTATTGTTAAAAGTACTTCGACAGTTGAGGTCATTCCGCACGTTGGTTCCCACCGGGAATCGAACCCGGGACCGCTTTCACCAAAGTCGAACGCGTTGCCCACTTCGCTATCTGAGGCCTGATGTCTTAAAAAATTACTTAATAAATGTGACATAATAACGTTAAATATTATTTTTAATTATGAATTAGAATGAATTGCAATTTTTAGTATTAAAAACAAACTGTTAACTACTTAAACTCTGTTCGATTGTAATTTATTACACTGACCCACTCCCAGTTACAGTATCTGAATTTGTTATCAAAAGCTAATCCACGAGAACGAATAATGGAATTTAGAAAAGTAAACGAAAAATAATGAAAGTATGCCGTATGTATAAATATTAAAAGGTGAGGGTATTGTTTTTATATACTTGTGGCTTTAGCTACATAATTATCCTAGGTGGTACAAGTCGAATCTTAATTACGTATTTAACTACAGAACATAGTGACTACAATATGTCAATTTTTTTTAACTGAAAGTATAATGTTAGAAATCTTATAGTGGCGTTAGAAAGTGATGGAAACGATGGAAGAAAATGTATGTATGGTATGTAATACTGAGCTGAAAAGAAAGAAAATTAACTAATTGGTAAGTGGAAGACGAGAAAATGTTAAAGTTACGGTAATAATGGATGAGGAAACGTTGAAGGAAGCCAATGATATTACGTATCTTAGAAGCAGAATAACTTAAGATGGGAGAAGCAAGATGGAAATGAGGAGGAGAATAGGACAGGTAAAGATAGCTTTTAGCCAAAAGAAACGATTTTTATAATAAATAATGTCAGTCTGTGCACAAGAAAGAGATTAGTAAAGACATACGTATGGAGGGTAGCCTTGTATGGATACGAAACGTGGACGATAGGAAATTAAGAGAAAAGGAGGCAAAATTTATTTGGAAAGTAGTGTGATAGCTCAAGATTAGTTGTAAGGATAAAGCTACATATGAAGAAGTTTACAGGGGGGTAGGGAATAGCAATGCCGTCTGAAATAGTATAAGAAATAGAAGGACAAGACTAACTTGACACATTCAACGCCGCGAGTGCTTGGTGAAGATACTATTAGAGGAATAATGATGGGAAAACACGTGTAGAGGTCCACGACTTAGATACATACAACATATAATATGGAAGATTTTGATAGCAACAACCACATGAAATTGGAAAGAAAAGCAGGAAATATAGCCAACTTGAAGAGTGCTGTAGATCAATCCAAGGATTTATCACTGTAGAAGAATAACAGTTAAGTTTGCGTGTGTTTAACCCGTTCGACTCATATCGTAGAAGAACAAAAACTTTAAAAGATGAAAATATGAGGCGATAGCTCAATGTATCAATAAACGATAGACCCAATAAATAATTGAACAAAGAGAGTGGAAGTGTGTTACTATAAGAAGGGGCGAATAGGAAAGTAAACATACGAGTCACAATCGGGATCTGTTTAGCCGTCCTTCCTTCCTCTTAAAGGAGAAGAAGTTTTCTTCCCTGTCTTTATCAAACAGAAGAGGGAGTTAGGCAGATGCGTAGAATGGATGGCGAATGAAAGGAGGCAAAAATAAACGCAGGATACATTAGCAGCGGTGAAAGGAAATAAAGTTCATGGGTAAACAGTAGCTGAGGTGACAATGAACGCTGATTCAGAAACTTTTTCGTATCAATAAGGGGAAGAAATTAAAAGGCTGAAAGTTTTGACCGAGACGTTTTTTCAGCGGAGTTTAAGTCATGACTGAAGAAAGCACTTCGAAGTCTAAAATCTATGACGGAATTCCATCTCACTTACGAAAAGTGAAAAAGATTCCGAAAGCCCCTCTTTACTGAGGTACTCTGCGGACACAATAAGATGCGGTTTGAATAAAAATCAGTCTAATAAATCTCCTATATCAATTATATCAGCGCTGACGGACTTCTACAACATCAAGGCCAAATTGGATGAATTTATCTTCACTTAAAATCGAAATCTACCAGCCGCCAGAGCGCACGGCAGTGGTGTATAAACACCAAAATATTTATCATGAACAGTGGATTTTGGAGTTGAATAACAACTAAACCAGTGAAACAAACTGTTAGATTTAAGTTCACACAGAAGAAATTTGTAGGTTTGAATTTTCGTAAATAATAATTCGTAAAAGTTCATGTCGCGATCTTCATCACTAGACAAAGTTCGCATTTCTACGTCCATTCGTCTCTGAGAAGTCGTTCCTTTACAAAATCAATAACAACTCATTATTATGTCATGAAAACGATCTGATTTAAAAAATTCTGTCAAAGATATGCATACATAAGCTTTAATTTCTATTAAATAAATACTTTCTGAGAAATATAATTACAAACAGGACGTCGAACGGAAACCGAAAAAAAAAACCGGGAACTTTTTCATTCCGCTTTTTATAAAATACCAACCAGATGATTAAAAAAACTTTTGCACAATAGCATTAAACGCAGAATGAAGCGTGCTAAAATATGGTGCAACTTGTTTTTCTTTGATATCGCTACGCTAGTTTTTATTCAACTCCAAACTCGAGTATCCATGATAAAAAAATCCCGATGTCGCCTGCTCTATGCTTGGCGAAAAAAAAAACAAGTCGTTCTGTGTTTGTGATTATACTCTAGAAACCTTTTGTTTATTTATCTCAGGCCTCCGTAGAATGCAAGCGTCAGAACGGACTCGGCAATCAAGTAATTAGCAGTATACGAACATCTATTTAACAAATCCAAAGCGGAGTTCGTCATCATTATTATACTCCTATGGTGAATGTATGCAAATGGTCTCTCCTCCACTCAACCTCTGAAGTAAATACATGATGATTTTTAACTATGAGTGTACACTTAGTAAAGTACTATAATTGAATACAATTAGCTGACACCTTTTAAAATAAATCAATGTATTCAAACAAAGAGACATATGGTACCTTGGCCAACGACCGCGGCCTTAGTTAAGACGAATAGCTGTGATAAAGATGTCTCGGATAACAACGCCTTCCGATGAAGATTGACAGTTAAAAACTTCTTTTTGACTACTCGTTTTATTGTTGATAATTTTCTTGTTGCAGATGCAATTGAATAAATTATATGTGCCATATTTTAATGAGTTTTATCTGTATATTTGGCATGCGGTATGTTTCTGGAAATACGCGCTTTGGATAACGACGGTTTAGGTTGACGACGACATTCTTGGAACGGATTACCGTCGTTAACAAGGGTACGACTCTATTAAATAATAGATATGAACCTCTATATACATACTAACAGATTTATTCGGAGATTGATAAACACAAACTGGTAGGAGCGTCCTCGGTAAAATATACAAATGAACGCAGAGGGATTTAGATTGTGGGGAATTACCCCTCAACTGAAGGTTGGCGGAGAAAAAACACAAGATGCGGGAATACGTCCACATAAGATGGGGAGCGAAAAGAACCAGGGAAAACAAAAAGGAGAAAGAAACACTGTAACTAAGGAGGGATTTAATTGACTAAAACGCAATTTTTTTACGGATTCACGCTAGGTGGAGGAGAAGGTTCTGCGGGTAAATACAGAGTACATGAGTGATTTGCCGATTTACTCCTCCATTTTTAGCGACAGACCATATCAAACCACACATCTTTATGCATATGTATTATATCTTCTTAACTCTACATATATATCACGATTATACAGCTATTTGTATTGATTTGAATGTAACTCAGTTTTGAATGGACTGGGATATGAACCTAAGTGGAATTCCGATAGTACGATTTAATGCAATGATATTCTTTTTTAAAGTTGATAGAAATAAACGCAATTCCGACATATTTCATCCGAGCCCGCGCTCATCTCTGCTTTCGTTTTCACCCAATTTACGCCATTATCTTTCGTTCCGGCTCATTTCTTTGCCTGCGCACTTTCTCATTTTTCCTCAGAAATCCTCGGATTCGTACGATTGACGCCACATTCAATCCCCATAGTTTTATTTCTTCTTTTCGGAAAGCAAATTTTTCAACCGATTCAAAGAACGGATTAGCTGGATGAATGTCGACAGCTGATTCGCGGGATGCTGGAAGAAACATTGGACACAAAAGGCTTGTAAATGGTTATATACATATATCGTATATGTTACTGTAGGTTCGTGTGCACCAAAACCTCTTAAATGTTTTCGTTTCCCCCATTTATTCATTTATAATTTTAATTTTTATATTATACGATAACTGCCATAGTTTTCCCTAAAACGTTACCATTATGTCTATACTTTGATTCACTATTAGGTTATAAATTTATAACAAATGAAAATATTGACCTAAACAATTATCAGTGTTCTGCTTCCCAACCTTTTGCCATTTACGGCACACTTATAACGCTTCACAAGCTTCGTGGCTCGCTAAACATTACTTTTATAGCTAAATAAAAATACTTTTTTACGTAACATTTACGGTACGACTGCAAGGTATCGCAAGGTGTTTCTATCTTCAAGTTCGTTATGCCTTCCAGCATCGGTTTTAGCACCTTCGTTAGTTTCACTCTAAATTTAAATTTAAAAAAGCTTATTTTTTATTTCAATGATAATAATTTGAGAATCACATAGGTATTGCTCTAAGCACAAAATGTACAAATAAAGCTGAAATGCCAAATTTAATGGTAATTAATTTAAATAATTATTACATATGATATTATTGTATAACTGCATAGAAAGAATGAGTATTAAATGAAAAACATAATTATCAATAGGTAACCATGAAATATTTAGGAATAACGCAACGTAAAAATCAATCTTTGTTATCTATAATAGATGTGTAAAATTGATAGCTATTGTGAAGTCGGTTACAATAGAATAGAATAGATTTAATAAACGGGCGTAAAAATGCCCTCATTCTATAGGATACATAAGAAATACATAGAATACATATAAAACATACATTTTTATGCATTCTACAATACAAGGATTGCAGCAAACTAACAGCCAATACAGCTGTTGAGCTCTGGGTCATATTATGCCCTGTTATTTGACACGACCTTCGATTAGTATGTATTGTAGTCCTTAATAAAAGGATGATTTGGATACTTTCATACTAAAGCTACGCATATGAATTATATAAGACAGCATTTCTGCTCATTATGATTTGTAGAATAATCTTTTTTCTTCTTTAAAAGAAGTCTTTCGTCAATCCCAGTTGAACTTATGTTTTTTTATTTGCGACAGAAATATTGCACTGTCGGTTACAGTATCCTTATCAAAGACCTGGAGACTTACGTATGCCTTCATTCACTAACAAAAGGTATGCGTGGGTATGTCGTATATGATGATAATCCACCGTTCAGCATGACAGAATGTATTAGCAATTAAAAGAGTATCATATTCATACTATTGATTCTTTGGATACGGTCCTAAATTTATCACGAATTGTTAAAAGGAAGAACTTGATCTCGGATTCATAAATCACCTTGGTTGCCAAACAGACGGGTTATTGATAACAAAAAAAAATAAAAAGGTTCGTGTACTTAGTAAATCAAAGTTATTAAAATTTAATTCACTACAATGTTCTCAAAGGCCAGGATGAATTATTCAAGAATTTATTGTATCGATTTCGTTGCATCATATTTTATTATTGAATTTTGTGAAAGGAATATATCTTGCAAGGGGTAAAAAACAGACTTTACACGCATTTATTTATTTATTTACATATTATATGGATTCAGAATGGTCTACATACCCTACACTATTACGTATATGAACATAGATAAAGTATATTTTGTGTTGCAAAGATGGATTTGGCTAAATATATTTTAAATCGTTTATATAGTACTGTAGGATTGGTCTACTTATTAGCATATGAGAACTAACACATACAATGATGATGATCATGAAACATGTACCTTAATATATTAGTATTTAGCTAGCTGTACTAGACTTAACCTAAATACGCCAAATTCTAAAGTGCCTATGCAACGAAGCAGACAATGTTGAGTCAACCTAACGTACTCTGAATCCGAACTTCACAAGAAAAGAGCGAATGAATGCAGTCGAAATTGCATCGAAACAATGAAGGGAAGGTTACTTCCGTGCAGAGATTTGGCAGTAAACAATGGGACACCCGGAAAGAGTTTTCGTGGGACGAGCGCTCACTTTGAGAACGACAGTGTCGACAGTAGAACTGCTTTGACTCGGTTGAGTCGGGTTGAGGAGACATTTTCCTCTGATATTGTAATCGAGAAGAGATTAAAGTTTATGCAAATTAAATGGAAATTCTAGAAAGTAATCAACGGAATAGAGGAAGCATTGAAAGTCAGCGTTTGAGAATGTAGATACAAATTGGGATGCAATAATACATTAAAATAGAAGCTGATCGTATGAAGGCGATTCTGGCTTCTGTAGAGCCTAGAGGCCAAGCTGAGTTCTGCAGGAACTTCAGCAGTATGGACCACATCTGCTCACCGCAAGAAATTATCAGCAGAACGAAATATCACGAGAGACCGCTCGTACCTCTATTAAACTGAAATGTCCAGAAAATCATGGTGTAGATGAATGGTATGTTCGTATTTTTTACGGAATTTACAAAAAAGAAAATGTTTCGGTGACGCTGGTGAGTATGGATAACGTGGAAGGGAGCTCAGAATAGATCGAATTGGGAAACGCTAGGGAAGATTACATCCGAACAGAATGGCTTATTAAAAATATGATGACCCTTATATACTCTTATATGTTTGTATGCACTAAAAAAGTACTACTAATATTAAATGTGCTTCGACACGTTTCGCACACACGAGCTCTCACTGGGAATCGAACCTGGGACCTCTTTCACCAATGACGAACGCCGTTCATACTTCGCTATACGAGAGCCTTTGTTTGCATTGACGATGGATGCTCTGAATAGAAGATTATTTTTACGCGATATAACCTAATTTATGTATTTCAATCGAGTCTAGGACTTTATCTCAAGTTCTATGTATATCATAGATGTGTGCAGTTCTTCGTCATTCGCTCAATGTAATTATCAGTACCTTTCGCAGGTTTTTCACACTCCCTTCTTATGGGTGTTTCCCTGCTGTATCCTAGTGTATTTCTACCTTATATTTCGCGAA